>VWZZ01008172.1:553776-605195 GCA_013399095.1 Psophia crepitans | reverse complement strand
CCCTGCAATCGTGCGCCTGGCTGAAGGGGAGCCGGGCCGCCCGCTCCAACCCGCCGGGGGCTCGCGGCCCGTGTGGGGCGGCAGAGCCCGCTGCCCGCACGTGCATTCGTCCTCTCTGGCGGAGCTGTGCGTCATCTTCACGGGCTTGGCCTTTTTTTTTGTTCGGTCCGCCGGCCCGTGCCGTGCCGCGGGGGGGAGGCGGCGTTTCCCACTGCTGCCGGGCTCAGGCGCGGGAGTCGCCTTCGTGCGCGGGCCCTGCGTGGGCTCGGCGTGTGGGGACGGGGGCAGGGTGTCTCTGAAAGCAGCGCCTTCCTCTTCTGGGGCAGGGAAAAGTCGCGTTTTGCCACATTTTGAGGGAAGTTGGTATCCATGTGCGGGGGGCGAGATCCATCCCTGCCGCGGTTTTGGTGAGGTGGTAGGGCCAGGGTGGCTTTTTACCAGGTACGTGTGAAAACAACCCAGAAACTCGGCGGGGGCCCACGGCACTGGTTCCTCTCAGGATGCACCGAGTTCCTTCACCTGCAAGTTCATGGGACAGCTTTTAAGTTCTACATGTCTCTGTGGTTTCCCAAAGGAGTGAAACGCTTCTGTAATTTTCCCGTGGTAGATTGCCGATTTACGGGTTTATTCTCATGCATTTCGCTTCATGTTAAAAGAAAATATTAAAGATTGAGTGATAATTAATACTGTTCAGCACCAGCTAAACACACCCACTCGTTATGCTGCGTCGGTGTGTTTGACCATATGCTTTTCATGTTAGCATTGTACTTATTTTCATATTCATGTTGTGCCTTATGAGTAATATAACAAGTTAAATATAGTAGGGAGATTGGGGCTTGTTTAAACTTCTTTTAGTACATTGTCTCAGTTTCTAAAGCAAATGTCAAAACCTTAAGCATAGACTAGTTCTTAGTTCTTAGTAGATTTTGTTTGTTCTTGCAGCATTTACTGTTATTTCTGCTTTGACACGTAGAGATGTAGCGATCTCATATGCAGTTTAAAAACCTTTGTCTTTTGTTTAAATTTTCTTTGGGTGTCCTAGTTCTTAACTTTCTTGCTCCTATTATGGAGTGACTGTATGTCACTGTATGTGACAGTGACACATGACAGTGACTGTATGTCACTGACTACTGTATGTAGTGCATTAGCAGTGGATTGAGAGGTAATTCCTGAGGTTAATTATTTGCAGGGGAAAGTGCAAATGCTGCTCACCTTCACTTCTTTCCACAGCATTTATCTTTGAGGTCTGATGCTGTGTCATTTAATGTTAACTGTTTTTCTGCAAAGTAACTAAAGTATGGCTCAATTCTGAACACAGGTCTTGCCTTCACATCATTTAATTGAATTGTCTCTGGTTATGTTTCAGTTTTCGTTTACTTTTTTTTGTTTCTTTGTTTAAATCTGAATAATTGGATACAATTACAAATCCTGCTTGGTGATAACTGACTTGACTTAGTGAATTCTAAATAACTCTAATGCCTCTGAAAGAAATAAGTATTGTTAATGTCAGTACATTACATTTGTTCTACACGTTTTACATTAATGTTGCCTTTCGTGAACAAGTACCAATGCCTGCTTAAGTGCTGCTTTTTTTTTTTAACTTATTTCTTCTGGGGTGTCAGCAGCAGCTGTGTCAGCCTAAGAATGCTGACTTAAAATGTTTATGATAACATGTTTGGTGTCTTATTTTTAGACATATTTTAGTGTTTGTATTAAGTGTCATAATTGGACTTAATGGACAGCTTCTGGCTTCAATAAATGATACTGTCAAGGTTTTCAGAGCTTTTTTTTTGTTAGCAGTTCTTATTCCTTGTCTCATTCTTTCACCTGTGTCATCAGTCCATTGTTCTGAAAAGTTTTTCTGTTGTCACTCCATCATAATTGCCTAGTTCAAAATAATGCTTTACTCTTGTAGTTAGTAACAAGTTAATACTTTTGTATTTTGGTTTTTGTTCTGTTCTTGATTTGGGAAGGAGAAATACAGGCATGAACTTCAATGCTTCTGAATTCCAGTTTCTCCTGCCCTTAAATTGCTGACTATACTTAGCAATTACTGGTATGCCATATTGTAGCGTATGCATATTCTGTGTGTTGCTAACCTGCGTTCAGTGTATTGAGAGTTCTGCTGTCTGCGCCTTGATATCCTGTTTGGTATGTTAAGTTCAATGTGACCAAAGTAGCTGCATGTAAATATGTATCTTGAGTCTTTCTGGTTTTAGACAGTGTTGCTTAATTTGCCCTAAACTGTCAGTTATAAGTAAATAGTATTGTCATTGTATTACTATTGTAATAGTATTGTTGTTATTATCATCATCTCTTATGGACAATGTTACAGAAGTGACAGAAGTCACAAGTATTTTTTTCTGAAAATGGTTTTAAGACTACTGGAGAGTTTTGGATAAATTGACACTTTCATTACGTAGGTGAGAGTAGGGATGCATGAATGTATGTCTCTGTGCTGGTTCGTTGGTTCTATTGCCCTCCACCAAGTACTTTATAAATGCTTGGTGTATTTACTTTTGTGACCCCTTCAAAACTCCTCACCACAGATGGGCATTTTCTCATATAAGTAAGTTAGAATTAAAAAAAACCTTAGGCTGTTTTGTTACGTGCCAACCATGGTCTGATTCAGCAGTGGGTAGTAGTGTAAACTTTGGTCTGACTATCCCACCGAGACTGGGTGGAAAGCTTGCTGAGGTAGGTGGCAAAACCTATTGTTTTAAGCCTTATTTGACTTATCTTTTAGAGCAAACCCCACCCCATACTCGTGCTTTAAGCTAAACACCAGGCTGGAGGGGTGCATGGATGGCCGAGGAGAGAGTTTGTTCTGCTATCTGTACTGCTCAGGCAGTAACCTCCACCGGAGGTTCGGGGCGGTTGGACAGCGGAAGCAAGCTCCCGTAGTACCGCAGCTCTATCTTCTAGAGCTTGCTTTTGTAACCTGTGGAAAGAGTTTACATGCTAGTTAGAGCTAAAAGAACCAGCAGGGAAAGGCCTGCCTGGAAGACAGACTGTGTGGCCTGACTGCTCAGGGTACTCAGCCATACAGACACTCTTGGAGAAAGGGCTGACCCAGATGAGGTGCTTCCCTTGGGAAGCCGAAGAGAGCGCGAGTGATTCACCCCCAAATACTCTGAACTGCAAACTACAGGGCTTTTATGAAAAGCACTGAGATATATTCCCAAAGAATGTGTCTTTATTTGAAGCACTGACAAAATCCAGTATCTGTCTCCTAGAAAATTACCCTGACTCAAACATCCTTACCGTTTTTAACAGTAAGACCTTCAGTTTCTTGTTTTCATATATAGGAAAAATGTATTGAAGCATGAATTGCAAACCTGTTATTCCCTGTCTGTTGGCCTGGGCTACGGATGTAATTGCAGTGTTCAGCCCTACTTCGTCAATCTGGTCTGACAATACAGAACTGTAAAATCACTTCTTAATTTATTTTTTAAAAAATATTCAATCATTTATTTGAAAACATCATCTATGTTACAAGGACTTTTTGGCTTAGGAAATGTTAAAAGATTAAAGAAAAAAGAAATATTGAAAGTAAAAACTGTCACAGTAAGGTTGGCAGCATGACTGATAATTATTCATTTCTATCTGATGAACACTATTTTTAGACATTAATTTTAAAATACTTTGGAAATTGAAAAAAGAAATAAGACTACTGCTTTTAAAAGGAACCGCTTAAAATACTCATGACTGGTAATAATGGAATTAAAGATACAATAACACCTTCATTTCTGACCTTTGCTTCCTCTTAGATGCCAGTCTCTTCCTTTCTTGCATATTACGGTAGTATCTGTAGGATTCCTTCCAACTGACGTTCACAGGTGGGTTTAGGGAAGGATGGAGTTGGACATGATAAATGTGTGGCTTCTTTTAGGACAAGGAAAGTCACAACCTTTCTTCATATAACAGCTGTATATAGTAAATAGTCTCTAAATCACTGCAGGGTACTTTAGTTTGATAGAGCAAAGATGAGCTGAACATCCAACAGAAAATACTTTCTTTAATAAGACACGTTGGAATCCTTTTCTTGGTAGGAAATGCACGTGCAGACTGTGCAGAAGCCTGAAGTGTTTCAAGACTCCTTCCCAGTTATGTCTTTGAACATCTGATACATACTGCATTGAACTGAAATTATTTTGAATTGGCATCATTGGTAGGGCTCCCATCACTTTATTTAGTGCTATTGAACTGCAAATGCTTTGCACTTTATTTATGGTCTTTCTTTAGACCTAAAAAAAAATATCTATTTGTCATCTGTAATATCTTGTAAACTTCTGAGAGCCTCATAATTCAGTTGTCTCTGCTGTTCTGGAGCAAGAGCAAGTAGAGGGAGTTGTCCTTATGTGTGCGTTCCTCATAGGGAGATAGTCATTGTTATTTTCAGTATGATGTGTGAATATGGAGAAGGAAATATAAATGTACTTTAAAGTACATTCCACCTTTTTTTGTCTTATTAAGACTTAAATTTTAAATTCTTTATCCTTCCTTCCCTTCTACTACAATTGTTGGCATATATTCCCAGTGCAATCCAGGGCTTGTCAATGTGCATTACAAACATCTAAGCAAGGGAAGAGGCACTTATGTAGAGGAATACAAGTAGTAATTCCACTTTTTTGAGTGCTTTTATTTGTGATTTCAGGGATATGTAATCTTCTAGTACTCAAAGATCTTTCTCTTCTAAAAATAAAGTCATTTTTATAAAGAATCTTGCCTATTTCTATTGCAATATATTATAGGCATTGATACCATATTAGAAAACACAGCATGTAAGTGTAGTTATTGAAATACTAATGAAACTCAAGATAAAGAATTAAACATCATGTATGTCTGTTCCCATTGCCTGGATTACTTTTCTGTATGCAACTACAAATTTTTACTTTGAAAACTGGTTTAATTTTTACAGTATTTTAATCATTTACTATAGAATATTAGGATACAGTTTGTAAATTTAATATTGTAATCAGATTCTTGGCGTAATAGTTGTAGTCACAGTTTGACCACCAGGCACTGTAGCATGAGCAAGGTTACTTTACACAGGGCAGCTTGTGAAACTGAAATTTGCAGCAGCATAGATTGTATTGACATGCTTTTCTTGGAAACAAGTACATTCAGGGATGTAATCAGTTTTATTTTACAGTGGAGAAATAGTAATGGAATGGAAAGCTGATGTTAAAGATTTGGGCAGCTATTTACCCATTAGTACCCCTACTGCTTGTATCTGAGACTTTGCCCTGTTTGCCATCTTGCTTAAAAGAGGAAAAAGAAAATCATTTTGCTTTTTTCATCTTTGAACTTGTAGTAATAACTTCAGGTATGTATGTTCTTCTCTGTGCTGTCACTAATTGTGTTATCTTTTGGATTATTTTTTTTTCCCTTAAGATCTGGAAGACTCCACTATTCCTCCTCATAATTGGTGTATGTGTTTAACCCTAAATTGTGCATTATGGCAGACAAGTTAACAAGAATTGCTATTGTCAACCATGACAAGTGTAAGCCAAAGAAATGCCGTCAAGAATGCAAGAAGAGTTGTCCTGTGGTTCGAATGGGTAAGAGGTGTAATTTAACAAAGTATTTAAATAATGGGAGAAGTTGTAAATACCGTTCTACTAGAAGGAACTAGTTTTTTATAATTGTTAGGGTTTTTATGATTCATGCTTCGTTTCATAAAACCTTCAGAAGTATCACTGAAAGCATGAACAATTCATAGTAATCACTGTTCAGTCTTCAGATGATTTGAAGCTTCAGTGGATGTTAATCAATTACATGTTCCTCTGTGGAATTTAGTAGTACTGGCAACAATTCTGATTAATCAGAAATTTTCTGGAGTTGATCTTTTTTTTTTTTCCCCATCAGGAAAACTTTGCATAGAAGTCACATCACAGAGCAAAATAGCGTGGATCTCAGAAACACTTTGTATTGGTTGTGGTATTTGCATCAAGGTAAAAGTTCGGCTGCCTTATTTAAAGTGATTCCTTATTACACTATTATATTTAGTAATGCATGCTGTAACTTTCAAAAGCAATTTTGTTTCCCTGAATAATCAGACCTTGTTAACTGTTAGCGTTTATAGAAAGTGAAGTTCTGTGTCAGTTTACTGAACTGATGGGGTGCAGGGTGCGGGTTGTAAGATTTTGTCTGTGGCTTTGCTTTTGTTTGATTTTGTTTGTTTGTGGCTACAGATACCTAGCAGTAGAAAGGTGTTTTTGTAGAAGAGCTAGATAATATATGCAGTGTGTCAGTATTGTAGACTGACAGTCTGCATTGCTAACTATTCAGTTTGAGAAATGTGGTATAGAACTTCTTTGGAAAGTTGGCTATGTGAAAGAAAGTGAAGTAACTTAGTAAAAGTTCTTCTGAAGGTATTTCAGTGCACAGCTGGGTGCAGTACAGCGCATAGCATTTTGTTAATAAATTACTTGTGTGTGCTAGTAATCTATACGTTTATTTCAATTACAGAAATGTCCTTTTGGAGCCTTGTCAATTGTTAACTTACCTAGCAACCTGGAGAAAGAAACAACACATAGATATTGTGCCAATGCCTTCAAACTTCACAGGTATTTTGTTTTTCAAATCAATGTGAAAGAGACAAAAAATGCAAGTTTTTTATAGTCTAAACATAGTGCACATCAAGATGTTCTTGGCTATTACCTCAGTACCTTCCTTTTTGAAAGTTAATTACTTTTTTCTTATTAAAAAGTATTGTAAGGAAATAAAATGTTAGTGCTTATTTTACACAGCAAAAGAAGAGACTGCTCTTGCGTCTTTCTTATGATCTTCTATTTTTAAGGAATATCAATTTAATTTGAATTATATATTGGCAAGTTAACAAAGTAGGCTGAAATAATGAGAAAGTCTGAAAACAGGTTGTAACATTTACTTTACCACCAAATGTTGGTGTCTGATGGCATTAATATAATACAAAGTTATCGCTGTTGTGTACAGGTTGCCTATCCCTCGTCCAGGTGAAGTACTGGGATTGGTTGGAACCAATGGTATTGGAAAATCAACTGCCTTGAAAATTTTAGCAGGAAAACAGAAGCCAAATCTTGGAAAATACGATGTACGTACCAGCAGTAAAATAGAGTTGGCATTATAGGTAGCTGTGGTTGTATTTTTTTTCCACTGAATTTTGGTATCTGTGACCATGGTAAAATTTGGAAGGGCATTGGCACTTCCTCTGTCAACAGCCAGTGATCTACTCGACACAGAAACAGTAGTAGAAGGATATTGTTAACAGCAGCTTTTTTTAAATTCTGTATATCTTTCAAGAAAGAAGGATACAAATTATAATTGTAACTCACTATAGATAAACACAACAGGTAGATTTCTGTCTTTAAGTCACACTAAATAATGTCTTTAAAGATGTCAGCTTTTCTTCCCTGCACAATTTACCTGTGCCTCATCAAGGGATTTAGGTAGCTGAAGCTTTGGAGTTTCTTCTAAGTTCAACATTGTATTTATCTGAACAGCAGTAGTGTCTGTGAGGGCTTACCATGTGCTTTTGTGATCTCTTAGGCTTTTTTATCTTTGATTCTTCTGAAGAACATTATGAAATACGTTGTTATCACAAGTTGTTGAAGATATTTCCTACTGTACACTTTTAATACTGAGGTCTGAAAATCCTTAGTTTCTTCATGTTGCTACATACTTAGAAATTTTGATAGAATTCTTTTAGTACCAGACATAGAACGACTTGTCATCTGCTGGTCTTCATGGGAGATCATAATCCATTTTTCTATGTATTTACACTGAGTCAAATTGTGCAGCCAGCAAGCAAAATAATTTACAGGGGTTTGTTTACCTAGCACTATTCCAAAGAGTGAATATTATTAAAGACGTAAATAGTAACTATTGTGACTCCTCTTCCCAGACGGTATTCTGGTTATCACCTTCTCCCCTTCAAATCACATGGTGACAATTGAATTCTGATGCTCACTTTTGTCCTTCAAGAAGGACCTGTAGGAACAAGTGTGCTCAAGCATTTCTTCATCAGTTTCTTTACTGGAAAGAGTAACACTTTAATAAATCATTAATTTCATGGCTGCTACTTAAAACTGGAAAAAATAGTAATTTCTCAGCTACGTTTTCCATTCTCTTTCAAGTTTGGTTTATATTATTTTGTGGACTTCTTGTTTCAGGTGGTAGTATTGCAGAAATAGCAAAACTTTTGACTTTCTGAATGTGTACTTAATTGAATTGCCATGCTTCCAAAATCAGACTTTCCTGTGAAGAGCCAAATCATTATGACCACAGAAACACGTGGTATGAATTGAATATTCCGTGTTGCTTCTGCTCTAAAACTTATGAAGCATTTCCTCTGTGTATTTGCTTGGTTTGGAAATATGGCTGTGTTGCTCTGTTTCCGTACTGTTTACCATCAAAATAAATAACTTGGCACTATTCAAAGTAGTATGCTGTGTAAAACAAAACTGTACCAAGTTGAGACTTTTTCCTGGGTGAACATAGTAATCAGTCCTTTTTTTTCTTCTTCTTCTTCTTCTTTTCTTTTCTTCCTCTTTGTTTCCTTTATCTTCTCCTATTTTCTTGGGAATGTTTGCTAGAGGCAGAGAAAAGGACCAAATTCTATTGCATCTTTTGTGCAAGTTGATTTTTTCAGTCCAACCCTTTTCCTTCGGATTAGCTGGATCGGGTAGCTAATAAATGCAGTTACACTAATCCATACTATCAGCTTCCCCATCAAGCAGTTTCACTCATAGCTTCATTCTTAACTGTCTCAGAACAGTTCTGGATATCCTAGTTATGAATTTAAAATGCTTTTTCTTGAAAGGTCTAGTGACAGTGCATCTGGAAAAAAAAATCTGAACTTCTGCCCTCCGTTTTGCAATTTTATAATTACTACTATTTTTTAATTGAAACTTAGCAGAGGCAGCATAGGTTTGGAAACTAGCTTTTATCCAGGCTTCTTTGTTGGTTTTTTTTAATCTTGCAAGCATATTCTATTTGCTGTATTGATTGGAATTTTAAAATTAGGTATTTTTTATGATGTGTTTATAATGGCGTAAGTAAACACAGACTTTAATTTTGTCACAGGATCCACCTGACTGGCAAGAAATTCTGACTTATTTCCGAGGATCTGAATTGCAAAATTATTTTACCAAGATCCTGGAAGATGACCTGAAAGCTATCATTAAACCTCAGTATGTGGACCAGATCCCTAAAGCTGCAAAGGTGAGAAATTTCGTAAGCCAGTAGAAGCTGGGAGCTTCTCCTGTAATACCTCTCTTGTGTTTAAAGATTTTATTTAGCAGTATAATTCAATGTCAAAAATCTACTATTGTCTGAAATTTGTATTGCTGAAATAATATTGTGGGGTTTTTTATTATTGTGTAGGGAACAGTGGGATCAATTTTGGATAGGAAGGATGAAACTAAGACACAAACTGTTGTATGTCAGCAGCTTGGTAAGTAATTTTGTAAAGTCAAGCTTCAAAGCATTTGAGAAATTCATATTTACTGAAAAAAATAAAGCTATTCCTAATGTGATAGTAGGTTTAGGTTATACCAATTAAAAAAAGAAGATAAAAAAGTAAAGATGCTTTAATTTAAAGCCTATCTGAACCAATGCAAATAATACTTTCTAGTGGCAAAGGCAAACCAGTTGATCTGTGCTAGTTAACAGAATCTAATGCAGTCTCTGTTTCATGGTAGAAAGCGTTTGTTTTTAAATCTCAAAAATTTCAGTTACCATCTGCTCCTCTTGCTTGCTTACAACTCTGGCAAAATCTTAGCATTCTCTCTTGTAAGAACCATTACATAGTGAAAATATTATCCANTGAATATCGCTAATTATGATGGGATTGATACTGACTTCTGAGAACAATGCAGTTAAGAAGAATATCTGCATAGTTCAGCCCTGGTAATTTTTGGTAGATGTTTTGACTTCAGTTGTTATTAAATTCAGGTGTTAATTTAGGTGTCGCTAGATTAACAAGGGGGTTCTTTTTTGGTAGATCTGAGTGGTAAGGGGGCTGCGTTGTGCCACCAAGAGCGTGGTGTTTGGGTCTCACTTAACATAAGTGAAACTGTATATTCTTGAAATGTATATTCCGATGAGAAAATACTGGCTTTGCCCGTTTGCTGTAACATTTAAGGGACTTGATTTTCCTGAAAATCAGAACTCTTCAGCCAAGTTTAACAAGAAATGCTTTTAAAACTGGTATAGTTTCTTTTAAGGACCAGAAATCTTTACCAAATATCTGATGGAAAACCAAATAGAAATGTAATCCTTCTGCATGGTAAGAAGCAGCCATACAAATTCATCGGCTAATGCTGCAGAGAAACTGTAACTTGCTGTGACTTACAAATAGCATTATAATGCTTCTATGTAAACTGAACACTTATTTTACTTCTGGTTTTTTCCTCCTCTGCGTAGGGTGTCTGCTGTGATTATACATGTTTGTGTAGGTAATAAAATATGAATTGTTGTGTTGGTTATAGCATATCTAAAATTAACCACCTATTTGCAGACTTAACCCATCTGAAAGAAAGAAATGTTGAGGACCTTTCAGGAGGAGAACTTCAGAGATTTGCTTGTGCAGTTGTTTGCATTCAGAAGGCTGATATGTACGTTTAATTTACTTCTGTTACACGGTACTTCTCATAACTTGTCTCCAAATGTGGTCCTCTAGTTTACATTTATTGTTAGAAATAATACTTTTGTTTGAAATATCTAAACAAAAGGATTTTAAGAAAATTTGTTTTACTGACTCAGCAGCTGAGATCCACATTTACTCCATATGTAATCTCTGAGGTTTTTAGACTCTAATTCATCTGACTGGAAATAGCTAATTTCAGAGACCAATTTCAGCATCACAACTTGAAAACCTTTCCCTAATCCCACATAAACGTATCCTGTTTGACAGTGTTCCTCACTTATCCTCTCTGAATAAGAAATGGACCAGTTCTTCCACATCTTTGGGGACTTGTGTCCTCCTTCTCCAGTCTTGCAACGAGGAAATTACTGTCTAGTCTGTGCTGTTTCCTGACTCCTTGGGACCAAGATCATAAGAGTTTTGGGGTTTTTTTAATTGTTTTAATGTCACTAAATTTCTTTTTGATTGGGTTATGGGTTTTTTGGTTGGTGTGGGTTTTGGGTGGGTTTTCTTGTTTGTTTTGTTGTTTTCTTTTTCTCTGTTGGAAGATGTTCTTCCAGTCTCCTGAAGTATTTTTTGCACTTTTCAGTTCATGTTAAACTTAAACTGAATCCCAGAGTGCATGGGATTCCTAACTGATTGCTGCTTTCTCGTAACATTTGATAACTTTGTCAGAGCTTTTGGCAAAGTAATACTTAACTCGAACCGCTTAACAATTTCACATGACAGTCATCAGAGATTCAAGGCAGGTGTCAGTACATAGTTTTCATTTTTTCCTCTCAATGTAAATAATTAGTTTTTAAATTTTTTTATTTCTGTGTATTTAATGGTTAGTATTATAATATGTCGAAAGCTTGCACTCACTAAGACTTCATTCTTTCTTTTGGCCTCAGCTTCATGTTTGATGAACCTTCTAGCTACCTAGATGTCAAGCAGCGCTTGAAGGCTGCCATTACTATTCGATCCCTAATAAACCCTGACAGGTAAATACGAACTGTAAGTGTTTTGCTGGACTGTAATAACAGGTGACTGTTTACAGAGGGAAGAAACACCTGGTCCGTCTCTCTAGCAGTGCTGACTTCTCAGTGTGGTACACTAACAGAAGTTTAAAATATTTTAAGGCGGTAATATTTTATTCCTTTGTATTTTGGAAACTTGCTTCCTATAGTTTCTGTACTATTTCAGCATTGGGGTAAATTTCGTAATAACTACGTGTGTTTTCACAACCTTCTTTTTCACCTGAATATTGCTGTTCCGTCCCCTTGTCACAAAGATTTTTTTTCCTTAAAATGTGAAAGTATTTTTTGCGCCAGTGAATCAATATCCTTCCACTTCCTGTACATAAAGAAGCTGCCAGTTTACACTGAAGATGGACTTTCAACTTCTCATGTTTGTTTGTTGAACAGTTTAAAAAATTGCTTATCAGAGATTTGAACATGTCTTTATCTAGTGTAAAGCTAAGAAACCCTGTTAAGTGAAAAATCACATTGATGGCTTTTACTTATGCAAGACAAGAGGAAGAAAGAAAAAATGTTTTGTATTGAGGTATAAAAGCATCTCTCTTGCTTTAATTTTCAGGTACATTATTGTTGTAGAGCATGATCTAAGCGTGTTAGATTATCTCTCTGACTTCATCTGCTGCCTGTATGGTGTGCCAAGTGCTTACGGTGTTGTTACCATGCCTTTCAGCGTAAGAGAAGGTAATCCTTGCCATATTTCTCTTTTTAAACATACCAAAAAAATCCTATGGAAGGGAAAAAACAAAGCTACCAAAATGCTGGTTATCTACTATGTGACCATGTCTTCTTCCTGCTATAGTTCAGTAACTAAAAAAATACTGTTTTGTTTTGTGCAGAATTTCTGTTGTACATGATCCCCAATTTATAACTCAACCCAAAAGTCTTAATTATGAAATGCCCTTTGTCCCTTGCTACGGACATAATTTTGATACTTGCAGGTGTTTTGTAAACAGTGGAGTTACACAAACAGACCCTATAAATAGTAGAGAAAGGGCAGGAGAGAGTTTGCACAGTGCAGAGCTATGTAGTGTTCAACTGAATTGACCACGCTTGTAGCACTGAGACTCAGTAATAAATGTTCTGGTGAGAATGGGTCCAACAGCAGTAGTTTCTTCACACCCTACAGACGTTACTAAGAGCAGGTTTTCAGGAAGAGCTTCCGTGGCCTTTTTGTAATTCTAGTAAGATTTTTCATCATTCAATTTGCATAATGTACACAAGAGAAATAGGAGGTTTTGTTGCCTCTTTTAACATGCCATTTAAAATCCAATGTTCTCCTTATCTGACTGGAATTTACAGCCAAGAATTGAAATTCATCTTGTCTTTCTTTGCTGTAGACCTTTGTAATGATTTATTTTTTTTCCCTCCCTTTATAGGCATAAACATTTTCTTAGATGGCTATGTTCCCACAGAAAATCTAAGGTTCCGAGATGCATCTCTGGTATTTAAAGTGGCTGAGACAGCTAATGAAGAAGAGGTTAAAAAGATGTGTATGTACAAATATCCAGGGATGAAAAAAAAGATGGGAGAATTTGAACTATCCATAGTAGCTGGAGAATTCACAGATTCTGAAATTATGGTGATGTTAGGGGAAAATGGTAAGTCCGATTCCTGTTGGGAACTGCTTCTACAGCCCTAAATACTCTCCTAGAGCCCTTTTTCAGTCTGGGTCTTCAAAACTATTCTTTTTTGGTTGAACTGCTCTTTTCCTAGGGAAGATGCAGTGCCACGAGCTTGCTGTCTAAGTAGTGGGGACTTGAGGTTATTGCATGATGCCTCTGTGTTTGTCTGTTACCCATTTTAAGAGCGTATCTTGGCAGGATGCTGGCTGCCCTGGTGAGCTTAGCCACTGGCCTGGAGTATTGTAGCTTGAGATGTCTCTTCCATGCAAAAAACCCCCAAATAATAGCAAGTCCTGCTTGCTGGAAGTGAATATAGGAATTCTCAAAGCAGTCTGATTTTAAAATGTGTTCTTCATCAAGTCTTTATTTTTTTGCATCGATGACTTAACTTTTAGAGGTAAGGTATTAAAAGTCTGAAGTAATGTGTAACTTTTATTTTAGGAACTGGCAAAACTACATTTATCCGGATGCTCGCAGGAAGACTTACGCCTGACGAAGGAGGTAATGCTTTATACCTGAGTTGAAACCTATTTTGAAGATACTGGAAAGGCTCTTGTTTTTCATTATACATTTTATCTTTTTCTAGGTGAGGTCCCGGTTCTAAATGTCAGCTACAAACCACAGAAGATCAGTCCTAAATCTACAGTATGTTTAAGCCTTATTTATTGTATTGTGTTTGCTACAAAAAGCATGTTCTTAGTGCACAGGTAGAATTTCTTTATGCCTGGAACAAAAAGCTCTATTAATTTTATGTCGTCTGGTTTTCTCGTGGTACATAAACTGAGCGGCAACGTTTTTCTTTGAATAGGGAAGTGTCCGTCAGCTACTGCATGAGAAGATCAGAGATGCCTATACACACCCCCAGTTTGTAACTGACGTAATGAAACCTCTTCAGATAGAAAACATCATTGACCAGGAGGTATTCATTGCCCAACACAGCATCCTAACTTTTCTTCTGTAATTCTCCACCCGTACCTGAACTAATTACAGCTTTATTCCCTGCCCCCCCCACCCCAATAGGTTCAAACGCTGTCTGGTGGTGAGTTGCAGCGCGTCGCATTAGCCCTTTGTCTCGGTAAACCTGCAGATGTCTACCTAATTGATGAACCTTCAGCATATTTGGACTCTGAACAACGTCTAATGGCTGCTAGAGTCATTAAACGGTAAAGTATACGTGATGGGAAAAATACAGGACTTTTTCAGTAGTTTTACAATAAGTTTACATTCAGCTCTCTCATTTTTCTTAATTCTATTCCAGTTTCATTCTCCACGCTAAAAAAACAGCTTTTGTGGTAGAACATGATTTTATCATGGCTACATATCTTGCTGATCGTGTGATTGTTTTTGATGGTATTCCTTCGAAGAACACGCTTGCGAACAGGTAAGAGACTTGTTTGGATTAGTAAGCAAGATAAAAGAGGACAACATAGAAATAAATAGTTTATCAGAAGCATAAACAAAAATAAGGAGGTGAAGCATCCCTGCCTATGAATATTTAAGCTGAATTTAAAGTGATCCAAGACTGCCCTGTGAGGGTTCTAGCCCTTGTTTGGAAGCAAGGAAAAGAAAATGGGATTGAGGCGCACTTAGAGGCTGCCCAGACAGAGAGTTGGGGCATAGCTGGAGCGTGCAACCAAGCCCTCTAGTGCTGGACCAGCTCCTGGCTTGCACTAGCCTTAAGCAGCTGCACACCAATTGCATTGCAATTGGAGGAGAACAGAGAAGTGGCGTCGATTGTAAGGAATGAAAAAAGGAGCAATTGTAAGCTGTGCTTATGGAAATAACTTTCAGCTGTACTGAAAGAAAGCAGCCCACTACGGGCACGCACATGCAGATCTTGCGCAGGGCCTGGCAGCAACATACAGCATACATGATGCACGAGTTTCACTCTTCTAAAGCTGTCCCTTTTGACATGTCTACTTTGCGCCTGTAAATAATTCCCTGTGAATTCCAGAGAATTTTTGAGGAGCAGCCTTACTAGAAACCAAGATTTTAGAACAGTGTAATGACCAAGTACGTAATGCAAGCCAGGTGGAGTGAACGTGTTGGTCTAGCGATGTACTTACGGAGTTAGTACACACCGTCAGCCTGGTTTTGATGGCATTCCTGCGAAGATCTCATTTGGTTGAATTAAACAACAATCACGTAAGGGTTTCTCAGCATCGCTGTATGGTGGGATCTTTGCTGTATCTTGCTAATGGTGCGAGACTGTTTTTTTTCTATGGATGTAAATAACTAGGTGTGCAGCAGGCACGGGTGTGGATACAAAGTAAAAAGAATGTAAAGGTCTGCAGAGTTGTGGGGCCCTGCCAAGGTACTGCTGAGAGATGAGAGGTGTAGGCACCATTCTCATCCCAGCCAGGGATGACTGAAGTGTCATAGCATAGAGCTTCTGCAAATGTTCCTGCAACGTTCTTCTCTCTTAACAGTCCGCAGACTCTCTTGGCTGGAATGAATAAGTTTTTATCTCAACTTGAAATCACTTTTAGAAGAGACCCCAACAATTACAGACCAAGAATAAACAAACTCAATTCAATCAAGGTAAGAGAGAAGCACCTTTATGGTAAGAAGTCATGCTGTTTAATATCAAGCCAGGTTTTAAAATAAGGAACAAAATGAAGAGTAACCTGGAAAACAGCATGTGAAATGAGTCGTAAGAGTAATAAAGGAAGTTTAGATAAGCATCTTTTATTTTGGCTATGTTCAGGTCTGCCAACAGCCACTTCAGTAACGCTCTCCTTTTTTCTCCTCCCAAGGACGTGGAACAGAAGAAGAGTGGAAACTACTTTTTCCTGGATGACTAAATACTGGATCCGAGCATCTTTCTAACTGGCCTATAGAAATCATATTGGAACCTAAACATTTGTGGATGAGAAGGCTCAAACAGGTTTTAGAACACTTCATCTATTGGAGCTTAAAAATCTCTCACTGCGTGTAACATCCAAGAGCAGTAGCAGTGTAAATCCTAGCCTGAGTAAAACTGCCACTTTCTATATTTTGGTGACACAGCCCTGTTTTCAGTGTAATAATTCCAAAATAGACCACCTCAAAATTGTGCAAACGAGTCTCCAGATTTTTCAAAACTTAAGGGAGGTTTTCAATTTGATCTATCTTACTCGTGTACCAAGTACTGACTGAATTTCCTCATTTTAAAAATCATTGAAGCTGTTCTCTGTATAAGAGGGAGGCTTACTGAGAATGTCAAGCTACAGCAGCGACTCCTATTTTAAAAAGGTTGAATCTCTCTGGATGAGGGTTTCATAAATAAATATCCTCCTAACTTGCAGCTCTTCTGTGATACAGTGCAAAAATTTCTGAATTACTAATTCAAAAGTGTGGATCTGATGATGTCATGCACACCTTTTCTTACACTATAGAAAGAAAAACACAACCACGGGAGTACAGACTACATGTAACAATGTAAAGGAAGAGATCTACCCTTTTTTAGTCACCTGTTCCTGTGCATCACCTCAGACCTACTTACGGAAGAATCGTCAGTCTTAACTAAGCCTTTCAAATCTTCTGTAACTTAAACCTGCCGGGTGAAGGTCTTTCCAGTTGCGTTGTCTGCAACCTGGGCAGGATGCTGTAGGTTTCTGAGTAATAAAGCCATCTGTTTCACAAAGTGCTGACACCCTGTCAGCAACCACCTGCTCCCGTACTGCGATAGGGACACCCGCAGCAGAAGAACACTTACTTAGAACCTTGTGCTAAATCCCTCCTCTGTGCAGGACTTTGTTAAGGCTGCAGGAGGGTATGGCAGCTCATCGCGGCACGGGGACTACCTTAGATGTCAGGATTTTACAAAAAGGCTGACCAGAGCGCGGTTTCAGTTTACGCACACGCAGCAAAGCGTGCTTTGTCTCTAAGGGCTACTGTAGCACCCCAAGAGAGGATCTCCAAAACCAAATCAGATGTTTCAGTGACAACAGGCAAGAGATCCCTTGTGTTGTACTGATGATGTGAGAAGGAGAAAACCAGCAGACAGCTCCTGAGCTTGCTTAACAAGCCATCCTGTTTCTGTGGGGCGTTCAGTTTACACAGCAGTACTCTGTTTCTCTGCTTCACGGTAAGACCATGCTGCATTTTGGGTGGGAGTGTCAATCTGCTCAAGGGTAGGAAGGCTCTGCAGGGGGATCTGGACAGGCTCAACTGGATGAAGTTTAACAAGACCAAGTGCTGAGTCCTGCACTTGGCTCACAACAACCCCAGGCAACTCAACAGGCTTGGGGCAGGGTTGCTGGAAAGCTGCCTGGAGGAAGAGGACCTGGGGGTGCTGGGTGACAGCTGGCTGAACATGAGCCGGCAGTGTGCCCAGGTGGCCAACAGCATCCAGGTTTGTGGCCAGCAGGACCAGGGAAGTGACTGTCCCCCTGTACGCAGCTCTGGTGAGGCTGCACCTCAGATACTGTGTGCAGCTTTGGGCCCCTTGCTGCAAGACAGACATTGAGGTGCTGGAGCGTGTCCAAAGGAGGACAACAAAGCTCATGAAGAATCTGGAGCACAAGTCACAAGGAGTGGCTGAGGGAACTGGGGTTTGGCTTGGAAAAAGGCAACTGAGAGAAGAGCTTACTGCTCTCTACCTGAAAGGAGGCTGTAGTGAGATGGGTGTTGGTCTCTTCTCCCAAGTAACAAGCGATAGGAGAAGAGGAAATGGCCTCAAGTTGTGCCAGGGGAGGTTTAAATTGGGTATCAGGAAAAACCTCTTCACCAAAGCGTGGTTAGGCATTGGAACAGGCTGCCCAGGGAGGTGGTGGAGTCACGGTCCCTGGAGGTGTTCAAAAAGCAGGTAGATGTGGTACTTCGGGACACAGTTTACTAGACATGGTGGCATCAGGCTGACAGTTGGACTTGATCTTAGAGGTCTTTTCCAACCTTAAAGATTCTACGATCATCTTGGTTTCAGAAGCACGTTAAAATCAAGCATTATTTAGTAGATTAAACATTCTACAAAACTTACCCCTTTCAGGGACCCCCATTCAGTACTTCCAGCAACAAAGCTGTGGGTCGTAGGAAGGTGACCGGACCTCTTAGGCAGGGTTACTGGGTGTGAGGAACCTGACCAACTCCTTCCTCAGTCTGTAATTCCTTGCACCCACCACCTTTCTGTAGGAAGATGCAACTTTTTACAAATTAAGATGCAAGAAGTAACTTGGCCTAAAGTAAATGATTTGATCCTTACTATAAACAAAAAAGATAGATTTAAAAAAAAAAAAGACTTCCAGATAAAGGTTCTTCAAGGAAATCAAGGAAGAGTGCCTATATTGGGGAGTTCCTACACAAGTGTTACACAGGTAGCTGAAAGTTACTTTTTACGTGTTTGTCTTCAAAGTAAGGAACGGTATCAACACTGGCGTCTGAAAAACGTTGAGAGATGGAAGAAAACAGCTTTGTTATTTACATCTTCACCTCCTCAGTCAGAGGAAGGCGGTGGGTTTGTTTCTCATTGTGCACATCCCCAAGTCTTTCAGCAAAGCCTAATCAACGGTGAAAGCGGAGGGAATACCGCATCTGCACATCTCCTCCCTGCTGGGCCAGAGCAGCGAGGCGGGGCATAGGCCCAGCTTAAATACTTCAGGTCAGGTGTGAAAAGTAAACTCTAAAAGCGGAGCCCTCCCGTACACGCTTCCTGTCATGGCAGCAGTTTCAAAGATGTAAATACAGTTTAGAAAGAAAGTGAAAAGACAACCATTTATTTTAAGTAGGGTTTTATACATGGCATGCAACTGAAAAGAAATTCCTCACATAACTATCGCTCAAGTTTCCTGATCAGGGGCGTACAATCTCGGGACACGAATGAGAGGGTACCATCACCTAGGCTAGTATGTACAGAGATATAAAAATATACACAACAGTTAATTTTACAGAGCAACAGAGCTGAGTGAATACTGTGCACACCGCGCGCTCCGCGTTTGGACAGCTGAACGTCCAAACTGCAAAGGCAGCAGGAACACTGCGGAGATCATTGTCGGGGTCAGAAGAAACAGCATCAGAACTCTGACACAGTGTAAAAATATAAGGCAGGAGCCACTTTCTTCTGAACGGTAGGGAAGAGCAGAGCACACCGAGACTCTCCATCTTGCTTTTAAAAGTAGTTCCAGCAATGAGTTGTACATGCAAAACATAAATTTGCATCAACAGTGCAACAACAAAAGAATACTGAACAGTAGCTCAATCGTACAAACTTAAAAAAAACGTAACATGTACTTTATGCATCTCTCCTCACAAAATATCTATTCTTTGTCAGTGCATTAGTGTTTGTTAAAGTGGCATTAAAAAAACTTCTGCTATTATAACAGATGCAGAATTATTTTGGAAATGCATAGCATCTACATTTTTATTGTCTTTGTAATTATTTAGTTGGCATAGGCACCATTCTAGTCACACCAGCATTAAGAATTCTTTCTTGGTGGAAACAGCCGTTCTCATCATACACAGCTATTCTTGACTGCTTGTCTGGATTTTGATTTCAACAAATAAATGCTTTTTAAAATTCAAAAATATACCCTATGAATATTAAAAGAACTATATACAACATACCTAAGACACAGGGTTAGCTGGCTGCCGTACATGTAACACACCAAAGAGAAACATTCAAGTCTGACAGATTTTTTTTTTAAATTTTTTTTTTTTTTTTTGAGATGAAAGGCCTTTGGGTTGGAAGCATATCAAAGACAACAGTGCAGTAGGCTGAGAATTCCTTTAGCTCAGTTCAGAACTAAGGCATTGTATGATAAAATATACATTTATATTTGGTGCAATGTTACCATCAACTTTAGAATCTAGATCACGCCAAATGCTGTAACTTGTCACTCTAGTCAACGTATGTATCCGTCTTCTATCGCAAACTCAAACCTCCGTGGGGAAAAGAAAAATTATCAAACGCTACACCTATTGTTCTCTTTCCTAATTTGCAATTGAGGAAAAAAATGCTAAGCCAAACAAACTCTACAGTCCCCAGAAAACCGTGTGGGAGGAGCTCACGTCTTCCTAGTCCTTACTCGCCAAAAGTTAAACATATCCTTGGAACCTCACTAGAAAGAAAGATTAAGATTTTAAACTGCTACTTCAAATTCCTTTTTGCATTTTAATTTTTTCAATTCACCATCCATTCTATGCTTGATGCCCCCTCTGATTATCTCCCAGCGCTGCCCTTCTCCTGTCATTCCTGTATGGCCTCCCTCGGAAGTTTCGCTGATACTGGTAGCTGTCATCCCTGGCTCGGCCCGGCGCTCCTTTCCAGGCTTCCTCGTTTCTTTGCAAGGGGTACCCTCCCCTGCTGGAATAACCCCACTCGGGTCTCGGCCTTCTGCCTCCTCCGTAAGTCTGGTTGTAAAATTGCTTGGATCTACCACTTCTCAGCATATCAGAAACTTCACTCTCATCTTCAGAGCTCTCTTCCCTCGTTCTCTGCGCCCTGCTTTCTGCCTGCAGACTACCGGCACCCTTGGAATCTCTGCCCTTATCAGTCTTCTCCTTACGACTGGAAATGCTATTTTTGAGTTCATTTTTCATCGGTTCTGCCAACAGCGGCGGAGTGTTGGGCACCGCTGTCTGCCTCTCGCTCCCCTGTATTTGTGGAGAACGATGTTGCTGCCCGGCTGTTTTCTGCTTAGCAGGAGAAGCCGAAGGACAAGTTGGCTCCAGCTGAGGTGCCCTGGCTGAAGCTTCTTTCGGGGCACTGCATTCACCGCTTGCACCAACCACAGCGAATGGTACGGTGCCGGAGCCGCTGCTGTTCGTCTTCTGAAGCTGTTCTGCACAGTTCACTAGAGGAGCCGGAGGGCTGCATTCTTTAGCCACGTACACGTTTGCAGAGGTGCCAGCTGTTGCCTCTTTGTCCTCAGGTGACATGACTACATTAGGTCTTGCGACTGAATTTTCAATGAAACCCTGAACTGGGTAGCCATACCAAAAGTGAGGAAAGAAAGGAGGTGCTATTGGAACAGCTCCGAGGAAGTGATTGTGTCCAAAGGGTGGCTGCGGGAACATGTTTTTCCCTCTCAGGGACTCCTCATAGTTTGCATGAAGAGCTTGCACTGGATTCTCCGCTTCCACACAGACCTGTCCTTGACTGTCCGACACCTGAGCTGTAGGTATAATCAGAGGCAGTGACGGGGACCTACCATCAACCTGTGGCATTTGACCGTTGGATCTGACCTCACCCTGAACAGGAAAGTGCCTGTTTGTTCGTGCAGTTTCCGTTTCATTCTGAGTCGGCGGAGCCTCCTGGAACCAGGGGTTGTGCGGATACACAGGAAGGGACACGTTTGGGTACATTCTACAAGCAGCTAAATAGGCCTGGTGCAGGGGGTACAGGTAAGAATGGGGTGCCCACATGGGACAACTGTATGCCTGCAAGACAAGGGGGAAGAGAAAAAAAGAAAAAAAGTATTTGGTCTTTTGAATGTTCAGACTGATGTAATAGCACACACCTCATTTACCATCTTGAAACAGTTAATTACAGGAAGTAAAGGTTGCTGTTATTCGCAGTGACTGCCCTCAATTCTAAAAGGGTAGGTGCCGGAAGGAAGATGTTCTCATTTTTTGTTCTCCTTCCAAATGCAGCTGAGTGGGCAACAGTTCCAAGCAGTAAGCAAGCTTCGTAACATCACTTCTATATAGTTAAGTTAAACACATGACACCATGAAGTCAAGCTTTAGCTGTGCATTTGAAGACACGCATTTCAATTGTTTTTCAGAATCACAGTTATTCATCAATTTGCCCTACTAGCTCACTTTTCAAACTTCTAAGGGTTAACAATCAAAGCAACAAGAAGTCTTACCACACGTATATTTTCACTTAACAAAAAAAAGGAATTAAAATAACCCAAAACCCAAACCAGATGACAAGAGACTACGCCGAGACCTGAAGTTACAAATTGTCCTTGGGCCAATGGTCTAAGGACTGGGATCCATACACATTCACCCAGTCCAGAGACCAGCTTTCTTAAAAGCCCTTCCATGAAGTAGGGGGACAGGTTTCATTAGAATATACAAGACACTCTCCAGGTACTGGTGGCATTCACACAACGGGGACGCACCATTTTCAGCAGTGACCTTTTCCATGCCGAGAGAGAACTCGGGCTACATTCACAATACTTCCATCCTTCCCTCTCCTCCCCTTCGTGTTAACTAACTACCACGCAGGGGCTCACAGTTGCACTGCTCAGACACAGGCTTTGTGTTTGTACCGTGGTACAACTGGCCCAAGAGCAACATTGTGGGGTGTCTTCACAGTAGAGTGTGCCACGTATCAACCTATTCTGGGCCATACAGAACACCAGGCAGGGCTGCTGGAGGCCTGGCCAGGAAAGCACTGGAGTAGACAGAAGGCAGAGCGGGTTCACCCTGACCGAGCAGCTGGAAGGGTGTGGGTAACAGCCCAGCAGGACCTGGGACCAAAGCAGGGGACGGGGTAGTGCAGAAAGCAGCTCCCAGGTCTACTCTGGTGGTTGGGTCACCAGCGGAGGAGCACAACTGCTAGAACATGGTACTTTGACCGGCAGATGGTGCTGAAGCACAAAATGACAGACTATGTCCCAAATAATACCAGTACTGGTAAGCAGAATCCAAACGCCTGTGGGCTTATGGAACAAAAGCTGTTTAAACACATTGCAGTGACACCTGCTAATGACTGACGGGTTTTCTATTAAGCAGAGAGACTTCTATTAGGCACACAGTTATCAAACCTTAATTTACTTTGTAAGTTGTGCTGAACATTCTCCCCTTCCACACACAGACACCAAAAAAAAAAAATCATTACTTAGGGCCAAAGGCATGTGGAATACACCTAAGAGTTCTCAGCACCTTTCCCAGAGTAGTTTGCCTGACGGAAGGAGTAAGAGAAAGTAAAAAAAAAAAAAAACAAAACCAAAACCAAAACACCATAACATTTTTATCTGCAGAAGGGAGGAACTAAGCAAACAACTAGTCCTTACCAAGAAACGGAACATGCTCTCTTTCGGGATGAGCCTCTTCCCCAACCACACACGCAGATTTACACCCACCACGTACACACATCAACCGCTATTATAATTACTTAGAAGGTCAGAAGTAAAACATTGTTGTCCTTAACCAGAGCAGAAAGGACAGACATGCAGGTCACTTAAGGCAGTGCCCACATGGAAAGAAACACTAGGTATTTCTACTGCAACGGCTCTGCTGCTGCACGCACCCAGTCAGTCGGAGGGGCTTTTCTCTTCACAGTATATACACTGCTTCCAGAAGAACGTGGCTTCAAACTCTCAACAGTTTACCTCTGAATCTGTCAAGCACAATCTGTTGACTGTACAGCCACAGTTGGAAGCCAATAGTTCTCACTGTCACTGCTAAGATAAATGTCTTTCTCTGGCCTTGAACTGCAGTGTGGCCCACTGTTGGGATCCCCGTTAATAGAAGATAAAATAAGAAAGTCTTTCAAATTTAAATATGAACTTGAAGTGTACAGCTACAGCAACCCAACTTCTGTGCTCTAAGTACTACCAAATACAAGCAAAGTTTATGGTATAACAAACACAAAAACATAAGTAAGTTTGAAAAGTTACCTTCACACCAAGATTGAAGAAAAATCTAAGAATATTCTTATCTAGGAAAAAAAAAACAACACAGAAAAATATCTATGAAGACACAGAATATTAGGTTCCATCTGATCCAAAAATTAGTCCCTGCATGAAGTTGTTTTTCAGTGGAGAAACAGTTGCTGCTCGCACGTCTGTCTGTGATTTGGGGCGGGGTTTTTGCCATAGCAAGGTTTCCAGAACACAACTGCAGTTTAAATTTTGGTTTTAACGGTTTGTGGGAACAAACCTCTGGTTGTTAAAGAAACAGTTAAGTAAGCAACCACCACCGTGCAGTCAGACGTGGTATGTTCTTTATGGGCATATTCCGTATCTGTAGTAGGCCCAAACCTGCATCTTCCCAGACTGGTAAGGAAGTGTTCAGTAAGTTCCAAGCTTTTGATTACAAGAGAAAACCCGTTACTGTAAAAAGCAGCAGTTCTCCAAAGAAAATCCTTTACATTCAGAAAACCTCAAGTTATAGTGGGTTAAGAACCACAACATAATTGTATCCAATTTCCAGATGAAACCACTTAAAATAATCACATTAACAACGTAAACTAAAGAGTTACAACTCTACCCAACATTCCCCCCACCCCTTAAATCATGGAATGACAACAATTGGATCTTTTCACACAGACTAACAACAGGACCAAAGAACTGGTCTTTTATGTACATCTGAAGACAAGAAAAGCTATTAGGGAAAACGGTATAAAATCCAGCCCTCCTCCTAGCTTCTCACCTTTAGGTAAGTCTTCCCCAGTATTGCACAGGGAGTAAGAGGGTGCAATGGCTCTTTCTCCCTTTTCACTAAAAGGGAATCCAGGGTATAGCGGATCCTGATAAGGATTCAGAGTCTGAGGCAAAGGCATTAAAGGCTGGTTAACTGCTTGTAGCGACACGGGAACTCCAGCAACTGGAGCAGATGTTACCTGAGCCTGTGATACCATAGAGTCAGGTCCCGTTGCTGGGGCTGGCATCAATGAAGAAGCAGGTATTTGGGCTGGAATACCTACAGGGGAAAACAAACAAACAAAAAAAATCAACTATATACAATCACAAAAGAAAATGACAACGGGTTTTTGAGTTTGCGGGGCAAGGTTTTGGTAGTGGGGGGGCCACAGGGATGGCAGCTTCTGCAAGAAGGAAGACGTAGGAGGAAATTCTTGAATAGGGAACTTAGAAACAAAAGAAGATATGGCTAAACGCAGAGAATAGTTTTCAGTAGTAGTGAAACAGTTAAGCTTTCCACAAATAGCTAAACCCTTCCCATATTTATTTTTAAAATTATGAATACCAAAAGGAAATAGGAAGGGGGAAAAAAGAAGAGGGGGGGACATACCTGAAACTTATATGTGAATCTCTGAAGTTCTCATTCTGACTAGTCATTTACAGTCAACTCTGAATCTGAGCTCAGACTACCTGGGCTATGCATCTTCTGTCATAGGTGTGGCCGAGTATGACAGGATTGTCACTGTACTACGGGAACACAGTATGCTGGTTTGAAAGCTAGTTCTTGTACAGAAACACAGCAGTGGGAGAGAAAATACAGCACCTGATCTAATGAGCAATATTGAATCTAAGTTAATTCCACATATCAGAAGATACGCACAGCACGGAAACACCTTTATGCTGGCTTTGGAGCTTAGGTCCAAACGGATCTCTTAGTTCCAGACCCACCAGACCCAAGCTGAGGACTTAGTGAAACAAGGAGCTTATTACATGGGACAGAGTACAAACACCTATCAGGCTTCAGCATCCTGACAATGTGTTCTACCTTAGGCAGATCCTCAAAATAAACCCCCTCAAAACTCCGTACTATCCCACCACTCAGGCGAACAACAGAGCTGGGAACGTATCATCCCACTTCCACCTTTCAGGTAGGGAGTAAAGCGAACTATACAGATGGGCAATCAAAGATCTACCAGACGTCTCACTAGCTTCCAGCAGTGAGAAACTATACTGCTATAAATGAATGTCTTTGGAATGTGAAGTTCTACGAAACGGTGTCTCCTGGAGGCATCTTCAATTTAGCGTGACAGTTAAAGTACTTCTCAGGGTTAGTAGTTTCTGATTTGTGTTAATATTTCTTCAAACCTGCTGGTCCGTAGGTTGTTGGCTCACTTGGCCAAGCTGGCACAATGGCTGGTACAGAAGGCACTGTTGGAGGTAAATGTACCTCAGAAAAGACTGGTGAGGACGTTGGAGTTACGCTTGGTAAGCATTCTGACACATTCTGTAAAAACAAAGAAATCACATGCAATTATTCTAAATCACCATTGTTGGTAACTCCTACCGTGTCTGACTTCTAAAAAAGGCTTGATGACCTACTATTACCCAGAGTAACACCACAGCAGTGTCCTAACTGGTAACATACCAGGCTGTATACATAAGAGAGGTCTGGGATACGTTACATCACCGCATGAAGAACTGCACTGAGCTCTACCCAGAAGGTGACTGTGCCACAGACAGCCCTCAGTGTTATAACCACCTCCACAAGCATCAAATTTAGTCTCTCCCATCCAAAAAGAAAAGCCACTCTCACAAAATTACCAATAATGTCAGAAAAAACCTGAAAAAGCAAAGCTAAAGAATTCAAAGTGAAAAGCGTGACTGTCTTAGCAGAAAGACACAAAATAACCCCTCTCTCAGAAGAGAAAAGATAAACTTTTACTTTTCAATCAGGGGTGGTCCTTTTACATTCCTTCTGTTGGACATTACAGATTCCTAACTACGACACTTTAGCACTATCACCATAGAAATGGGTATGTAATTGAAAACCAGTATTAAAATACATACGTGGCTGTGATGAAGCTCCCCTTTGTCTGAAGTCTCCTGACTGGAAAACTTTGAAATCAAACAAACATTTCTTACTTGCTCAGCAAGAATGGGAGAATCTGTTTTTACTTGTTCCAAAGGAGACGAAGCTTTTGGATAACTCTCCTCTTGACTATTCTTCTAAAGCAAAGTTAGAAACAGAAGACACAGCTAGTCTAATAATAAGATTTACTTTCCAAAGAGGCATTCAAAGATATTAAACCACACTATACACAAAGTGGATGAAGCACCCAATCACTATTATACTAGTGGAACATTTTGCTCATTGAAAGGACAGCAAAGGTTAAAAGGCAACAAGAGGCCACAAATCTTCACTGAGCTTCAGAGATCATGGTCTGTTAGCACAGTAGCTATTAGTAAACATGAAATCTTCTGTGGTCCCATTATACTGAAAGTACAGACTGTACTAAGCAATTACAAATCCAAATTTCTAAGTGCTCTCGATAGCCCAGATTTGAGAACTCAGATTGCAGAGGAAGACTTTAAGGATGGGTTACAGGGACTGAGGAAAGCTGACAGCAATACAAGCCTCCAACCTTAGAAATATTTCACTAAAAGCTGTAAAGCAGCAGCAGCAGCCACAGCTCTAAAGGCAGCTATAGCTCTCCTAATCATGTATCAGAGAAGCAGTAACATTAAAAAAAATTTGGTCTTTTCTTTAAGATTACCTCAGATGAATTTGGCTCAAGCTTCTGACTTAAGTGGATCTGCCTGGAATTTGACTCTGTAACACCAAGACATAACCTAGTAAATGAACCATTACACCATTTATGGCTATCACAACTTAAGCCAGTTAAAAGTTTGTCTTTCCAAAGTTAAACCTTCAAAACAAAACCTACCTCAGCGCATTATTACTTCAGACAACTTAAACTTCAATTTTTATCAAAAATCAAAGCATCCTAAAATAAACAGTTGTTAGGGCAGTAACAGAGCAGCTACTTCAACCTGGGTTTTCAAAGCTCTACAGGAGTTCTTTACTGATGTTTGTTAACCATTTCGGTGATGCTTGAGGGAAGCAGGAAAGAAATGTAGCTGTCTCTTTAAACACGTATCAGTCATCCTAAATCCCTCCTAGTGAAAAAGAAATAAGTTTGTACTTTGATTAAAGTGAAAATGTTTTGATCTGCATTTCCATATTCAAGTGTTAAGGTAACAGAAGCTTAAAGTCTTATCTACTTTTCACTAAGAGACAGAGCAATTTAGAAGGTGTCAATGGTTCAAGAGATGCAGAAGGTTTTCAGACTGATGCAGAAAGTTTAATTTCTCGAGCACCAGCTAGCAGTTGGTGGGAGAGGTGATCTTGAAAACAGTCATGGCGTAATCTTCATATAATAAGATCTGCACAAGTTCTTCACATTCTAGCTTATGTTCAAACCTGGTTACCACGGCTTGTCAAATTCATTTGCATAAGTTTAATAGTAGCCATTAAATAGATACATACTTTTAAAAAGCTTAGTATATGCACCATCACAACTAGACAACAATGTAAATTAAAACAATATTGATTATGAGAACTACTGCCAATTCCCCAAGCACCAATAGGAACTTCAAAATACTCAGAAGGAAGTAGAGTTTATTCCCGCAGGACTTTTAACCTAGCTTATTCCCACAGGATTTTTAACCTAGTTTCAGAAGAGGCAATGCAATCCAGAGCATCACAAAACCCAGAGAAAGCTGCGCATGCCATGCACTTCAGCAAAATCTACCGTGACACTGGAGTAAAAAGCCTTCTCTGCATCGACATTCTTTTTGGCGTTGCTGATGAAACAAGTTTTCAGATGTTTGGGAAATGAAAAATGGTAACATCAGTCCTTGCGAGACCATTCAAGATGGCATTACATGTTGTAAGAGGGACTAAGTGTACCATAAATACACATCAGCAATGCCTCTGCTGTCCCCAGAGATAAGGGAACAACAACCAAAAAAGATGAAAAAAAAAAAAGCAAAAAAATTAAGAGGAGGCGGCTACAGAGTTTGATTTTATTTAGTCAGGAAAAAAAAAGAAAGTCAAAGAAGCCAAGACCAAATCTGGTGTTTAGTAATGGCAAAGCCGACAGGACAAAAAAATAAAAATAATTTCAAAAAAGGTTGCATTTAGCAAAGATTTACTAACTACCTCCTGACAGCTACAGCTTTCATCTATTACTGCTATGTTCCACTTTCTCAAGGAGAGGAAGAGCCAATGCCGAGAAGCTAAAAGAGCATTAGAACAGACTGGGAGAAGAGAAAAAACCCAAACAAATTTTCACCATATGACAGCTCTTTCTACTGTAAAGGGGTGTGTGTGTGTGTTCAACTCTTCTGTATACCATCATCTGCCCTTTTTCTGTACCACTGTATGCCAATTCTTAACCATGCCACATCGAACATTTTTACCTGCTTTTGTCTTAACTGACTACGGTAAGCACTCTAGTACTCCTCCACTGGTACTTTATGCCACACTCACTAGAATTTCAACAGGATC
Organism: Psophia crepitans; assembly: GCA_013399095.1. Lineage (NCBI taxonomy): Eukaryota > Metazoa > Chordata > Aves > Gruiformes > Psophiidae > Psophia > Psophia crepitans. The sequence continues at coordinate 576,064 of VWZZ01008172.1, read as the reverse complement.
TAATTTAGGGTAGCTCTGAGAGCTTTTCATTTCTCCCATTCACTACAAAAATCCCCACAAGGAGCCTGCTCTTTCAGCCACATTCATAAAGCAGGAAAACATGTACTTTCTTCCCCAACCACACCTTTGCTACCTTAATGCCAAACTAAGCTAGGCTTATTACTTAAAACCATCTTCCCCTCATTGTCTAAACAGATGCTCCATATTGAATAAACTCTGAGGCCGGTAAAAACAAGCAAGCAAAAAAGCACCTTGATCTAAAAATATTTATTTTTACCTTTATCCTTCTGCTCTTCCACCTCTGCTGTCCACTTGCTGTTTCTTCTCTCATTATTTGAGAGCTTCTTCTCATTTATATTATCCACAGTCTGTGTAGCAGCCTGACAGACTGACTGATTCTAAAGAAATTCACAAAAGCAGAAATACATATTTATGTAAGAAGTCTGATGATACTTTTGACATCATCTGACAGATTCAAGCACTCTTCCATTCATTGCTACATTTTGCAAAGTGTCCTTTGAAAGCATTCATGTCATTAGTTTACAAGACAAACAAAATCTACTTCACATAGACAACGCTTGCTTTAAAATCACATCCTGCTTCTGCAGGTGGGCAAGTGCAGCATACTGTTATCCACAGCTCATGCACAGCAACCTCTGTCTGTTAGGCTTCAGTCTTAATCTGCTCTTTGCAGTGCAGAACAGTTGTACATTTCTTCTCAATTAAACCAATATAAGTAATTACTGCTCAGGAATTGAAAGATCCTGCGCAGGAAGTCACTTGCACAAAGCAAGAAGTTTAATGCCCATGTTTCACCTACTCAATCCTCCCAGCCTGGGTCTTGTTTCTGTTTGCCCTGGGATTTACGTCCTAAAAGCCCCACACATCTCTACAATAAACTGATGTAGACAAGCAGCTCCTCACCAACAGGATCTGCTCACTCCCTGGATGTACTGAGACTCCAATCCACTTTCTTTAAAAACTGCATCAATAGAATAATATCTCGAAATCTAAAGGCTACAGTGTTCCCTCAGACAAGTCCACTGAAGCCATCTCAGCTCCGCAACACAAAAAGAGCAAGTCTGAGAAAGAATTTGCATTACTTATGACACCAGGCACGTTCTCAGACCAGTATGTTCTCAGGCTAAAAAGAAGCGTCACTTACCAATAAAACGGGCTTTATGTACACTAAATCAGAAACAATCACCCAGTCAGCTCTGATACGAATTCGAGCACCACAGGACCATTTTACTGAGCTGTTTCTCAGCTAAATTAAACTATACTTCAGAGCACCTTCTGTCCTCACCTTCAAGTTTGATCCCAACATACAAGAAAAACACATCTGAGTAACTGTAGAGGAGTGCAAAGTCTTCCAAAGACAGAAGGAATGTGAAGAAAGAAGCCCACGGCTTCAGAAACTCTTGTGTCTACCATATTTATGTGTCTAAAGAACTGTGTATGGGGGACATTAATCATTCCTAGGGGAAACTACTACGTATGTATCTTCTCTTGACTGTGTAAAGCATTGTAGATTCACATACTTCTACATAGAAAGTGAGTGTGAAGAAAATATCCTTAACTTTTGAACCATATTGTAACTCAAGGACAGCAAAGCAACAACTGCTAATTAAAGATTCATGGACAAGTATGAAAAATGCACTATTAATTACAATTGTAAAAAAAGCATACATTGGAAAGAGCAGGAAAAGCTTGTTCATCCCTCTGCTGGATCTCATAAAGCGAACGAGATTCTTCTATCGCCTGTTTCTCCCTGCGTTCCTCTGGAGAGAGGCCAAAGTAGTTACAGTCTCTGCTGCTATGGTTTAGATCCTCTGTTCTCTCCCGGTCTGGTTTTCTGTAAAGGAAAAAATGAAATGGGGCCACTTTGACAGAGAAATTCAATTATCACCAGTATCAAACACAACTCACACTCATGGTTTAGAATCAAGCACTGCCTATGTGTTTCCTCTTATACCAGATCCCCTTCTGCCCACTGCAAGTTAATCATGCACATAAAATTTAAGGAAGGGAAAGAATGGATTTTGTCTGTGTTTTATTCAGTTCAATACAATTCTGAAAGACTTTGTAACAAATGGTGATCATTAGATCACAGTTAAAATACAAATCCCTACACCAAGTGATCTAATCCATTTCTGTGCCAACTGAGAACTGACCAACCCCCTACCTCCCGTCTATAAACACGCAAGAAAAAGGTGGGGAAGACTTCTCTAAATACAACAACAAAACAGAAAATGCTTTATAATTTTCCATGTCTGAAGCATCACTACACAAAATTAACATCACTGTTTAAGTTTCTGAATTACTTAACTACACTTTTTAGGATACCCATGTATTTAGGTTAAAAGGGAAAGAAAAATGCCCTTAAAATGTTGCATGTGGCACACTCCAAAGACGTAAGGAGTTACGATACAGAAGAGTGACAGAATAGACCATGAAGAGTTTGGGTTTGTATTCAAGTACAGAATAGTCTTTTAGGTAGGATCGCAAAAAAGAGTGGCAATGATGAAAACAAACTGTGCTACAACAGCACAAGGAATCAAAAAATCACTATCAACAAACGCAGGCAAAATGCTGTTCTCATACTCCTTCATGGGACCAGCCACAAGATGACGCAGTCCTCTATGACAGGTTCTGCAGAAGCTGAGGGAAGATCTTAGCCATGCCCAAGCAGCTCTACATGCCACCTTACTTCAGCCACAAACAGAAAAAAAACAACCCCAAAAAAAGCAACCCTCCCCCCAAAAAAAAAAACACCACCAAAAATACCCCAAACCCAAAACCAAAAAACACCACAACATCTGCCTTTCAAGAAAACTGCAATTTTGTGTATGGTGCTTCCAGGGAAGATGCTGCCATGCGAGAAAAACAGGAGTTCATGATGGCAGCAATTTTGACACAGATTTTAAAAGAACAAAACAAAACACAACTATCTTTCCAGTCCTTGCATGCAGTTTTAAGGCTTGGAACTCATCTTATTAATTCAGTGGCAACATATTTCAGAAGAGCATGTTGGAAGCATTTGAAACAGGCACCTGGGCTCCAAGAAGCTCAGCTGGAGTTCCAGATAAGGAAGATGTTATTTGCAGTTTTACCTTATTGTTTGGGAAGCATTCCTGCCTGGAGCTTTTTGCTCAGTTGAGGTCTGATGAGGTTGGGGTCCAGAACATAAGAACTGATGCTGCCTGGTTCCCACAGTATGCTGAAGTCGAGGAGGTAGTGCTGACTGGGGTTTTATTGACTTGCTCTGATTCTTTGGCCCTCTGCAGTCTGCATCTGTGGTAAAGACGTGAAAACAGATTTTTTTTTTTTTTTTTAAAAAATTAAATCTCTTNTTGACTTGCTCTGATTCTTTGGCCCTCTGCAGGCTGCATCTGTGGTAAAGACGTGAAAACAGATTTTTTTTTTTTTTTTAAATAATTTAAGCTCTTTGGGACAAAACATCTGACAATAAAGATTCTGCCACACAAAGACAGGTACAATCCTACCAGGCTGAGCATTCTGCCCCCATGTTGGGAAAAACTTTTTTATCTTCTTCCCTGGCACAGTGTTCCAGCCCTCCATAGGAGAGGTCTGCGGAAGAGGTTTAAGGCTCTTCAGTGAGACAGCATGCCTACAAAACAAGAAATCATGGAGGGAAAAAGATCTTAAAGACCAGATCTGGGTTTGCATAAAGTAATATCACATGTTTACTAAGACTGATGGATCTTTCCATTTTTCGAGAACACTGCATTCAAAATCCTTTGTTCTTTATCGTTATACTCAAGCAGTGTGTAGAAGAAGGACAAACTTTTTTTTTTTTGTTAGATAAAACTCTCTGATAAGTCGATGCAAACGTAGCCAGTAAAGAATGCGCTCATTTGTGAACTGAGTATTTGAATAACTTCAGGGCAGACAGAACAGGAGAATGATCAGAAAAAAACAAAATACAACAGATAAACTTATCACAAACACTGCAATAGGTGTCAAGATTGAAAAACACGGTATTGGTGGTTTATATCCCAGAGCAATTACTGCATTTTTAATTGAGGATGCTGTAGGATGTCGAAGCAACTTTACATTATTTGAAAGGAAGACATTCAAATCAGGTTAAATCTCAATTTAAAAAGGGAAAATAGGGCAAGACAACCTTCAGATCTCACAACTTTTTTTTTAACCGAAGGAGATCACATGAGATCAACAGGCATCCTTCTCCTTCCCTCATTTACTTTGACTGGAAGTGTTTCCTCTTCCCAAACTATACTCACCTGTGGGGTTTTTTTTCCCCAGAAGATTACAGAACCTACAGCAGACCTTAAGATGATGTCTCAAACCACCATCACCCCCCCAAAAAAAGACCCCAAAAAACCCCCACCCCACACAAACAACCAAAACAAACAAAACCAGGCAACCAACAACTTTCAACACTTAGTTTGTCCCAAGGCAGGGGAAAGATGACGCTATCTAAACAACAACTTGGCACGCTCTCTAGGAAACTGGGCAGAGCTACTCAACCAACAGAGAAGTTAGGTGCTTTAATGAACCTTTAAGTATGGATATCTTGTCACAAATCTAGCACCTAATTATTAAGCACAACAAACAATGCTTAATTAGAATGGTGTCAATCTGCGTAGGATTCAATGTTGTGGGGGAAAAAAAAAATCTAATACTAACGTAGTCATTGTTTTACTCTGCAAGGAATATCCAGACTACTTAGCGCTAAAGAAAAAAGTCTGAAGTGATAATTACTGCAGAACCCTTTTTCCCTTTCAGCGTCTTTTTTTCTTAACAATTCTGTGGTAGTACTGCTTCAAGTAAAGGAGTAGATACACTTCAAGGCCTGAAATTAACTCTGAACTAGCTGCCATGACCAAGGTTCAATTTGGCACTCTTTTCCAGGAGACGTTAAGCACTTACTTTGCTCCAAGCTCTTCTACAAACACAACAACTGGCCCATTCTCTGAACAAACTTCTTGAATATGGGCATTATAATATTTCCCATTATGGTCTAAGCGCACCTATAAGGAAAAAAAGCAAGAAAAAACTTATTAATAGACAATAATGAGATTAGAACAAAGCCAATTTACATACAGTAATCGTTATCTCCAGAGTTGAACATAAATACACGTAACTATAATGTTGGGTTTGATCTCACCAAAGAAAAGCCTCTATGACAGAAAACACTAAAATCTCGTTCTTCATCATGCAACACACACAAAAACTTCATCATGCAGCAGTACGATAAAGCAAGTGCAGCCACCAGCAAAAATGCAGTGGAAATAACTATTAGTTTTATAAGGCAGACCTACCCCACACTTTTGCACATCACAGGAATAATCAGCAAGCTTACAGAGCCCACCAAGAGCAGAACGGAGCTTTGCCTGAACCAACTGCCCTAAACACACCTAGTTCTCACACAGAGGCTAGCACTCTACAACACTGAGCAAGGACTCGCCACGGAGACAACCCTGCACAAACGTATTTGCATACTTAACGCTAAGGTCCACAGCCATCTTATTTAATACACTCTTGAAGTTAACCTTGTGAATTTCTAATGCAGTAAAATTGTACTGATCAGATGTTCTATCGTGGATGCTGTAAGTCATCAACACTGCCAAAAACTAAATAATGAGCATATGCAGAGTTGAAGACACAAGCAAAGAATGTTTAGAAAGTAGCAGTTATTTATCAAAATAGTTACCAAAAAGGGAAAATACACATCTTGAGCAAAATGTTAATGTTTCTATGAACTATAATTCAATACTACTTACTTTACATTTATCTCCAACTGAGTATTGCATGCCAGCAGCAATAGAAAAATCTTGTTTTTGCTGATCTGCAAATACATTAGCAGTAACATACTGTTAGCTTAAGTACACCAAAAGAGCTACTTAATTTATGTGGTACAAATGCAAACCAGAAGTTCCAGCCCTAGATCTGCACACTGATCCATGCGAGGAAGACCACTCCCTAAACCCAAACTGCCATTTGCATCACTACTCTTCAAGAGGGCTTCGTTTTATACATCAGCTTGCAAAAGCTGGATTTTTTTTAAGTATTCAGTTACTTACCCCATTTGGATTGGAGCCAAACATCATACTCAACATTTCTGTAAACTGATGGATTGAGTGATTTAAGAACTTTTTTAGGTAAGACCAACAAGGTAGGATTCCCATTGCTCTTAAGGTGCTGTATGAAACAGAACAAAGTGCTAAATGGTCAGCTACATACAGATGTACAGTTTTCCATTTTTCAATCACAGTGCTCAAGCTTTAAAATGAAATATAAAGCAGCTGAAAATACATAAAGCATAAGGAGCTTTGAAAGAAGTAATTCAATGGTGTTCTTTTAACAATACCAGAACGGAATTAAGAACAAAGCAGCATTAGAAAGGACACTATCCACCTTTTGGCACATCAAAAGCACGCTTTACTTTTCAAAGAAATAAGTTGTTTTTAAGATATTACATGTTAGGAAAACTAGAAACTCAAGATTCTCTCATGAATATTAAACACTGAAAAAACATAGAAGCATACAAGTCATTAGGAAGAAGATAAATCTTAACACATAAATACCTTGTTGCCAGAAAGAGACTTCAATCCATTCATATCACTAACTGTTGTAGCTTTACTTCTGCAAAAGGACAGCAGAGAGCTGTGGTAATATAGTATTAATAAGGCCTAGAAAACATCTTGGAAGTGGATAAAAATACTGAAACTAGCACTCACTACATATTTTTCCACAATAAGCATACCATAGAACATCATCATCTCTTAAAACGAAAAAGCTACATCTAAAACAAGAACTACATTTCTGTATCATATAGAGCTAAAGATTATTGTTTCTAAGTACAAGTTTTAAGAAGTCTAACTTACGTGTACTGACTTAGTCATCCCTCAAAGGAAAAAAAAAAGAGGGAGGACAAGAAAGGGGCAAAAAAATTCCTAAAATTCTTGCAACTACACAAGAAAAACATAGCAAATGCAGACATAAAAAACCCCCAAACCTGAAAACCAAAACCCACTCCTTTAGTTAACTGGCATCAGACACTCTAATTTACTCTTATTTTCTACACCTGACATTGCTGGAAAATTACTTTCCACAGAGAAAAAACAAAGTATTTTCCCCTACAGCAGTTGTAAGCAAGCAGCAGCATTAACTTCTCCAGAAACCAAACTAAACTATTACATTTAACAACAACACAACTGAAAAGTTCACATTTATAAAATGAAGAAGATCTGGAAAACTACGTAATGAGACAAGCTCAGGTCAACTTTAAGACAAGCAAAAAAAATTAAGACTTCAAAAACACAGCAAAGCGTTTGTAATTTGTGTTAGCTAGGTCAAGAGTCACATGCACCAGCTCTTGCATCATAAGACATATGGTTTACATCAAAAACACTGAGTCTGATAGTCTCAAGTGAGTATACGACCTTCATTTACAAAGGTGCTATGCAAGTTAGCAGTGTATTTTCTTATGAATCCCAAAGATCCAGGGTAATGCTACTGCATATGAAGCCCAGGAAAGCTCCAAGAACAGAAAGGAATAAAGAAGGTTTCCACTCTCTGACATTTAACTACAATAATTGTTCCCCAGGGCAGAAATACAAAGTATTTTAATTGGAAGTATTCCTAGGTTTGTTTTTTTATTCCAAAAAAGAAAGGAACCTAATCCCCTTCCCAGAACATGGTTTTCTTTCTGTGGTGATTTCCATTGTCTTCCTTTCTGTTGTTTTCAGCTTGAGGAAAAATATCAGCTCCTGACGTCTTAAAGGATTTCTTCTGCCACATGCCAGACTACAGCAGAGCCCCCAGAAAGGGCTTTAATGACGTTCAGTGGGAAAGGGGGACATGACGCACTAATATAGCATAATCTCCATTACTTCTATGGAATTTCATACAAGCTAGGGTTGTAAGAACAGTATTAAATAGAAGAAAAATTGCCTATATGTAAATGCAAAAATGGCACTGTGAAAGACTTACTGTGCAAAAGGAATCAGTAGGTCAAAATCTCAAAGCTAGCTAGAGCATCCAGGTCCAGCAAAAGGAATACAAACCCACAAATATAATCACTTCATAAAGATCAAGGAACAAAACTGAGCAAGCTACATCTGTATTTCTCCATTAGCTACATCTCAAGCAGGCATTTCAGTCCTCAGATGTGGACGCAACACAAGTTGGTTTAATTCCTCTACCTTTACTTAGTTGCAAATGCAAGCCAAGTAACTCTCATGGAGCTTACCATGCCACACTGGCACACTGACAGTCCTCCCAGGGGATTCTGCTACTTTAAACAGGAAGAAGGACATGTTGCAATGGCAATATTCCATTATGTAAAGAGACCCAAAGCTAGACTGTGGGGAAAAACAGAGGAACCAGAAAGCCTGTCCTCAGATACAGCGAAGATTACACATTTCATCCTTTCACAGTTCTAACCTCACCTTTTTGTATTTTGTTTCTTCGTAATTTGTAAAGATTTTCAACCTTAACTGTTAGGTTCTACTACCCACCAGAAATTCCGAAAACTCATTCAACATGTATTGCTCACAGGCATCTTACATTAATTTTTAAATCCCTTTTACCTGTAGTTGTCATCATCTGAATCTGAAGCAGACACTTCACTGCTGCCATTACTTTCCTCTGTCACACCAACAGCACCAAGTTCTGCTATGATTTTCTTTACATCTGTATCAAATACCTTCTCATAAAGCAACTCATATAGCAGAGCTAGGGAAGAGAAGGAGAAAGTGGAGGGGCCAAATCAGTTACAAGGTAAATGAGATTTTATCTCACCATTACAGATGTGTTTCAAATTACTTCAAAGCAAGCAAGCATTTTCATATGTTAACTGAAACAGTGCAGGCATTAGAAGGAAAACCAGTTGCAGCTACTATGGTTTAATGGGTATGCATGACACTAACAGGAATCACGTCTCTTGACAGGCACATTTGGCCTTAGCCTTGTAACTCTGCACATAGGCAGAGATTTCCTGAAGAATCAGAATCCTTGTAGGGATTGTCAGAGTGATCCATCAAACCTGATTAGGACCTTTGCACATTTCTGCAATCTGGTAACGAAAGCAACAACCCATGAAGACAGTTACCCCCATTAATTTATTTGAGAATTTACACACGCAAGGATAATTTTAACAAAAATAATTACAGTTTGCTAATGTAGTCCGAAATACAAAATTAAAACCAGAATGCTGACCAAAGACAAGGCAACAGATTCTAAAATAGTACACCAACATTTCCCATTTACATCAGACCACCTAGATTCAAAGAGGCAGGTAAATCTTGTCCTCTTGGTATTATAGTCTGCTTTGTCAAGAATCAGGACATAAGAATAGATGCTCTCACAAAATCATGCAGTCACTGCCAATTCAAATGGAAAACTAAGCTACTGAAGAATGACTGTAATAAACTTTGATACAGACCTTTTTCCTGAAACCTGATGGTGATAATTTTAAGACTTTTGGTAAAAATACGTGCTTTTAACCAACCAACATAGTACTTACACTGGCACAGAGCAGCCTTTTCCGAGTACTCTATGGGATAAACAATATCATAGTGGTTTCCATTTGAGAAGCACAGCAATACCTATTAAAAAAACCACACAGATATTTAGGTTGGGCATCTCACTTGATTTTTCATGTGAGAATTACCTTTTAAATTGACTTTAATGTACCAATGTGCTTTGTTACATCTCAGGATCTCAAAGTAACAATATCGCAATGTTTAGTGAATGTCCTTTAAACCGAAAAGAATTTGACCCAAAGTCAAAAAGAATGTAATACAGAGTAGCTAAGCGAATTAGCACTTGTAAATTGGTTTTTACAAAACTTTAGATTACGGACCATCTCTTGAAAAAGGAAGTGCTACATCTATTAACAGAATAGCTGCCTTAAATAGGTACAAAAGAAAATTGAATTCTCAGAACATTTCATTGCGTTGAATAATAAAACTCACATGAAACTACTTGCTGTTTATAAAGTAGTCTTAATTCAGCCTTTCACAATAGCCATAATTTATTTCCTTTTTTTTTTTTTTACCTTATCAGAAAAGCCATTTTCAGTTACATGGGAAGGAGCAGCATTTGGTTCCCGGTATATTATGAAATCTTTCCTGAGAAAAAAGTAACAGTTAAGAATTCATTTAAAAATTACTGTCAATAAAAACTGGAATATTCAAGTCAAGTTCAAGGAACATATATAACCACAGAAAACACCCAGTGGAAAAGAACACTGAAGAAGATGAGTATTACTATCACGGGTCAAAAAAAAGGCTTACTTTTATGAAAGAATATTCTAGAATAAGATGTGCTGGCACAACATGCACTGAGCCAGTGACAAGTAAAACAAATTTCCAGATACTGTTTTCTGGAGTTGTGTCTAGAAAGATGATGGCTCCTCAGTCCCAGAGAAATTCATTACACACTGCCATCTGGAAACCCACCAGAACGAAGAGGAGGTTGGTTTTATAAGCAGAGACAGGAAACAGTGATAAGTTTCCAGCAGGTGAGCAATGGTTTATGCTCAGTCTGTACTAGAGGATTGATCACATGCGTGCAAGAACTTTTCAGAATCATGGAATTCCTAAGGTTGGAAAGGGCCTCCAAGATCATCAAGTCCAACTGTCAACCTAACACCATCATGCCTACTAGACCATGTCCTGGAGTGCCATGTCTACACATTTTTTTAATGTCTCCAGGGACAGCAATTCAACCACCTCTCCAGACAGTCTGTTCCAATACCTCACTACTCTTTCCGTGAAGTTTTTCCTAATATCCAATCTAACCCTCCCCTGACGCAACTTGAGGCCATTCCCTCTTGTCCTATTGCTTATAACTTGGGAGAAGAGACGCCCTCCTCACTACAACTTCCTTTCCTTCCTTCAGCCTCCTCTTCTCCAGACTAAACAACCCCAGTTCCCTCAGCCGCTCCTCACAGGACTTGTTTTCCAGTCCCTTCACCAGTTTTGTGGCCCTTCTCTGGACACACTCCAGCAGCTCAATGTCCTTCTTGTATTGAGGGGCCCAAAACTGGACACAGTACTCGAGGTGAGGCCTCACCAGTGCTGAGTACAGGGGAATGATCACTTTCCTACTCCTGCTGGCCACACTATTCCTGATACAGGCCAGAATGCCATTGGCTTTCTTGGCCACCTGGGCACACTGCTGGCTCATGTTGAGTCGGCTGCCAACCAGTACCCCCAGGTCCTTCTCTGCCAGGCAGCTTTCCAGCCACTCCGCCCCAAGCCTGTAGCGCTGCCTGGGGTTGTTGTGACCAAAGTGCAGGACCCAGCACTTGGCCTTGTTAAACCTCATACAGCTGGCCTCAGCCCATCGATCCAACCTGCTCAGAACTCTCTGAGAGCCTTCCTTCTCTCAAGCAGAAGGAAGGGTTTGAGGGTTTAAGCATGGAGGCCTGCTAACAGAACAGCCCATGACTGTGCACAGAAACTGTTCTTGCCTCACAAACCACGTTCTCCTGCTCAGAAGGGTCCACACATTCCTGGTCCCAAACGGTGGCCCTGCTGCCACAGGATGGTAAGGAGCATGCTAAAAGCCCAACAGACCATCAGCAGGCATTGCCTGAGGATCAGATATCGTAACCAAGTCTCCAGCAGCTCTGAAAATCACGCACTCCACTTGTCTCAGTTTTTTCATATGCAGCAAGAAGAAGCTTTTCCCACTTTTTAAAATGGATAATACACTGAAAAAGACATTCAGAGAGCTCAGTTTCCCTTTCTCTTTGGATAAAGACTCCATGAAGCGTGGAGTCTAATACCATGTTGTGTTCATTAGACTCAAATTGCTCGATTTAAAGTGGCAAAGAAACCCCTCTGTTGTCTCTTCAACTGAGAGAACACAAACAAACTTTTTGGGAAGCTTGGACCAGCCCAGCAGATAGTGTGCTGTTGCGCTGTTGCAGATACTCATCATCAAGGGTATCTGTCTAGTATAGTTTTTTCAAAAGAAGTTTAGAAAACTTTCATCACTGCAAGCTAAGTTTGGGTACCTCATTATATTTAAGAGGATTAAAAATACCATAAAAAGTTGTGCTACTCCAGTTAAGCAAATTTAGAATTTACACTCCACATTTCTAGTTTTAGCTTGTTAAATTAAAAAGCATAAAAACTTGAACTAAATATAAAGTAACATATACAGGAAAACCCACAACTGATCCTGACATGACATACTACTAAATTTTTTATTTCCTAAAAACAGAAAGACTATTAATCTTTGCTACTTGTTTTTTGGCTATAATCAATCTCTGTCATGATCTTGAATTTAATTATTTTCTCTCTCTTATCCATAATCCTCCCTTTGAATTCTTCGCTCAGCAATTTCTCACTTGCTTCAACCTCTTCCTCGCTCACAGACGCAAGTTTTTAGTCTTGCAAAATGATTAAGTACATTCACAGGTGCATTCGAATTAAAAAAAAAAAAAACCAAAACCCAAAACTTTCTACAACTCAGAAACACAATTCTGAGAGGAAAAGATTTCATAGTTCAGAGACCCACCTGCTTCAGGGAGGCAAGCAAAATTTACTAGATAACCAGATTATACTTATGACTGATCTGAGGAGTGAAAATGAAAACAAACCTATTCATACTGCTTTTATATCTTATGCTTGAAAAGTCTGAAACTTTTTCACTTCTCCACTTGGCACAGAACAGCAATTCATACTTCTGCTTTCCCTCAGTCTGTCAGCATGCAGGAAGTAAAGTAACTCTTTCTCCATCACCATTCGTACTTTCCCAGAGCTTCTAAATTGCCTTTTTAACGCAAGCCAGCCTTCCCAAAACAAGCATGGCAGTAACAACTGTGTGTTAACTCTGCAGTGAAATACTACTACGTATAGTTGCAAGTATGTCACAAGTCTCTTCATGCTTCTAATGTAAATTAAATATATATATATATATCATCCAGGATTTGTCTCTGTACTCATTTATCCTGGATACTGATGTATCATGACTTCAAAATAAACTGCTTCTATTTGCCCAAAAATACAACAAACAGAAGATCACAACCATCCAGTTCCAATGTAATCAAGTTGCAATTTTGTTGACTTAAATTATGTCCCTTTACACCCTGGCTCAGTCTAACCATAGGACCTCTCTAAGCCTCTTGAGCAAAACTGTACTCCATCTTTCAGTTCAGTCCTCTTCCACTTACACAGCATGTGCAACTCTAAACTGTCCCATTAACCACATAAAACACAAAGATAGAATTTAATGCAATTTCCCGCACTTAGCACTCATCTAAGTACGTGAAATTAATATTTAACTCACTTGTTTCTTTCCTCTTATCAACTATCTCCTCAAGAGTCAAAGTGCAAAGAAAGTCATTAATTTACAGTAAGCATTTTGAAATACTGAAATTTTCAACTGGTTTACAAACAGCAGGAAGAGAAGACGCTGTACATTGCTTATTCCCTTGCACTGTAACTAGAAAGCAGTTATAAGTATTCAGCATATTGTGTCATACTACTTTGCGAAGAGAAATTAATATATAGGATCACATTTAATAAAAACACATCAGCAAAACAGCTCATCACCAAGAGGAGCATTTATCTATGCACAAATACCAAAACATTTTTAAGCATAGCTGAACCTATAGCCCTTGATGAACTCATACTACTTCACCTATAGAATAGAATCATTAAGGTTGGAAGTGACCTCAAGGATCATCTAGTCCAACCATCCCCCCCCCACCTATTACCCACTAAACCACGTCCCTAAGTATACCGATACAGGAAAAGGGAAAACTTATACAGTAAAAAAAAAAATAAGCTGGAGCAGAACACCAGGTAGTCTTACATCAATACATACAACTTCATACCAGGGGAGGCATGAGAACAGCTTTCTAATGCATACAGCCTAGAATACTCATAGCACTAAGCTACATCAGAGCATTTGTACAGAGGTAATAAGGCAATGGGTACAGCCCACAGCTTAGCAACAGGGTTAATATTAAAGCCTTGGTGAGAAAAAGGAAGAAAAGCAATTTTAACAGAATAATTAAGATATGAAAATTAACAAAATACCAACTGTATGACTCTACCTACTACTAGTTGTGCAGGTGAGATGCATGACATTATTGCAAATATGCTTTCAAATCCCAGGTTAAATGTACTTTTCAAAGCTCACTTTTCTATTTTTAATACCTTGACAGCTGCAATTTTCAAAGCTTATTTGTAATTTTCTGGAGAACTATGGTACAACACAACACTGTCTTTGCTATTCCAACTGATATAACAACTGAACTGATCTCAATAAAACATATTTAAAGGTTTTCTTACTTGTACATAAGAGAAAGGGCACTTATTTCTACTTGTCCAACCCATTCCTGTATTCAAAGAAAAAGATAGTTAAGTTCAAGGAAACACACAAGCATTACACTTCCTCACATGTAGATGAAGAGAATCAAGAAATCATTGTCAAAAATAAATATATTAACACTGAGTTTGGAGTTCAGCCAAAGCACTTCAATTTTCTCTGAAGGGTTTTGAAATAACAATAACTATTCCAGCAAGGTAGTTAAGGGGTATAAGCTATAGGGATTTTTTTCCCAAACTAGAAATGGATCTGTGTGAAAACTAAAAAAAAAAAACCACCACCCAAAACCAAACCAACACCATAAATACAGATCTATCAGTAAAGAGCATGATTTTGAAAGGTCACAGAGTGTTTTTAATTTTTTTCCTATTGTTAAACAACCAGCAGTCTAGCTTTTCAGAAGTGATTTTTGAAAAACTGTCAGATTTACCAAGTGCTTTTCAAAATATTACTCTCTACCTTCAAAACTGTCTGGTTTTGTGGGCCTTTAGCTATAGATGAACTGGGAAAAGTCTTGAGGTTTAACTCTCACGCCTAAAAAAACAGATAACTTCCATACAAAAAATCTTGGTACATCTTGCAAAGTGCTCCAACGCAAAGTAGACAGACCACTTCCAAACAGCCAAAATAAACTTGCGATAGGTAGCTGCATTTCTCATGCAAGTAGCTGTATATCAATACCTGAAGACCAACCAAAAATCTGCCCATTAAAGCTGTTAAACAGTGAAATGTCAGTAACATCATAACCTAGACTCAAATGACAGAAAAGTAAAAGTTGTTGCTTCCATTACCAGCCTAACCAATGTACTGTGCTCCAGTATGACGAGACTTGATATTTCTCATTAGTGTTTGGTATTTTTTTCTTTTTTAAGTTCTTACTAAGGTAAAAACAACCCAAATTATATTTGGGGCAGGAATTTGTAGCAGTACCATTTTTTTAAATCATCTTTTAATTTCTCATGACAATTTTAAAATATAGAACAACAATATTAATTCCTCTGCTCACATAAAAAAGCCACTGCAATATTTTTCAAAAACAGCTTTTTAACATTAGCAGACATATATGAAAAAGACATTTTCTATACGCATACTGCAATCCTATAAACCATTTACGCTGGTGTAATTCAGTGCAGCGTAAGTTCTACTGGAAAATGGTATGATGTACTGCTTAACATAGCACATCACCTTGGGATTTGACTAATAAAGCTTTGCAATTAAAAATCCTGGAATAAACAAAGCAAGACAGAAGCAGAACAGGCTAACATCCATTTTTTCCCCTCCCTTCTACCATTCATTTTGGAAACTGAAATACAGAACCATCTGGTTAGCCATTCTAACTAGGGATGCTGTAGGCATGGCAGGGGAGAAAAATCCTGTTTTAATTTCAAGGAGGGGAAAATTAAATAAAATTTATGTACATACACTTAAAAAAACAAACAGACTTCGCAGTGTTGCACTAGATAGTCCTCTTCCCCTCCTCTGCTTACACAAATAACTCCTTAATAAATTTACTAAATTGAGGGGGGATTATAATATTTTTGCTTCAAATCAGTATCTTCAGAAGAGTCTGTGTGTACTGTTCATAATATTCCTTACATCTGTAATTGTCTTTTCATTACCTAAACGTTTAGATCTCTATTCAAGGCTGTCTTCGAGAAAAAGCTAGCTACACTATGTATGGTGGCATTTGCAGAGGCTGGAAACGTTTGGATACAATTTTGAGGAATAACAGGTTTAAATCAAGACACACAAAAAATTCCCCAAATCATTTTACAACAGAGTACATGCATAAGGGTAAATATTCACATAATTCAAAGACCTCTTATAAGGTCAAAAACATTTGTGAGGAAAAAAAAATATCCAATTGCCCATCAACTACAACAAAAGCATTGATTTCTATTATAATTCAAGTTTAACATACCTGTGGATTTTCCAGACTTTTTAAATACTCTTCAAATGGCCCCTCTATGAACTGTATTTAGAAAAAAAATTAAAAGTAATAATTAGTTTTTTATTAGCATAGGATACAGAATCCCCAGTCTATGACCCACTGTACCAATGGCAACGTACCATTGGAAATTTAATACTATCCTGCCCTCAAAGAGCTTACAATCTGTAAGTATAAAATGAGATAGAGATGAGGGAATAAATAGTTAAACCCATAGGTCTACATTCCAGAAAATAACTACATAACCAGATTTTGGAGTCATCACACAAGCCAAAACAAAACAAACAAAAATACCAAAAAGAAATCTAGCAGTCAAATGGGAAATCGGAAAGAAAGCAAAGATGCTGTCAGAGAGATGTGTATGGGCGTTTCATCGCAGGCATGCATGGCATCACTGGAGAGAGCACATGTTAAAAGGAACAGGCAGCAATGGACAGCCAGAAACTGGAGTCACATTTCTGTAGCACTCTAATAGCAGTACAAATGGAAATAGCCAAGTCAGAGCTACATTCTCCCAGAAAGATTCGCTGTGGTTTACGTCATTCATTCTTGACAAATTCCACATTAAAAGTGATCAGTCACATTTGAGCCTAGGACACTTTGTCAGAAATTATAACAAATACACACTCCTATTCGTGCTTTCCTTCTCTTCTTTGTGCCAATGTGCATCTAAAATAGCCTTTTTATTTTGGGTCCAGGTAAATTTAGAACAAAAAAGAGAGGAGAGTAATAATCCTCCAGTAACAAATGTTTACACATATTCCCGTTTTAGCTATCCTGGAAATAAGTTAAATGAAATATACAGTAGAACACATACAAACACAAACAGGAGCTCCATTATCTATTACTGTTCTTTTAAAAGGAAGGGGGAAAAAAAAAAAAATTTTATAATGTCAACACTGATGACATTGGCCAAAGGTAGATCAATATTTTATGTCCATGGTTGATGAAGGAGAACTATGTTACAGATATTTAGAAAAAAAAACCACACAGTTGCAATGCATAATAAATTGTAGACCCTGAAACAAATTTCACTGCTCATCAGTCATATCTCTCATATATTGTAAAAGCAATTAAATAGCACAATTTGACCTTTGTTAAAAAAAGGATTATACTAAAATAAAATCCAGATTTTGGTAGTTCCACTATGGATTATTAAAGTTTAAGAAAGCTAAGTTTGTTTTTTAATGAGCTTTAAAAACTCTTCCCACTCCACATCCCTCTAGTCCAAGCAGTACACAGGTCTTTCTCCAGGTTCATGAAAATGAGTTACTACCACACCTATGCCAATTAATTTAAAGAGCACTCACTTTAAAAAGCATCAACTATTATATAACTATGATGAATACTGTCATCAACAGCAGAACACATCTTAGAAAAGTGGAAGGAATAACATAATTTTTTTTAATGCTCACAAAGAAAATAAAAATACTTACTGCTTCAAATTTCTCCCTATTTTTCCGAAGATAGTCTACACAAGCCATCCTAACATCAATATGCCGAGACTGAGAGTGTAACACCTACAAAGGCAGAAAGAGAAGAAAATTACACTGGTTCTTAGGAATTTTGATGATGGGTCACAAACAAGTAATGACTGTTGTCTAAATACAGCCTTGGAAATACCAGAGTTTTATTTTTAAGAATATTTAAAATGTATAATCATTCAGTAACAACATCTTTATAAAACCTCAATTACTTAAGTAACTGCAGAATTCACACATTTACTAAATTCAAACATTCATTTTTATGAGGATTTACTGAGTGAAAATAATAGCATTTCTTGTCATTCTTTAACCGACTCCTTTGTAAAGAACTTCAATTAATTGAAGAAGTAAGTTACTGCAGGAGTGGATGAGGAAATCAACGACCAACACGCACTTGTTCAAATGAAATCCAGTCAAATGTAAGAAAGTGCAGGTTTACTTTCTCTTGACTCAGAGATGTACGTCTGTTGCCCAAATACTAATTTGGAAGCCAGGAATTCAGATCCCAATAAGACACCTGCATTCCACCTCCTGTTCAAATTTCTAATGGAAAAATACTACATTTGTCATAGGTTCAACGTTACCTTTAACATGACTTTGTCTGCATCCTCACTACAATGTAGGGATGTTCCAGTCAATTTAAGTTGCAGCCTCTCTTTCAACCCTTACACGCTACCCTCAACTTAAAATGCATCCAAATTCAGATCAGTCTTTCCACATGAAGAGTGCAGAGATTTGGCCAAATTTGTCAATAAACACCTACTGAATCTGAATTAAAGACCTTCCCCTTCAATAAAATAAGAATGGAATGTTAAAAATTTAATTAATAGTTGAAAAAAGTTCTATATATACTGGAGTATGGGAGAAACCTTCTATCTAGAGTAATATCAGAATATCAATGTATATTCATTGATTATTACCTTGAAACAAAAAACCCTACTCACTTCAAATCAATAGTGTTTGCTTGCCTGAACTTACAAATTCAATAGGGAAAGTAATTTTTTTTTTTTTTTTTTTTTAAAAAGTGAACTGTGTATAGTTAGCACAGTAATCTGGGCTCCCACAATCAGAAGCACCAGAGCTCCCACTGCTGTTTGTCTGTATATAAGACAAGATGACGCTGTCACTTTTTTCCTTTAACAGTAACACTGAAATGGGGGAGGGGAATTCAACAGGAAGAACTGAAAATAAATTACTTTCTATAATTTTAAGGTAAACTAATTAACAAAACTAAGAACAAGGCTTTTCAGTTCATTTCACTAAATTCCCTTTCCTAAATAGTCTCATGTCAAGCAGTTGTACCCAAATGTTGAAATCTTACACCAAAAAAAGCTCTGAGGCAGCAGTGGAAGGCCAAAACAGGTAACAATTTCTTGCCGACAGAAGGAGGCCATACACAGAGAACTTTCCTCACCCCACAAGAGAGAATTATCTTTTTTCCCCATGGCACACGACTGTGTAACTTCAACCTGTATTTGTCTGCACTTTAACACTAATTATCACCCACTGAGATCCACTTCCCATTCTTTCATGCGAAGTAGCTTTGCTTTTGTAAGCAGTTACCTGCTCAGCCACAGCCCTGAAAAGACAAGATCCATCCTTGGCAACTCTCTTTCTGTACAAGCCCTGAGATCGCAAGTAGCAGTCCATAGAAGAGTCCCCAGGGGTGTCCATGCCGCTGCCTTGATGACTCTGCTCCTCGCCGTCGGGTTTGCACGCTGCCTCCATGTTTACCACTTCACGCTGCGGGGAATCGCTGCACCCCTCCTAGCCCCACATGGCAAGGTAAACCCACTGAGCAGCTCTAGGGCCAGGTAAAGGAAACAGCAGCAGGTGGGGAAGGAGAGCGCTGGCCCCTCAGCACTCGAGGTGGTGGCAGCAGCAGTAAGAAAAGCAGCTGGTCTCACGTTATCCAATTGCATGTGGGAATCGCGGAGAGAAACTGCAAAGTTTTACTTCGCAGTCTGGACTTTCAGCTGCATAAAAACAGTCGCTTCTAGGCTTCTCTAGAGAGCCGGGCAGCTCCTGGACACCGCTCCGGTGGGATCCCGATCCCGCTTCTCCCTCGGGGCGGCGATTCCCCGCGTCTTCCGCAGCCCGAACGCGCAGCCGGCCTGCCGGGCGGAAAACAAAAGAGAAAGGACATGTGCTACCGCCGCCGGGGAGAGGAGAGGGGAAAAGAAAAAAGGCAAACGTAACCTGGCGTTTATTTTCACTTTCAGCCCGGGCGCTTCTGGGAGCGGTAGTCCCGGAGGAGGAGGAAGAAGCAGGAGCCACCCCCGGAGCGGCCCGGGAGCGGGGGGAGGCACCCACCGCACCCCGCTTTCCGGGCTTGGCTGTTAGCCCTGTCCGAGGCAGGCCCTCTTCACTCCGTAACAGCTTTTTAGTTTCCTAACACCGGGCTGTTTGACAGCTCATCTATAGATACATGGGATTTGGGGGTTTCGGGTTTGTTCGGCGGGGGTTTTTTAACCCCCACCAGATTAAGTTCTAAGATTAGATTTTGAAATCTATTCACCTGCAGAAAAGAAGATGGAAATAAAACTGGGATAGTAAAAGGAGGGTTAGTTAAAAAGGAATTTTTTAGAAAAGCCATAGCCATTCAATACTTTTAATATACTACTTTTTCTGTATACCACTCTTAGAAGCAGCAAACGTTTTTACTACAATCGTGTGACTACATCTCGCTTGGCATTGTAAACAGGCTTTAGACAATCCTGGTGCTCAAACCGTGAAAAGAAAGGAAGCTTTCCAAACCTGTAAAGCCTTTTTTTACCACGACTGTGCAACTTACCAAGGAGGGAGAGCTACCAAGCTCTCAGTAGCACTATAGATAAATAGAACGCTACCAGCTACTTCATAGCTTAAATGTACAAAGTTAGATGCAAGAGGTGAAGACGGAAGGAATGAAAACCCTGATTTTTAACTTTCAGCCACCAGGAATAAGACCAGGGAGGGCTGTGACTTGAGCTGAGATCTGTATATAGTAACAACTGTTTGAACAAGCAGAAGTTACAAGCCAGGAGAAAGTGCTTCAGCACCTCCATACAAGCAGTATCAAACCGCCTTTTCCTAACAGAAGCTCAGGCTTGCTAGAAAAGTCTACTAGAAACAAAAGCAAATTCCCAGGGATATCTGTAGACATGGAGAATAGAAACTGAGAGAAGTGAAAGTGAAGCCCTAATGGGATCTGAACCTCAAAGATACAGAGGGCTGGTTAGGCAGCACAGGGATGTTTGATACAAAGAGCATAAGGTAAAAATACTAGCAAGGGACTGGAGGGAAAGCTCAAACTTCTCACCAGAAGGTGGGAAAGGTCATCTATCAAGACTGACCTATAAACAGTTGCTGCCACTGACTCAGCTACCATATCCACTGAAGAAACTCAGACTTGCAGAGTGCTTTGACAAGATGCTTTTGAGATGTACCAAGCTAGTCTCCAGTTACAGATTTTCTTAGGAATATTCCAACTTTCCTCACCCTATTTGCCATAGCTAGAGACAGAATTATCCTCTAACATTTGTGTTCCCTCATATTTAACCCTTTTGTCACTATGCTTCTAAAGGCCAATTAGGGGAAGGGCAAATACCTTTCATCAGATCTGTTAGATTCAAGAATGCCTGCACACATGAGATCATCCAGTATGTGACAGAATATAAATGTAGTTCTGGTAAGTGAATACACTGAGAAAATTAAAGAACGAAAGCCATATAGTTGTCAGTTTCCTAAAAGCCTGCTCTTTTTTCAACCAGCTCCTGAAGTCGATCAGGCAATGTTGACCCAGATTTATACTGCTATACAAGAAGTAATCTATTTCTAAAAAGGTGTAGTCCTTGCTTAAGAAATCTAGCATGTACATTCACATTTCTAAGGTACAAAATACATTCACTGAAAGACATCCGAAATACCTGAACATTAAAATAAATGCTCCATCAAGATAAGAATGGCCAAATTATAACTCATGAGTTATTACAGACGTTCTAATTAGCAAGTATGGTAGCTTTATTAACACTTTCAACCAGTACTTTACCACAAGAAGCAGCAGCTCCAGCCACCAGTTTCTCCTCTGCACCAACCCCTATTGCCCACACAAGCGCTCCTGCTGCCTATACACTGAATCAGCTCAGGAAGCTGACTCAAGCTAAAAGAAATTATATATATATACACACATATTTTTAAACTAAGATTAGTTTTGTGATTCAGTTTACGGCCTGCCTGTGCCAACACTCGGGCCAGCACGGAGGGCTGGGGGCTGGGGTGGGGAGGGCTGCCTTTCCTCACAGAACTGCAACCTTGGAGAGAGGCGGCCAGTTTTCGCCCAGCCTCACGCCCGCGCTTTCCCGCTTCAGGGAGCGTCAGTGCGCCAGAAGCCTCCTCCCCGTCCGCCAGAGCCGGCCTGGGCGACTCGGCACAGGCCGGGGCCAGGCACCCGAGCAGGGGCGGCCCCTCGGCCTGCAGCCCGGCGGCCTCCCGCAGCCGGAGCAGACCCACGAGGGCCCCGCCTGTTCGACGGCCC
>VWZZ01008172.1:494513-553670 GCA_013399095.1 Psophia crepitans | reverse complement strand
GGCGGCCGCTCTGCTCGCGTCGCTCCCCGATGATGCGGCCGCTGCCAGCCCCGTCCCGGTCTCGCCCTCCCGCCTCGCTGCCTCTCATCACTCTTCGCCGCACGCGTGAGGGAAGGGAGGGAGCGAGCCCGAGCCCGCGCCCGCACTGCTCCCCCTACGCCCGCTGTTGGTTTGTCCTGCCGGCCACACCTGTGTAGGCTACTGCGGCTCGTACCATTTGCCATACAGGGGAGGAAGATAAGGGGCCGGAGAGAAAGCCCAGGTGCTGGAGGAGGGAGCGGCGCTTAGCGTGGGGCTGTGCCTCTGGTCTTTATCGCTGGGCGGCTTTAAGAAGCCGGATGATGTCGAGGCGAGCAGCAGTCCCCTCATGTCTCCACCCGCTGCAGGCACGCAGTGGTACAGCCCGGGGAATGTCTTCCCCCTACACAGCAGGTCCCAGTGCTCGGGTCCGCCGCCGCCAAGTGTGTGAGGGGGTCCCGGCCTGCCCTCCCCTCATAGCGGGGGGGGGGCTCCGCTGCCTCATGGAACCGCGTCTTCCATCAGTTTAGTCAAGTTGTAAAACCTCCCCCCGACTGTGGGATGCAACGAGAAACGTTTTTAAGAGTTTTTCTGACAGGTAATTTTTTCCTTAAGTTAGCGGCCCGGTGTGGGGCAGGAGAGGCGGGAGCCCTCGGTGTGTGTGTGTAACTGCGGTAACAGTGCACAGCAATGCAGTGGCAGACGTCAAGGAATACCCGAAGTGTCTGTAAATCAGTAGTGCGAAAGTTGTGAGAAGAATAAGCAAGCGTGTAGCAAGTTCAAATTTGATTATTTTTGTTTCCCTCCAAATAAAACGCTTATTTAGGTGAGGAGCTCCTCGCTCACGTGCATGATTGAGCTAAAGTGTTTAGGGGAAAATAAGTACTTCAAGGTGGCTAGCATAAATATTAATAGTGGTAATAAAGCCAGGTGCTTAAGGGGGGACAGTAAAAAAAAAAATCTTCTGAGGTTGCCTGTTTGCTTAGTAGTCTGCTATGAAATTTTTGTCTTTGAAATTACCATTTTTGGTTGAAGTAGAATATGAGGTTATGTAAACCATTAGGCTTATCTGGTAAGGTAAGACTGAAAGGTAATTCAGTTTACCTTTTCTGTGTATGTTAGAATACAGTAGGCTAAAAAACAGTCCCGTGTAAGTCATTTATCCCTATCTGGAGTCCAGTACACATTTAAGCTGATAGTGCAGCTATGTGCCTGTGTGCCAGACAGTGAAGCACACAGAGAAAACTAACCCAGAACTGATCCATTGCCTGGCAATATTTTTCTGTGAGATTACATCTTCCAATGATTTTATTGTGCACTTGCTGCACAAACAAAGGCACAAGAGAGGGAGAAGGTGGGAAAGAGAAAATAGATGGAGATGGCAGGTTTTTGTTCTGGTGTAGTGCCAGTCCTTGTCAAACTTCAACCTGAGAGACCAAGGATGTTAGAGTTGTCCCAGACCCCTTGTACCAAATCTAAACAGTCTGTTCAAAGTTTTAGATTAATCCTTTTGCGGTAACATTGGTTCCCCATCAGACCTGTGCATTGTGGCAAGTTATGATTACTTTGGTTTGGAATCTTGTGAATGTTTACAATTTTTTACCAGGTTGTCTTCTTACTGACCTCAACAAAACAGTTATGCCCCTCATGCAAAAGCTTTAAAAAACTGTGTACAAAATAATTGAACAGTAAGAAAGAGGTTCTGTTACCTCTTGAAATGAAAAAAAAAAACCACTTTTCCTGACATCAGAAGTAGCATAAATAGTTTGGTCCAATATTTAATTGAGTTGGTAGGAAAATTTCTATTGCCATTAGTGGGTGATGGATGAGCTTAAATGTAGAAGGATAAAAGTATCTTGACATAAACTATTTTATCTATGGATCTCTGTGCGTAGAGAAATTTTGTGTTTAATTCTGCTGATGAAGAGTGGGCCTGGATTTCATGTCCGTCTCTCAGAAGAGCAGTGCGATCACAGCAGAATATAGTAATGGTTGCATTACTCCTGCATGCTATTTATAGCTAACTGCATCTTTGTGCTCTGTGCACTACTTAATGATCATACACTCCCAGTATTATATAGACCTTCATTACATCTCAAGGAACTACAGGAATGCAGTCTACATGAGTATGACATAATTATTCTTCAAAAATGTAGTAAGCATGTAACACTTTACCTTCTGGAGAGGTTTGGTCAAGGTTAGAACCCCAGTCTAATATTTTACTGCTTTCCTTCCATGCAGATTTAATACCACATCAGATTCAAGGTGCTTAACATTCAGGTGGGACGTACCTAAAAGATGATGGGCTGATGGCACAATCAGAAGCTTAGTATCTCAGCACAATAGAGCAAGAAACAGAAGGGTTGGTTTAAGTTTGTGAAATGAATTCCAGTGAGAGCAACTAGTTAACACTGTTCCACATAGAATGAAAAAGACAGGATGAAAGGACTGCCTTTGACATGATGGTCACATTTCTTAATTCTCTACCACAAGCATTTCTGATGCTGATGTAGGAGGTATGTTCTGAGATTCTGGACAGAATATCCCATTGCACTTTCTTAATTTGGTGAAGAAAATTTTCCTTGGTTGGATTTCTTTAGACAAATGGTTAACATTCAGTACAACAGAAATGATAAAAAGCATATTGTGGTAACAGCTGTTCCTTCTACCCTTGAGCAACATTTCTTCATAAAATGTCTTGAAGATGGTGGTCTGAAGTCATAGGTTTGTGTAGTCAAGAAATATTGAGAGGCAAGGCAAGAAAAGTAATTTAAAAAGTTTTGGAAGTCATGAATGGTTGCATTCTGAGTATAGCTCATCTTGCAGCAGCAGAAATGCTGAATCCTGGTTTCCCACAGTTTTGTGTCTTCTGTCTTTACATCACCTATACCCCTGTCCTGCTACAACAATAGCACGAGCTTCATGCTGTGTTCCCTTATTTCTAGATGCCACGCACATTGCTCTGGTATCCTATTAGACTTGTAGCTCTCTGATGTGCCCTATAATATGTTTATCTTCCCTCTGTGCTCCCAAAGCGCTAGCTGAACAAGAGGTAGCAGATGTCATGCCTGATTCTGAAATATGCTGCGGTTTTGTGCTGTGCGGCTTGGCGTGTGTTCATTATCCAGTCAGAAGGCCAAACAGGACAGGTAATTTCAGTGTTCAACAACAACAGTAATTTGGGTCTTTCTCCTTGACTTGGATATTGATTTTCATGATACTTACGGAATCCCATCACCACAGAGACTTCTGTTCCTCTGTGACATTTGTTCACAATTTGTGGATTGATTCCAAACGTATGAGAGAGAAGAAACCAACAGATAATCAAGCAGACAGTATAAACTTTAGTCCTTTTTTTCCAAACTCAGGTAAAAGTGGTCTTCACGTTTGTCCTGGTTTCAGCTGAGAGAGGGTTAATTTTCTTCATAGCAGCCGGTACGGGGTTGTGTTTTGGGTTTGTGCTGGAAGCAGCGGTGATAGTGCAGAGATGTTTTTGCTGTTGTTGGGTGATGCTCACACAGAGCCAAGGCCTTTTCTGCTTCTCGCACCACCCCGCTGGCGGGATGGCTGGTGGGTGCACAGGGAGTTGGGAGGGGACAGACAGGGCAGCTGACCCCAACTGACCAAAGGGATATTCCATACCATATGGCGTCATGCTCGGTTTGTAAGGGGCTTGGGGGAAGAGGAAGGGGGGGCAGCGGCGTTCGGAGTGATGGCGTTTGTCTTCCCAAGTTACCATTACGTGTGACGGAGCCCTGCTGTCCTGGGGATGGCTGAACCCCTGCCTGCCGTGGGGAGCGGTGAATTAATTCCTTGTTTTGCTTTGCTTGTGCACGCGGCTTTTGCTTCACTAATTAAATTCTTATGTCTGGACCCACGAGTTTTCTCACGTTCACTCTTCCAGTTCTCTCCCCCTT
Source organism: Psophia crepitans (assembly GCA_013399095.1). Classification (NCBI taxonomy): domain Eukaryota; kingdom Metazoa; phylum Chordata; class Aves; order Gruiformes; family Psophiidae; genus Psophia; species Psophia crepitans. The sequence goes on along the minus strand of VWZZ01008172.1, from coordinate 549,735 downwards.
TCTGATGAGGGGGGACTGAGCGAGTGTCTACGTGGTGCCCAGCCAACAGCTGGAGTAAAACCACGACAATGTTAAAGATAAATAGGGGGTGTGTCTTTATGAGTTTGGAATGCCTGTCACAGTCAGATTTTGACTCTGAAGTGGGAAGATACAAGTCTGTCTGTAAACCTTCAGTTAATTAAAAGCCAGATTTGTTACCTGAGGTATTGGGTGATCAGAAAAGAACAGAAGACCACAGGAAGAAATTTGTGAGGTAGTTGGTACATCTGTAGAGAAACATTACGTGCATTCTAGTATGGCTGTGGAGTTAGGTGAGGGGTCTTGGAGTGCTGTGTGATATCAAAGTATGCTCCGAGGCCAAGAAGGCTGATATGAAGGAAGAAGGTAGAGCCATATCCATTTTAAATAATGTCTTCAGTTGTACAGAGATAAAACATGAGTAACTGGGTTCAAACTTGTGTAGGATATTACCATAGGTACTAGGAACAGTTACATTGTACCCAAAAAGTGTACGCTTTCCCCAGTGTCTTTGTACTAACATAGACATGTGTTGTGTTTGCATGGCAAGGTTTTGGTAGCCGGGAGGCTGCAGGGGTGGCTTCTGTGAGAGAGAAGCTGCTTGAAGCTTCCTCCATGTCTGATAGGACCAATGTCAGCCAGCTGGCATTACAGACCTGCCGCTGACCAAGGCCAAGCTCATCAGTGATGGTGGTAGCACCTCTGGGATAATGTATTTAAGAAGGTGGGGGAAAAACTGGGCAACAGTAATTGCAGCTGGAGAGGGGAGTGAGAAGATGTGAGAGAAAGAACTCTGCAGACACCAAGGTCAGTGAAGAAGAAGGAGGTGTTCCAGGAACCAGAGCAGAGATTCCCCTGCAGCCTGTGGTGAAGACCATGGTGAGGCAGGCTGTTCCCCTGCCAGCCCATGGAGGATGATGGTGAAGCAGATATCCACCTGCAGCCCATGGAGGACCCTGCACCTGAGCAGATGGATGCCTGAAGGAGGCTGTGACCCCTTGGGAAGCCCCCACTGGAGCAAGCTCCTGGCAGAACCTGTGGCCCCATGGAGAGAGGAGCCCCCACTGGAGCAGGTTTGCTGACAGGACTTGTGACCCTGTGGGGGAACCATGTTGGAGCAGTCCATTTCTGAAAGACAGTACCTGTGGAAAGGACTCACACTGGAGCAGTTCATGAAGAACTGCAGCCTGTGGGAAGGACTCACCTTGGAGAAGTTTGTGGAGGACTGTTTCCTGTGGGAGGAACCCCACGCTGGCCCAGGGGAAGAGTGTGAGGAGTCCTGCCCCTGAAGAGGAAGGAGTGGCAGAGGCAATGTGTGTGATGAAATGACCACAACCCCCATTTCCCATCCCCCTGTATTGCCCAGGGGAGAAGAGGTAGAGAAAATTGAGAGTAAAGGTAGGCCTGTTTTAAGATTTGGGTTTGTTTCTCATTATCCTACTCTGATTTGATTAGTAATAAACTAATTTCCGAAGTCTAGTCTGTTTTGCCCATGAAGGTAGTTGGTGAGTGATCTCTCCCTGTCGTTATCTCGACCTGTGAGTTTTTCATTATATTTTCTCTCCCATGTCAGCTGAGGAGGGGAGTGATAGAGTGGCTTTGGTGGGCTCCTGGTGTCCAGCCAGGGTCAACCCATCACAAGACTGTTATAGAGAAAGAGTCTCACCTTTTCCCCAGGCTTGCTTCAGGTCCCTCCTCTTGTGCCTAGACTATCCTTCACAGACAGTAACTTGCTGTTGTTTTGTTTCATCTGGATCAGGGAACTTATGCAGCTGATTGCTTGGCTGCAAGTGCCTTGATGTTAGTAAGGGGCAGGCAGGAGAGTCTAGAGTACGGGTTAGAAGTGAAGGACATAGCCCTGTTTACAGAAGTTAAATGTGTGACCGCAACTAGAAAAAATGAGGAGTCTGGCAGGAGTATTTTGTTTCAAAAGCAGAAAAAAATATTTTCTGCAACTCAGAATGCTCTAATATATGCTACTCTTTACTCAGTGGTTTAAATCAGCCATAATGAAAATGAATCAGATCAGTGAACAGGAAACTGATTTGAATGATTGCTTTTAACCTTGAATTGCAGTTGTATTTTTTCTTAAAGACTGATTTTTCACTGGTTGGTAATCATTAAAATGTGCTGATTATAGTCTTTATGCATAATTGTGGCATTTCTTTTTGCTAACAAAGAGGGCATGCTGTACCTACATACATCTGAGATTTCAAATTTTAATATAGTGTTTATATGGATTCTTAATTTTTACTTACGGTTTACTATTTAGAAGATGAGGACTGTTTAACTTCTTTTTTTTATTAGATAATTATTACGCTTTTATTTATGATGCATATCAAACTCCTAGTGGATAAATATGGGAATTGAAATTAAATCATGAGGAAAAAAAACTATTGTTGCTTTTAGTTAAATAAGATTACTATAAATTTATTTGAACCTTCTTCTTAAGGAGATTGTCTGTTTTGCATTGAAAAAGGTTTTATTAAAAAAATGGAAGTATACTTGTAAGAAGATATTTTGATTGATTTGATCATTCAGTCTTTCAAGTGTGTAGAAATAGTAGAGATCATCCTGTCCTTTCCATGTTTTGTTTATTTATGGGTGGAAATAATGGAAAAAAAAAACCCCATCAGCTGGATAATTCATTCAAGTGAGCTAGAAATGAAGAAAATACTGCCACCTTGCTTGCAGAAAAAGATGCTTGTCAAAAATTCATTTAACACCAGCAAACCAAGATTAATTGTTTAGCAGCTTAACTTTCCTTATAGCTCGAACAGAAAGTCCAAACTGCTTAATAATACTACCTTTGTAGTATTTGCTTTGTAAAGCGAACATATTCAAAATAAAATTTTAAATTAACCAACATGATTGATTTTATTATTACTTTAGAGACTCAGGGAAGTTACCAGGAAAGAACCATTTTTTAGCCTTATAGTTAAAGCAATCACAACGTCAGGATCTTCTAGAAACCATATGCTTTTCTTCCTGTTCAAGAATGGCTGTACATGGTTGGGGAGCCTGTCTTTTAGGAAAGTTGTTAGAAAAAATATTATTAAAATATATAAATCTCTAATATTGCTACAAAATAGTCATCCTGTGACTTCTGATGTGTTTTGAAATGAGCAGCAGTTCATACTACTATAAACTGCTTGAAGTAAGTGCAAGTGCAATGAAATAAATAAAATCAGGATAGATCATGTTACTGATAGAGCGCTAGTGATAAATAAAAAGATCGTATACGAAGAGATGAATTTTGTATGAGACAATCTTGCTGAGTAATTAATTTTAATTTTATTTTTTTTTTTGGTCATTCTAGCTAAAGCCTTCTAGTGCCTATGCAGCTCTCAGCAACTGAATAAGTGAGTATCTGTAGCAGTTAGATGCAGTGATTTTTCCTTGTGGTTGTAAGGCTAGTGGCCATGTGTTGTAGTTCAGCTTATTAGCCTTTAGATGGCATTAGCTCCTTGAACATTTTAGCTTTTAAGTTTTCTCATGTGCTCAAGTGTGAGATGAGGGAACACAGCAATAACTTCTGAGCTGGTATTTGTTAGGGGAACACAGTCACTATACAGTACACTCAATGCATAATGTCCCCTTGCCCTTAAAAAGACATTTTTGACGGAAAGCATGAAGGATGCAGCCCGGCTCCAGAGCACAGGGCTAAGAAATGTCCAGTTCTGAGCTCAATGTGTCGCCAGCCATTGTACCACAACACCTCAGGTGTAAATAAAGCAGCAGGGGATTGTCAGGTGGTTTTCCCAGCTATTCTGCCTCTGCCAGTTGTATGCAGGCACAGAAATACATTGTTTTGCTGACTTGATGTCATGAGAGGCTCTTTGCATGGTGAAGTGATACTTTAGTGGCTCCCTGTGCTGTGGCTAGGTCTAGTTCTATTGTAGATATGTGAAGTGACAGTATTGCAGTATGTAGTTGTGATTAAGATTGTGAAAGGAAGTATAAGCTATAGCACACTGCTTTGCTGAAAACACGATTGTGTTCCTAGGTTTTGTGAACCACTGCAAGTAGCATTGTTTGAAACTGTAGATTTTCCATAGACCATGTTGTATTTCAGTAGGATACAGGGCTTCTGGATGTTTGTAAGTACAAAATTCACGTGCATTCTGTGTAAGAGATAGTATCAATTCAGCTGATAGGGGCAGTTAGACTGTGTATGCCTCTGCTGCAGAATGTTTTCAGTGATACGCCAAATTAACTGAATGCTACATTAACCGAAAAGGAAAAAAATTGAGTAAGGCTGCTATAGTTATCAATGTGCAGTTCCTCCATAACTGCAGACCTTTTAAGCCTTTTTCATCTCAATCTCAAAGCACTGAACTTTGTTAACAATGGCTGCTAGATTGGGCATTTGTAGATGATGAAACTGGAACATCAAAATTTGACGAGATGCACATGATCATCCAGGAAGTGTCTGACATATCTGGAAATGGAACCTGGGTGGGTTCCTGATCTCTATTCATGTGCCTTAACTGCCAGATTAATTTTCCATTTGCTGTACATATTTATATGGTAATAGTGTTGCTGTTTTCCATGAGACAGTCTGAGCTAGTGTCCAGGTTAGAACAATGGCTATGACAACTGTTTTCTCTTTGATAAAGCACCATAAAAATGCACAGTGCTTTAAAGTAAGCAGATGTGTCAACAAAGAACACAAAGTACTGAATGCTGCCAATGCCAGTTTCCTTGACTTAAAAGTGTCGTCTTTTCTATGTGTGAAGTTTAGATTCACAGGATGCTACTCCATGGATTTCCACTGTTTTTTTCTGAAGTCAATGAGGTTGTAGCTATATAAATGAGGTCTGAATTTTGCCTTCTAGTTTCAGAGTGAGCATTTAGTAGTCAAGCAGACATCAGAGTGTATTTCATGCTGGCTTTTAGTTCAATGTTCTGCAACGTTGCTATTCAGTAGGCTTTCATTGCAGCTGGATCTCGGTTTGACTTAGTAAGGTTGCTAAAGTAATGTCTTGTTCTCATGCCATATTTGTCTTACTCTTTTTTGTAATTTATTTACTTTGGAGAACTAAACCAGACTTAAGCATCTGTTTCTCGAAGAGGGTTGGTTTTGTTTGTTGGGGGTTTTTTTGGACGGTGGGGTGGGGTTGACCCAGCATGTTTTCACTAAAAAACATAACAGTTTAGTGATTAGCCCAAGGTAATTCAGTGAATGGCTCAGCCTTCCTGAAAATGTTAAACTCTTCTGGCTCCTTGTCTTTTAAATTAGTCTAGCCGCTAAATCATATTGGCTCCCAAATGAAATGAAACTTTGAGAACTGGAAGTCACTTTTCATACCATCTAATTGCACATCTTATGTGGGAAAAAGTCTGTAAAAATCCTGCCTGGGAATCCTACTATAATTTTTTTTAATAATGTTAAACAAAGCTTTTTGCATCAAATGGTTTATTATCTGTTGACATCAATTCACACAGAGTATACATACATACATAAAGTTGAGCATGTTTTACTGGAACAAAGCAAGAGTGCAGAGCACCTGTGAGGTGAGGTTGTATGTGATCTGCGCAGCGGAAAATAGATGCTGGTTAAGAAAGACAAGAGATTTCTGCTGTTTAAGAAAAACAAGACATAGCAGAAAGGGGGGGAAATCTCAGAAAAGAGCATCTTTTCTTGTACAGTGATTTTTAAAAGACAAGCATTTCCAGTTGCTCAAAATTTCTTCTTACCAAGTATTATTCCAAGCATTTCTTCTCTGTACTCTTTTCCCTTTCCTATTCTTTTTGTTCCAACCCAAATAGTGTTATGATGACCATGACAATTTGAGACAGTAAGTGAGGAAAGGTTTGTGAGAAGAATCTGTTATTAGACTGATATAATGGTAAAAAATGGCCATACTTTAAGGCACAGGTGTGATATGAGGAAAGGTTTGTTTGTCTAGTACGTTATCTGTATTTGTTACTGTGTCATCTGGTTTAATAATAATAAGAAACCCCAAATCTTGGCTTTTATTTTCCATTTGCCTATCCAATTTCCCTGTCCATCCCTGTTTCAATTGTGAAAACAATTTGTGAAAACAACGGAAGTCAAAATATGGAGAAAGTTGAATAGAAGAGGAATGCTACAAGTTTCTTTTTTTTTTTACTTATTCACAGGGAGTTTAGTTTGCTTTTGGGAGAGGGAGATGGCTTCTAATACCAAAACATTACTTAAAAATGAATCAATTAAGGTAGGACAAAAATTGTTAACTGAAGATATGTACATTAGTATTTTTAAGTTTAACTTGCATCTTTCTCTCTATTTAAAAATACAATTTTACTTTGCATATCAACTTTATAAACAAAGTACTTCTGTCTGAGTTCTGTGGCTTGCAGTGTAATATTATCTACTGATGTAAAGGTACTTTACCCACACTAAATCCCAATTTCATATTTCTTTTAATATTTTGAAAATGCAAACTAATTTATGTAAATACCTCTCTAGATAAAAATCTTTCCTGATTTGCTAAGATGAAGCTAAAGACATTTACACCTAGCTAAAGAATAACCTGAATCAAATTCTAAAAGTTAAAAATACTTCTGATCCGGGAGAAATCAGTGTTTGAATATTAAGGTTTTGCACATCTTTAGAAGTGGATAGACATAGCTGTTGCATATTCAGCCGTTCCAGGATAACAGCTCTTGCTGTTATAGGCTAGTAAGATGTTGACATCCTAAGATTCTCAAACAAGGGGAAACTAAGTAAGTTTTGACTGAAACAAGTGACTAGCTCATTGTATCACTCCTAACATCAAGACATACAGTATGAAATTTCAGAAGAACAGTATTTGGGAGATCTTTCTCTAAAACATAATGTTATGTTTCAGGGGGTTGAATGATTTCTTGTTGTTTAACATTCACATTCAGTTCTCTTCAACAGTTGCGTACTTGCCCTGGCAACAAACTCAGCTGATGTGTTTGGCTGACATTTTTTGTCTCTGGTCTGAGTTTAGGCCACTGGAATTCTTAACATTTCCAAAGGGATTTCCATCAGTTGTTACAGATTCAGAGCTTTTCCTGCTGTGATAGCAGACCATTGTCTCATCCAGATATTAGTTCAATGATCAGGCAGCAGAGTGGTGACTGAGACTATCTAGATAGTATCTTCTCCTACTAGATGAATCTCATAATTGTCTGTCAAATTACTCAACTTTCCTCCATCAGCACTGGAACTGAGACTGTCTGTATTCTTGCCAGAATATTCCCCTATCTTTGCCTGTATTTTAAGCTTTTCCAACTTGTTCAGGCTATCTCTGCCTATTATTTTTCTGACATCATACATTTTGCTGTCAGTAATACAGCAACACACAAATAATTTGTTTTTTATATCTGTAATTTATGCTTCAGAGTTGAGTAAATTGCTGCACTTCAGACCCAATCCAAAGTCTAATGAAGTCATTGGAAACATTCCAGTTGACTTCACTAGGCTTTACATCAGGTCCGTAAGTGGTACTTGCCTGCCACTGAGTCAGAACTTATAAAAGACAAACAAAGCAGAACATTTTTTTACCATTCTTAGCCAGTTATGGAAAGGAAAAATAGCAAACAAAAATCAGAATACAGTTTAAATTATAACTATATGAGCTGCTAGTCCTATATAGTGTTTCATTTAAAGACTCAGTTTCACAGTAAAAAAAAAAATTACTTAAGCATCACTACACTAGAAGATTTGAGAAGAGGGTTTTTTAATTTATGTCTGTGGGGTTTTTTTTTTATATTTTCATTGGCTATTTAGTGGATTCTACATCACGCTAACATGAGTAAGCTCTTGTGATTGCTAAATGCTACTTTTATTTTCAAAGTCTCATTTTTATGTGTTATAGGGAGTAAAGAGCTGCACCTAAAGCCAAATGTGGGAATTGCTTAATGAAAAAATAAAAAGAGAAGAAAAATAAACAGTATTTATTTTCTCTTCTACAGAATCCAGATAGCACTGTGAGAAAAGGGGACTCTTTCTTCTCCTAGTAATGCTAAAGATTTTGTAAACTGTTAAACTTTTCTTGAAGGAACTGAACTTGAAATGTTTAAAGGAAAAAAACCCACCACACTATGACTTTTCCCCAGGGGTGCAGCAGCCTTTGTAAGGTAAACAAGTTGTAGCACTGTGCTACGGGTGCAGGTGGCTAATTACTGCTCCTCTTATCCCAGGAGAAGGGAGAAAATCTTTTAAATCTCTCTATCAAAAATGGGGGTAGTCAAGCTGCAAAGTAAGCCATGACAAGTTGACTGTGTAGAAGCTGTGTGAACAGTTAATTCAATTAGATCTTTAATGCAAATATGTTTGGTATATAGTTGTATTTGCATATCCCTCAGCTAGGACTTAAGTAAATATTTTTAGTACCTCTATTGAAATTAAATTTGTGAAATATATATAACTTCAGCATCTAGAAGACAACAGATTGAAGTACCGTTAATTTACTAAATGACAAAGATTAACTGAGTTTCAGGGTGCCAGAGAAGAATCTGGCAGAATCTGCCAGTATCTGAATATCTGGATTCTCACAATTCTAAACAGGTCATTTAAGATCAGATTCAGATAGGTATTTAATTAGGTATTTAATTTCTTTTTGGCTGTAATTTTATTAAGGAACTGGTCCCTAGTTTTGCAAGTCTTGCTTCTGTGGATGTTTCTGTCAACAGCATGTCCTCAAAAACAGAAAAAAAGGGGAGGGGAGGAGCAGTGCTTTTAAAGTTGGATCAACTCTCTGATCTGGTTTATTATTTAGCTCCTCAGACAATCACATTAGAACAAACAGGGTGTCAGAACAGGCATGGAAGTGATCAGTGATGAGGAAAGGGGGCTGGAAGCACTTAGCTAGCTTTGTCAGTGTGAGAAGTGTCCTTGGAACCAGAGCGCCTCACTGCCTCAGTCCTCATCTGCACTACAAAGTTTTATAAGAAAAGTTGTCTTGTTCCCACACAAGCTCATAAACTGGCAAAACATAACCCTTCCTTTGAAAGAAATTGTCTTCCCATACCACACCAGCCCTCAGCCACCAACCACGCTGCTAATGATATAACAGCACTGGTACCTAGAAGCTTCTGCCCCCCACTTATAACAAACTTTCTTTAACCAGTAAAATTTCATATAGGCATAGACACATTGCCCTGGCAAAAGCATCCAGGTGGGCCCGTGCTCTGGTGACACAGCAAGATCTGCAGATGTGAGTCAATACAAGTGCTAGCAACAAGGTCTTCTGCCACTGAAGAGTGTCTTTGCTTCACACACCAAGGAAGTGATGGGACTGGTACTTGCATATCTCACAGAGATCTTTTGAGAGGTGATAGGCATTCTGGTGCTGGGCTCTGGGTGAGGGCTTTGGTTATATAGATAATACCTACTATGAAAACTATTTCAGTCTCTTGAAGACTGGTAAGTTACAGGCTTCACCTTGAAATCTGTTAATTAAAGTAGCACTGTTACTATGAAGAAGGGTTGAATTCAACATTTATAAACTATGTGGTTTTGCCCATCTCATGAAAAATATTGTTTTGTTTTAAAATTGTCACGGATAGTTTTGCAGTTGTAAGATCTTGTAATCCTTGATATTTTTCTTATCAAGCTACCCGTAGTCAGGAAATTATTGAAAAATACTACTACTCCAAAGAAAAAAGTCTTTCTAGGGTTTTTTTGATGGGGAGAAAATTTTGCATGTATGAACCCCCAAAAATTTGAGCAAGAATAGGCAAGAAGACTTAGTTAACCAAAAAATCTTGGAAACACTGATTAAAGGGAGAAAGTGATAATGTTGTAGTAAAGTAGATCTCAGTTGTTTAATTAGAGCAGGAGGGAGAAAGGAGAAAATGTCTCAGTAATAGTAACATCATTTCGTACTCCCTGGTGTAAGAAAATGAGGATTTTGATATTTTCAGACTTTCAGCTTCTCCACTGTATTTTTTCTGTTATTCTGTGGAAGTGAGCCCTTTGCATTCACACATTACTGCCAGTCCACTGTAATAATCTTTAAACTCATTGGTCAGCCAAACGTGATGGCGAAATAGGGGTGTCAGAGGCTTTAGGAGACCCAAATACACTATCTCCATGGTGAGAGAAAGCTGTTCCAACCCATCATCTTTTGCATACAAGAAGCTGTACTGAGTTGCCTAATGAGTGTGGGTACTGGCACAACTGCTCACAGTAACTCCACACCAGCTATAGCACATACTGCTGCTTGCTAATCCAAAATAGACAGAACATCTAGAAAAGGACTGGGAAATGGAGAGAGGGGGAGAAAGAAGCACGCAGTGGGGGGAAAAAAGAAAGACAAGTAATGTTAGTTAAAGTAGGATGTCAGCTTGTGGTACAGTAGGCTGTCTATTGCACTGCTTACGGAATTGGCTTCGCCCCTGCAAACTATTTTCCGAGACTGCTGGTCTGCAAGTTTATCTGCATTCATGAAATGTAGAGTCCCATTGCATTGCCATGCTTTAGATCAGGAAAGTCTTATGTTTAAAGACAACTTATTCATCATAGAGAAAACATTTTTCTATTCCGTTCACATCTGGGAATGATAGAAATGAGAGGAAAATTTAATTTTATATCTATGAGCTGGTTCCCAGAGTGTCATTTAATTGTATTTGGGAGACTTGTCTAATAATGTTGTAGCATTTACATTGCATGGTGACTGATACTGCACTGCTTGGTAACTGTTCAGGCAGGAAAAACAACGTAGTGCAAAGGCAGAAACACGTATAGTAAGCTAGCTTGGTGCACACAACAGCAGGAAGTCCTTGTGAATGCAACAAGTGCATCAGGTAGATACCGTAGCAAAGAAGCCAAAACCTGGGTAAATATTTTATAACGAGGTGCACACTCGTATGATTAAGCCAACATATGTTTCTTTTCTATTAATACTGGCAGTGGTAAGTGGTTATTCAAAGAGGTGTATGCCAGTGAAAGTGGCAGAACTGAATGAAAAGTCTGTTCCTGTTCCCCACCTCAATATTCAGTCACACGCACTAAATGGAGGGTTTATTGTAAAAACTTTATTAATTGTCTGAAGAATGTCTGCAACACAAATAGGCCTGCTGTTTAAATTTCGAAACTGGTATTTTTTTGTTCAATTAATTCAATTCTAAAAATGCTATGTAAGATTTGTACATAAGTATTCCAAATCTTCGCATCCTTATTTAGTTGAAACTTGAAAAATTAGGCCATGATATACATATGTGTGTGCCTGTACTAATATAATCTAGGCTAAGGCTTTTACAAACTGTTGATAGTAATCCTCACTCTGATGGCAGGTGCTGAGAACGTTGTGTAACAGCAGACTTGATTTGGAAAAACAGGACCAAAATAAGCATAACTTCAAAATTATGAATGCCATAGTCTAAAATTAGGAGGGCTTCTGCTGTTGGTTTACAATATTCCCTCCTTTATGCAGTAGATTCAGTAAACACACTGTTTATCATTATAAATTCCATCCTAATCATAATGACTGTGTTTTTTTCCTCATCCTTGAATATAGGGATATAAGCCATTATTACCAAAAGCACAGGAAAAGCCAAGAAACCTTTTCATATTTCTTCACTGACTCATTGAAACCTGTTATGGCTCTAATCTGAACATAAATTTCCCTGAGTTTGTAACTTCTGTAGTTTTCTTCTGAATTTAGTATTAAGACTTCTTTGACACTAATCAGATGGATCCTACCTTTCAACAAAAAGCCTTCATTCTGTAATTATATAGATTCAAAATATCTTTTCTTCAAAACCTTTACCTAAAAATTAAAATAGCTAGTGTTAATAGATGTGGAAAGTAATACTGTGGAATAACAGTTTTATATGAAGAAAACAGATAAAGATACTGAACAAGTAATACAACACTGCAGCATTAGCCCTTCTTTGTATCAAATGAAACTTTAAAAGTACGTATATTTCAAATACTGCTTTAATCTAGACTCTGCAAAATTTGAAAATAATGTAACGTAAAACTGAGAAATGTTTTTCCTGTCAGCTGTAGTGAGAATAATGTACAGGAAAAGGTGATGTAATGATCATATCACTTACATTATTCTCTCCCTAATGAATAATCTTCCACACCAAGGATGAGCTCACTTACTATTATTGGAGTCACATCTGTAGGCCACAGTATGCTGCTGGATGTATTAGAGTTTTGGTGCTGTATAATCTGCCTGTAGCTAACACTTTTCAGTAGAATTGCAAAACCATTATATGTAGTACATATGGAGTAAACTTTGCTCATGAGGAATCCAACAGATAAAAAGAAAGCGAGCTTTTATTTGCAGCAGTTGTACTGGCGTTTCACACCCTTCCTAAGCACAACTGTATCTTTCTTTGAAAACCGGTCTCAGGCTATTATTAGTTTGGAATATCTAGAACATGTGATGAATGTTTTCTGTTCTCATTTCAGCCAGAGTTCACATGATTGATACAGAGGTCTAAGTTTAATTTCAAAGCAAGGCTAGAAAATCCTCTCTATTGCTATTCCTGTTTGTAGCTTCAGAAACTGTGTAACTTATGTAATGTGCTTTCTCTAAGTGATGAATCATATTCTTGTTTAAACCTGGTAAAATGAGTAAAGCTGGGAGTCAATCTGGAAATCAAGAAATAACATAATTAGAGCCTCTGAGTAATGTAATTCAGTATTATAAGTGTCTTGAATGCACAAGCTTTTATTAATATTAATGAAGGAGGAATGGACAGAGGAGAATATAGCATGTGTAGAAAGTCTAAAAGAAAGAATTTCTCCCTTAGAATAGGCACATTCACTTATGCCGTTCACTTTCCATGCATCTCATCCAATAGTTGAACTGGGCTGGAAAGAATACTAGGAACATTTTAGGCACTGGATCAGGAAAGGGTTAAGCGTATGCTTAAAATGATGTGTGTTTCTATGTGTTTTACTGAGTGCAATGCTAGAAGCTGAGCACAGCAGACCAGATTCCCTTTTTGTGGTGGTAGTGTGTATTTGTGGCAGCAGTGATTCTGTGGCTAACTGTAAGCTTCTCTCTTAAGTAGGAATACATTTTTCTCACTTCAGTATTTTGTCTATTTATGCTTTGAGAAATCAATTTTTCATAAAAAATTTTGAACTAAAAAGTTATCAGACATTGCAAAGGAAACTTAAAAATTGTTCCTCTTCCGAATATGGTCCTAACACTGTGTTCTTCCCCCTTAGCTAAACAACCTGTCATCACAAATCCAAAACTAGACTTGTATATATGCTGCCATGTACACAGACATACCCTTATATAAGCAGTAGTTCCACAGATTCAAATTCAAGAGCTTTTCATATTTTACAGATCGTTCAGAAGAAAATTATTTCCCTCTCATTCATCAGTCTTCATTAAGGGAACCCCATGATTTCTATTCTCTTAAACTTTTCCTACCTTTTTTCCCTTCTTTTTCTGCTTCTCATGATCACCACATATGTTCAGATATGGCCTAAGAGGTACCATACCTCCTTAAAGACTGCATGTCATCTATCCCTATGGTTATCTGTAGAAATTAATATCCCCAGCAACTGGCATTAGTGGAAGCTCGTCATGTGTAGAGATTTTCACTTGCTTATTAAAATTTGAACTGGACTCATTGCTGTGCAGTGACATTTTGTCTTCCTCTCTTACTGCACATCTTTATTCCATCACTGTAAGAAAACATTTTAAACTTTAATTTTTGGGATACGGGTGTTTCTTTTAGATTTACTAAATGGGGCCTACAGTGCTTGCCTTGACACATTTCATGAACATTTTTTATGTTCTGTTTCTATCAGCTAGCTCTCCTAGCTGTGTACCACACCCTTTCCTTTGAGAGACATCAAGATTGTTCCCCTACCCCATTTCAAGACTTGAATATTTCTACAAAATTCATGGATGAAGTCACCTCTGGGTAGAAGTAAACCATTATGTTCCTCATCATTATATTAATCATTGAATTATTCAGCTCACCCTCAACCTTCATACAAATATATAACATTTTATAGCATTTCTGTCAGTTGATATTTTTAGTGGATAAACGTCAGTCAGCAAAATTTTCATAGTATGAGATAGAGAGTAGGAAAATACGTTTGATTCCTCATGCTAATTTTGGTTGTCCAAGTATTTTTTCTCAGCTCATGTCTAGTCTTTGCCTGTGTAGCCATTATTTCTGCAAATCCTAACAGATCAGTTTTGTTCTGTGCAGTGCAACACCAAGTGAAAGCGTCAGCCCCTAAACTGACAAGCCAGTGAGTAACTTTCCTCTCTCTCAGACTGCAAAATATTCAGAAGTATATATGTGTATTTTTTAGCTACAGAATATTTTTTCGGGGAATGTGAAATTTCTGTAATTGTAACGATGGGCAGTACAGTAAAACAAGAATACAGATTATTACAGTTTGCACAAAGTGAATGGAAGTTCAGCAGGTAAGGAAAACACATAAAACCTCTGTTGAAAAGAGACGTTTCCATATAAATGCACAGCTTTTACAAAAAGCACTTGTTCTGTCAATTGTGTTATTCAGCTGCACTTAAAATCAGGCACAAGAAGAATGAATTGAATGGAAAATAGAAATAAATCTGTTTTCTATGAAAAAAGCAGTGAAGGAGTAGAAGCCTTTCAGATACACAGATGAAGCTGCCTCTTTACTCTTCGCTTCTGCTTCAGCATTTACTACTGTACTTTATTTCACATCTCAAAGCTGAATTGAGGTCTACAGCAGTCCTTGAAAGGGTTTTTTTTCCTCTTTGATTTGAACATTTTTGAGTCAATGCTTCATACAGTGGTGAATATCTTGCAAGAACCAGGTGATGAGTATGTGCCTTCTTGATAGGAGTATCTGACACAAAAGTATCTGACACACAACCTGGAGTGATTTGTCTGTTTAAAAGACTGCTTACCGCCAGTTTTCCTCATATGGCATATAATAAAGGACAGTTGAAATAAGAAATTAAATCAGTGGAAGTCTAGTATTGCTGAAAAAGAAGAGAAGTTTCATAGTCTAGAATCATAGAATCACTAAGGTTGGAAAGGACCTCTGAGATCATCAAGTCCAACCGTCAACCTAACACCACCGTGCCTACTAGACCATGTCGTGGAGCGCCGCATCTATGTGTTTTTTGAATGTCTCCAGGGATGACGATTCAACCACCTCTCTGGGCAGTCCATTCCAACACCTCACTACTCTTTTCATGAAGAAGTTTTTCCTAATATCCAACCTAAACCTCCTCTGACGCAACTTGAGGCCATTCCCTCTCGTCCTGTTGCTTGTTACTTGGGAGAAGAGACCGACACCCTCCTCACTATAACCTCCTTTCAAGTAGTTGTAGAGAGCAATCAGGTCTCCCCTCAGCCTCCTCTTCTCCAGGCTAAACAACCCCAGTTCCCTCAGCTGCTCCTCATAAGATTTGTTTTCCAGTCCCTTCACCAGTTTTGTTGCCCTTCAGTTTTTTGCCCAGTGAGGATCCAGAAGATTGAATTAGTTTCTGAAGTAAATCTAAATGGTTTAGTTTGAAAATCAGATTGGAAACATGAACGTCTTGTGTGATTTAAGTGCGTTCTTGTTGCATTTGGGTTTGATATACCACAAGAGTCAGATATTTTTGTGTTCACGTTTCACTGCAAATGGCACTCAGGATAAATCAGTAAATAACCATTAATTGTCTTCACAGTTAATGTTAAAATGCAGATACTTCTGGGTTTAGTTATGGTTACTGGTTATCAGTGCAGAGCAAAACTATGGTACAACTACAAGAGAAGTGGGATTCAGCTCAATGGAATATAGTTGTCCAGATCAGTATTTCTCTTCATCTTTCATTTAATCATATCTACTGGACTCAAGTTTTATATCTTGTTCAAAGAATGGCACTTCTAGGAGCATAAAACTTGTGAATTCATGATTTGTTCAGTAAAAACGAGACTGCTACTCACTACATAATCAACTGTAAGAGCACTTCATTTTGAGAGTTCATTTTTAGAGCTCTTGGCACCATGTCATTACATCAAAATTAAAGTTTTCATTTAGCAGGTTAGTTTCTTCCTAATGGTTGCTAATAAAGACATGAAAACATGACCCAGATGTGCTTCCTTCCATGATATCTGCTTTCACGATAAAGCAAAACTGCTACAAGATAAACCGAATACCACTACTCTAGGAGTCATGTAACTTACATAACTCAGCAATACTTTGTGCATAAGGGGGGTGAGAATTTTACAACAAGCTCAGCCTGCAAAGCATGCAGATACCTACTTCAGCATTTTCACTAATATTAACTAATATTGTTTCCTCTTGCTTTCTAAGAGGGTCTGTGGTATCCTATCTCTGCTGCTCAAAATGTCAGTAATTCCACACTGGCAAGCAAAACCATGAAAGTCTCATGTCCTGATGTGCCCAAGACTTTTGATAGGTTGAGTCCAACTATGCAGCCACAATTACACAGTGCTACAAGATGTCTCCTGTCCTGGTGTGGGACCAGTTGTATCCTACTTACGCACATGAAATCCACTGGGCCAGAATACAAGAGATATAGTGTCCAGCTCAATCATGCAATGTTATTCACCATGAGAAAATTGATACTCATCAGAGAAACGCAATTTTCTCAACGATCTCCCTAAGACACCTAGGAATTATTAGAAATCACATTACCTTCTTTTCTCTGAATGAGATAGACTTCTTATCCGACTTCACTAATATGAATATACAAGAAGATACATAGTAAGAAGCAAAAATAACTGAAGAGATACTTAACAAAACCAATAAAACACACCGCATACAATTTTACAAGCTAAAAAATTATCACATTTTAAATTTAAAAATATTTTTTAAATTGTGCAATAATACACAAATAGATTTAATTTCTAAATTAAGTAGCTTATTAGAACAGTTGATTCTGCACACAAAACCTGTGAGTGAATATTATCTAGTTTTACTTTTTTCAAGCACTTTGACATACATTGTTTCTGGTAGATAACTAATACATGAACTGCAGAGAGTAGGTTTTATAGATTTTATTTAGCTTTATGTATAAATTTATGTCTGATTTGTAGGTTCACTACAGGTAAACATCCATTTGCCAACTCTGAGAACAAATGTTTCAAATATCAGAAAATTAGCTCTAAGTCTAGCTGTATGATACACAGTTAAACCTGGTACACCAAAATCAAAGATACTGTAACTACTGTTAAAATTCCCTGTATTACAGATAAGTAATATGGCATGCTTTTATATTTCTCTAATTTATTATGATTAATGGAAACTTAAATATTTAGATTTCACTCATCTTTTTCACTTCACGTTCCCTGTGTTATAACTCCTGACTTCTGACTGAGAAAGGATTTTTGAAGCCTTCCCCAGCCTTGGTGGGTAGGACAACACTAAAATCCATGCAGCTACTGAAAACGAGCTTTTCTCTCAAGCTGTAGAAGCTTACTGCCTAAAATCAGAGAATTAATAAATCACATAAAATGGGCAGTTAAGGAACTCCTGGACAGTTTAGGAAGCACTGTCAGCCTTTCCCTCTGCCCACAGGTTCCCTACTGATGTCTACTCCAGTGGCCTACCTCAGGACTCTCACCAGATGTGATCAGCTGGGTTTCACACTCAGGGCAGTGGTGACACAGAGAGCCCATTCATCCATCTGCAGAGTGCATGGGCAACTCTAACTCCCCAGGCAGAATCTCCAGGCAGCTCAGAGCCCCATCTGGTAGCCATTCGGATGATGTGAACCCAACTAGTATTTGAAACAACTTCCTTCTTCTTTCACTATGCCCCATTGTTGTGATGAGACATGATGACTCATGTGAAGCCCAAAGCTTATTTCATGTCATAGCATTAGCAGCAAACAGTTTTATGAACGTCTTCCAGGCTTCTCAGAAGCTTGAAGGGTGCTTGAATGTAGAAGCTGTCAATTTTCATCAAAAGTTTAGACAAATGCATAGATGGATAGGTTTAAGCATCTTTAAGAAAATTTATTTCAAAAACATCTGGGAAAGCAATTGGTTAATTATTTAGAAATCTGGTTGCCATCATTGAATGTAGCTGGCAGTGAAAGGCATTTAAATTAAAGTTCTATCCTGGTGTTTGATGGATTATACCAGAATGTGAACAGAAGAAATATTTCCATCACTGGGCAGTAGTATCTTTTAGCTTTCATTTTACAAGTCAATACTGTATCATAGAATACAATAAATGGGAGGAACTCAGAAGATTTTCTAGATACTTCTGTTACTGTCACTTCCTGTAAGATATTTTACATTATGTAGAATTTAAGCTTACTCACGTAATGCCAAGTTCCCACAAATTTTAATCAATTTGTCAATCAGACTGCTGTAGAAATAGGTCTGAAAACAGGAAAAAGTATGACATAATCAGAACATAAATGAGTCATATTTGCTACCCAAAGGTCTAGACTGACCTGGTGCATGGCATTGTACACTCAAGGATCTTAATTTGCTGGTCAATTGTAAAATGCACTTCTTGGTACATCTGGAGTCTTCCAGCTGTGTGCACAAAAGTATTAGATCAGACTAGGTTGGTTGTGAAGTTGAAGGGTAAGATTTTTAACTAAAAATTTTAACTGAAGTTTAGCTTGAGTGACTTAGATTAAAAAAAAGAGACTTTGTAAATACAGAGAAAATTACAATAGTCCTCTGTGAAGCTTGAGAAACACATGCCTCCTTTAAAAAGGTGAAGTGAGGACCAGAAATTAAGAGTTTACCAACTCAGAATGTATCTACTTGAGGTCTTGCATCTAAAGCCTGGAAAATCTTCAGAGCTATAGGTCCATTATGGGACCCATAGGTAATACTAGTTTCCCTACAGACAGAAAGCCTTAGTCTACTTGTGTAAATGCCAAGAAAAAGTTCTGAGATGTGTAACTTGAAATCATAGCTGTCGCCACCAAATTTCTTCAGGAAAACACCTGACTTTAATTCATTCCCTGAATACAAGCTTCACAAGTATGCCTTTCACCATGAGGCAGATCTTGAGGTAGAAGTAGCCTATTATCAGACACAGTTAAAGGTATATTTTAATGCAGTAGAAATCCACTAAAGGATGTACATCAAAATTAACGTGGAAGCTCTTAGGGTGGTATTCTGATATAGCTAACTCTTACCTCAATTTTGATGTAAAATTTCATTAATTCAACCCTATCCTAATCCTAAACTGTACACACCTTCCCATGGTGCCTCAGTAGAGGTATATCATATATGAAATGCTCTCGCGTCATGTATGAAATGCTCTTGCATATTTAAAAGCCTAAGAGCCAGGAATTAGAACTTTACGCCTTTAAATATGCAAGAGTGTTTCAGAGTACTCTGTTGAACTGCTGTAAACCGTCAAGTACTAACATCGTCTAAACCCTGTTACACTTTACCAGTGCACTTAATAGTAGGCCACCAGAATCTTCAAGTGTGGTGCCAGGATCATTTACACTAACCTAAGCTGAGGGGCGGTGCCAAAAGGAGAGATCCTACCCTACCCCAAGCTAAAAGCTATGTCGCCAGAAGAGAATAATCCATCTCAGAAAAGCGGGGTGGGGTAGAACCCTTTCTTTAAAAAAATTAGATCATTTTAGCACAGTAATGATCCCCTAGCCCGGACCTTCTATACTTAATGGATAGTCACATCCTGCTGGCTTTTTAATTAGAAGATCTACTTATTGAACAAGTGTGCTAATTATTGCAGGAATGGAAGGGCATCTACAGTGCAGAACATACTGTACAGTAACTATTTTTAAGCTAGCCATGTGCTGGAAATTTGCATGAGGAAGAGGATTCTCATGTGAAAGAGGGTTTAAGATCTTAATTCAGATGGTCAAAGCTAATGAACTTTTTGCTCTGGCCATTGAAGTCTCCTAACTGTGTGGAACAATAAGCAGTGGCATGTGAGTAGATTCTTATTTTGAGAATGTTGTTGCAACCTAAATTTGTTTTATGTAAAAGGGACTGCCTAGAGAGCTTTTTAACTGTAAATAAAAGAACATTATTCAGGGGCCTATAAAAGCATAATTCAGAGGACAAATATTTCATTTGAACTAATGCAAAAAACAATCTGCTATATTAGGTCATAAATGAAAATGAATATATAGAGTCTCTTGTCTCCGACTATTCCCATCACCAGAATATGAGATACTTTGGCAGACGTCTATTCAAAGAATAATCTCTCCTCAAAAAATCTCAGGACAGTGATAGTGGGAATCTTACAAGCCAACAGTGGGAATAGACTCATCAGTATTTGTGTGGGCATGCACAAAGTCTGTCTGTGCTAAGCTTGGCTGAAGCCACTGCTATGAGTCACTCACAAATTTAAACAAAAAGCATTGTGGAAGATTAAACAGAGACTGAATAAAGAGTTCACAGCCTTCACCATCTGCATTTAAGATCCTGACCATTTTACTACAGATCCACAAAGTTAACAAAACAAGGGAGCGTTTAACAAGCATCGAAGACAAGTGTCTTTCTTAAGCATTCCAGGTTTTTCCTCATTCTCCCTTCTACTCCCTGCAGCAATTTGAAGGCATCTAAAATAATTTGTTTAAAATGTACTTTAAATAAGTGTTTTCTCATCAAAAACTCCCTTCACATTTCAGTGCAGCTAGCAGAGCTATGTTGATGTAGTAGAGATCAAATTTGTGAGCTGTTTTGAACACTTATTGACAAATACTTCGAAAATGTACGTCTCTTGTATATTTCTTTATGTCTGAGGAAAGCAAAGAATTTTGAGAAGGGGTGTCTTTGCATTTGTAGGTGGAAAGACAAAGTAAGGTAGGGCATTCTGTCAGATTTATATAAAACAAACAGGTAGAAAGCAATAATAAATAATACAATAGCTGTGTTACTAGAAAGTAAGCTCTACCAGAAAGTACTGGTAGTTTCTGAAGGGTGTAGAAACAAAGAGATCGATTCTCCACCATGCCTATTCTGGTTTTATAGATCTCTGATGTTAAAGGCCTGAATATTCATTTTTCAGAAACAGAGGCTTTCTAGATATCTTTAAAAAAATAAACATTGTTTAAGATACTATGAAAAGGATCCTATCTTCTTTGCCTTTTAGGTGACTGTCTAGCTCAGTTTGTGCTGACACTGTGGATATGTTTATCAGCTGCCCCTCTGGAAGTTACGAATGCAGGAGATTGTTCCATTATCTTGTAAATTAAATTACATACTAGTTAGCTGAGATGTGACACTGCCAGTGTACTGCAGCACACAATTCCATCGGATTTAATTTTTCTCATCTTTGTGTGCCACTCGTAAAATCCAGATGTATTGCCAAGCTCTTCAAACACATTTCCAGCAGCAATATGAGCTCAGCAAGAGTCTGTCATTCCTTGACAGACTCCTCAGGCAGCTGTGTGGGTGGCTTTGGAGTTTCTTTGTGGTCTTTCATGTGGTTGAGTTGCTGATGGGCTGTTTTGTCTGCTTTGCCCTCCTGGGTATCAGTTCCCTTTGATTTTGAGGAATTTACACATCTTTATCCATCTGAGAATACAGTTCTGTGTAAAACTCTTCTGTATTATGCAAAACGTACTTCATAAGAAAAATGTGTCTTCTAAATCCATGACCTGGGTTAGAGTCAGATTGCGTAAAACCTTAAAATGTGACACTGAACTTTATTTCAATTATGTATTTATCTGTTTATAATAAAGGGTGTCCTTAAAAAGCATAACCTGATTCTAGTTTAGAGAATATCAATAGAGAAACAAACAATAGAAGTTAAATGTTTTCCTGCAAAATTTCTCAAGCTAAATTTTGTGACTGCTGCATCCAAACAAATCATATGTATAAGATACAGTTGTGTAGAAGCAATGGCACCAAATTGAGTTTTTAAACATACTCCCAAATATTTCAAAAGTTGGCAAAATTTTAGGAGTCCTCTTGCTCATTCTTCTATTCAATCAGCTGCAACTGCTGTCTGTGCTCCCGAGAGATTAGGAGCACTGTTCATTTCTATCTGGTTGCAAAACGGTACCATGTGTAATCATGTATTTGCTTGATATCTTATATTTGCTTGAAAAAAATTGTATACGGTTTCCCTATGCATAATAGTTTATGTTAAACTGCTTAGTTAATACACTAATGAAGATTTTAAAAATATTTAAGATTAGTTCTGGGCTCCTGAAAATCTTTACTTTGAACTGCTACTGTATGATGAACCGTTAGATGTAAAATCTTTGAGTGTTTGTTACCACCTGATAGCCTGTTACCACGTGTTACTGAACTGCGGACACTGGTTTTTTCCGTTAGGGTGACTGTTTGTTAAAGAAAAGCTTTATCACAGTAGGGTTCCTGACATAACAATGTTTTCCGTATAGCAAGAACAAATAAGTGCTCATGACATCTGCACATAAATACAGAGAATGTGAACAGTGATGACAGGAGGGGAATATGATATTTATGATAGTTCATCTAATTAGTATGATTAAATTAGAGACAGATGGGATACACTGCAGCATACAGGCTAGTAATATTTTTGACTCGGAGTTATTTCAGTTCAAATGATCTTTTAAGGGAAATGGAAGAAGCCTCTAGACTGAAAAAAGCGCACTGCTGTAGTAAGTAGGATGACATAATAAATCTTTTTACCACTGTCTAACTCCTAGGCTACGTTGTTCTAAGTCTTTATGATCTAGGGATACAGGGAGCTCCCTGACAATACAAATGGTTGCACTGAGCTTGAGAATATGTTTATTTCTCCCTGATAGACTTGCTGTTGTCTATCAGCAAGACTTTATTTTGGATGTCTGTTGAAATTATGATCCCATAAAGTGGTTTATATTCCAAATATAAATTTTTTACATACTGTTTAAAAAAAAGACAAACTTGTCATGAATTAAAAAGTCCTAAATAACTGGATTTGTAAATGCATGCTCGACATAGGTCTATCATAATAATGACACTCTCAGAGTGAGTTCTGTCCATGCATTAACTGCATACACTGGGATTTATTGAAGGGGTTGCAGAAAAAAGCTGGGTTGCAGGGCTGCTTTGATATGGCAATGAAACCATGGGTTATCCCTCTCCATCTCACACCATTGAAAAATTTATCTGGTGAAGGTGAGTACAGGTGAGAGCTAGCTAGAGCTAAGTCTGAGGTAATGTTGGTCCACAGGAAGCAGACAAGGGTGAGGAGAAAATTGTGACCAGTTCTTGTATGGATGGCACATAGCTGCCACTTGTGTTCTCCACTGGAATAGTTTGAGATCCTCAGTGGCAGTAAAGCAACAGCACTCGTTTCAAAAAGACTTGTGTTCTGTCTCTAGTCAAAAAGTAAGAATCAGCGTGGGCCTGTATATCTTTAACATTACTTACAGATACATTATTGGAATATACAATATAGGAGTTTATTCCATGTATCAACGCAGCAGTGAAGAACTGGTGCAGAAATTGCTTGCACTGTTAGGCTACCTAAGCCTTTAACTCAGGTCTGAACTAAAGCTACAGCAATCACTGAGTGCTATTTCTCCTCTGGCTCGCAGCAAGTAGACAAGCAGTGAGGGGAAATAAACCAAATGCTAGTTCTGCCTTCTGACCAAATCTGTCAACCAAACCTATCAGTAAGGACTATTGAGATGAGCATGGTCATTGTAATTTGCTGCTTGGTAGGCATGGTCTCTTTTCCTTTCTTGGAACAATGAAGAGAACAGGGAGGAAAACTGGGGTCAGTTTTCCCTCTCAGTGCTTGCCTTTTGATAAATAAACCAATTTCTACTCTAGCCACCCACCTTGTTAAAGGGAGGTGCCTTGAGCCACTTACTAGGCCTAAAATAGACAAGGCATGGATGAGAGTAACAGATGCATCAGCTTCTCTGTCAGAAAATTAAAAGGAATTAGTAGAAATCGTATACTATAATAGTTCTGTCTGTATTGATAATGGCTTCAGCATCGAACAGACAGACCGTAAGGACAACACTTTTTCAGTAATGGTGCATGTGCAGTTGGATTTGGATCTGTCAAATTATGGCTATATGAGATGTTCAGACACACTGTCTGAGTCTGCATTTTTCAATTTGTTTTGGTGTTTTTTCAGGCAGATGTTGTAAATTAGCTATACAAATATTAAAGACAGGCAAAAATCCCTTCTGGTAGTTTCGAGTGTGATGTGGAATCCACACAGACTTGCTCACACAGACACTGAAACTGATATGACTCAGCAAAGATCCTGATGTGACTTGAAATGATTTTCTGCTGCCATTTGCCCACTTCTTGGCATGCAGCACCAGCCACACATCTTATTAGCTTCCCAGAAATCTGTGAAGTGTTGAGCTCTGATGCTTTCCCTCAGCCACAAAAAGACTTGAGTACTTTAACCATTAGTCTCCTTTAGCACAGCCAAATAAGTACAGTCTAGTGACTGTAACAGGAAACTTGTAAATATAGAGTTGCAGCGCCATGGCAGTTATAGTTTGGAAGTAAGATTACTATGGTGCTTATAAGGTAACGTAAAGGTCGCCAAAATTTTCTTCCCTCTTTTAAATAAACGTGACTAATTTACCTAGTAATTACATGGTAAGTGTTGCTTATTGAATACATAAAAGATCGTCTCCAGTTATGCACACTATTTTAATCAATATTGAAAGTAGTTATCAAGAGGATTTTAGCTGTATCTGCTGACAGATAAATGTACATGAATAATGTACACAGATACAATTTTACTCCTCTATCAACTTTCTCTTCTGTAAGCATAGATACAGGTAATACCAAGTGGCTGTACAGTAAGTGGATTTTTGCTCCTGTTATCCTGAATTGCTTGTGTATATGCGTCTAATAAGCACAGTCCAAATCGTGGTCTTCTATTCAGCCGCTACATCGGTGTGGCCATATCATTAAGCAATTGAGTTTGAGCTCTGTGATAAAGTAGCACAAATTTGTTTCCAGCCTTACACCATTAAGTATGTGATAGCTGGTGATAATCTGGTATGAACAATCAAATTCCTCTCCCCTCTGTCCTCACAGTAAGTTGCTGACAGGCTTTCCTGGTGGTCTCTGTAAAGTAGAAGAGATGCAAGTATTTTAAAAATACGTATTCTTAAGGGAAAATAGTCTGAAAAATACAGGCTCCATGAGCATAAAGCTACTATTTGAAAGCACTTTGACTCACCATCTGTGTCAGTCCCAGAAGTGTCAGAAGAGGCGGACTGCTATGTGTAAGCAGTTTACCTCATCAGAAACCAAATGCTAGTGGCTATTTATTTGCTTTACTTTCCTAGGAGCGACCAGGACACGAGTCTCAGCACTTTTTATGGCTGTTGGTGGAACAACAGAACTGCTGCTGTAAGTGAAGCCCAGTAAGTATCTCTGAAACTATCTCTTATCTCTAGGAAGTGTCTGTTCAAGCTTAAGTTTTAAGAAAGTCGAGACTTTTACACATGAACACAAGGTAACGTAAGTTTTTTTCTAGCATCAGAGGGCAGACTATGTTAGGATAGAGATGTTACTGGAGTCTAGGACAGTGCTAAGTGCTTTCATTTTATAATTGAGACCTGCTAGTTAGGAGGAAGGAAATAGTGGTAGCGCTACTTACGAAATGTGGTATCCTCAAGGATATCAGTCAAATCTTTTTCTTCAAAATTTCCTTGTTTGCTACTGTGTTTATGACACTCCTTCCAGATCTCCTTAACAAAATGGACAATTTCCTTGCTTTCCCATTCTTCAAGTGTGATAATTATTGAGATTTGAACATGGCTAGAGATGAAGTTTATTCATGTACTTGGAGCAGATTATCCTTTGAGAAAATTACAATATTTGAGCTAAGTGGCAAGTATATTATTGTTGCTTGTACACACCTGGCTAGCTGACAAACTGTAAACTATACCAGCATGGGCTACTATGTTCCTTATTGTATGTTGCTGCTCTTATAAATGACTCTTAAAATATGTCTTTGAGGAATTCCATAATAAAAGTAACTATCTTGTAAGAAGTCAGTCTTGACTAAAAGGAAGAAATCCAAAGCTTACTTTAGTGACTGAGACAACTGGAATTCATAACACAAGCACTTCTGTTAAGCCAGCATTTGCCATATATCCACGTCACTCAGATGAGGTGTATACATAAACTTCCTAGCTCTGCTTCTTTTAATTCATATCAAACATTCAGTTGCATGCTAAGGGATGCCTATGTAGTCATGAAGGCCTAGCTTAGCATTTACAACACCTAGAAAGCAGGCAGCTAGCCCATCAGAATGGCTCAGGATACCTGTATTTGGTACCCAGACCCTGGGCAGTGTCAGTGGAGAGAAAGAGCTGTTTCTGGACCTAATCAGGTTGCTTTGGTGACAGTACGAGCATAACCAGTGCTTTGGTTATGGGATGGACAGCATTTGTCCAGCCGCCTGCCTAACACCGTTGCTGTATCAAGTCCTAAAAAGACCACAAACTCCACACATTTTGGTTAGCATACCACCTTTTCCATATGGACTTGCACATTTAACTATGTGGGGCAGCTGCCATGGCCACTACAGGCCATAAACCTCTCCTCCTGTAAATTCTTGCTAAACCTCCAATAAAGGCTGTGTTTGTTAAATAAAGGCTGCTCTTGTCATATAGTCCTGGAATTGAAATGCGTTCTTTTTTTATCTCAGTTTTTTCTGGTGGGGTTTTTTGGGTTTGTTTTTATTTTTTAGTACTTAGTCTGCATCTCTTAGATTTTTCCACTGAGCTTTTTTATCTTGCAGACATGTCAGCAGCTGCAGTGACTTTTTAGGTGTATCATAGATATATGTGTCTGTTAAGTATGGTTGTAAAACTAACTTTGTCAGCTTAGGTGCTACAATGTTTTGAGGTTGTTTTCTTCTGAATAGAGTAGTATATCTTTCTTCAGCTTATCTGTTGTATATATGGTGTGAACATAAGTTCTCAGTTTTTGTCAAAGGGACTACCTTGCATGTCAAGAGATATAGAGGGAAGTGGAGGTTGATGAGTTATACAGGATGCAATAACATTTGTTTCTAGCTCTTCTTTCTGTGGCTTCCAACTCTATCCAGATAATCTATGGATAACAAAACTTGTAAAAATACTAACAGTGTTATTTATGAGATTTAGAGTCAACACTCAGCCTGGAATGGCTTGAGGCAGTAGTACACACCATTTCTTAGTTACTCTTCCCAGTTATCAGTATGCTTTATTCATGTTAATTTTTACATAATTGCTTAACAACAGCGATATGCTTGCCATAAAATAAAGATGTGAAGTGTTTATTGCATAAAAAGAAATACACCAAGGATATAGCTATATTGGCAAGTCTGGAAACAACTGAAAATTGTAAAAAGGACTGTTTCATATTATGGTGATTTTCTTTATAACCAGAACAGCTAGGAAGTTTCTTTAAACAGTGTCGAAGTTCTGTAGAGACTGAAATACCACAAGGTGGATGCAAGAGAGGTTTTAGTATAATGTATTATTAGCAATTGTTATTATATTTCTGTGGTTGCACAAAACTGGAAGCAAAGTCTAGTGGCTTTTTTAATTGGTTGGAAACAGAAGTGCCAAGGTATTAACAGGACTGTCTCTTCTTATCCTGCAGACAGGCAGTTTCAAAGAATGCTTATCAGCCTGAAAATGGCTATGTACAAATATACAAGTTCTGCATGACAGAGCTCAATGACTTGGTAGCTATTTCTGTCTCTAGGTCTAGTGTTTCTGATACCACAGCTCACTTTCAATAAATGCACAAATCAATTTTGGATTATTCTGCATTTTATTCAGTGCAGAATAGTAAAAGGCAAGCTGCAGACAGGATTTGCATCCATGAAGATCGTATGAACTATTTGTTTCTCTCCTTTTGTAAACAAACTCCCTCGTTATCAAAGGTGCCGATTCAGGAAGCAATATGAATCTGAGCATAAAGTTAAGCATTTTAAATCTCATTAGCTCCAATAAATCTCATACAGGCTTTTTAAATTATTTGCTGAATAGGAGACAAAGTTCTCAGCTACGTCACGATTAATACGCTTTTCACTCTTAGCCTCTCTAAACGGTTAATCTTGTGCAAAATCCACCTTCCGACTTCTGATAGCTCTCTTTTCTTTTTCTTGGCTTGCTTGTAGGAGCTTATTGAGATTTGTTTTAATTCATTTGTGCATCTAAAAGTATTGGGATATCTGCTTGGCTATCACAGGTTTAACCTTACTGCTGAAGTTTGGTTATGTTTGGTGATAAAAAAAATGTAACCATTCTACAGTGTCTTAAAGTTAAAGCTTAGTATCTTTGAATATGTACCCAGCTAAAGAGGAGTTTATACCTAGCTGTTGCATTTGCATATACTGCTACTTTTTCTATCTTGTTTTTTCTGAACCATATAAGACAAATATACGCACGTATTTATGAAAGAGGTGAAACTTGTTTGTTAGTCACAGAAATTCTGATGTAAATATAGTTGTGGCCTCTGAGAAGAATATAGATATAGAAAAACATGAACATATAGGTTGTTTATGACAGGTATTTTTCTGCTTGTTTTACCCCTTAACTCTTGACTTAATCATGCGGCTTATAGAATTTGTTGCCTGCATGGTGTTAACAAGTTAGAAAGAATAAATTCCTTAGGTTAAAATTTAGCATGCTGATTTTGCTGAATAAGCAGTAACACTAAAAAATTTTGTTGTGTCCCAACTAAAACTGGTAACTGTAGTAGTGCAAACTCTTTAACAATATTGATATTTTAATTGATAGTGATAGGACTCAAGGTCAACACACAACAGTGCCTTTGCAAACTTCTCTAGATGTTTCTGTACACGGACTTTGTACACGCACAGATGGCTTTTCTTTGACAAGCCTCCCTGTTTGCAGATTCACAAAATGTTTCTTAGGGCTGTGCAGCTATCTGGCTGGCAAACTTTCATTTGCTATTTTTTGTTCCTTATCTTTCTGTGACCCCCTGGAAGCAGCCCAGAGACATCTTGAATTCCATGAGTTCCTGCAGTTCTGTGGCTCACTGACTGAAAATTGTTCTAGGCTCTAGGCCTATTCACAGAACTGCTTTAAAAAATTGTCAGAAAGATTAAGTTATTGTAAAACTCCTTACTGTTTCATACATACATAGATGCAATCTCTTTTGTTTTCAGTATAAAATGTTAACTGAAGCTTATCAAAGTTCAGTTAATTCTTTAGCTAGTTTAAATATGAAGAGGAACATCTATTAATGTTTTCCAGTTTACTTTCTCTTGTCTTCAATCCACATTTAAAACTAATGGGTTTTAAGAAGGGGTTTTTAAAATAAGCTGAAACAAAATACTGCTAATGTAAATTCAAACACTTTATACTGCTCTAGGTACAGACTTGAGCTTCTGTGTTGAGATGTGAGAGATCTAAACCATGATCTTCCCACAGATTTTGAAACGAACCAAACAACAGTAAAATTGTATATGGCTCTGAAAGTCATGCTCCATGCTTGCCCGCCTAGCGTTGTTGGCCAGAATAGCTATTCAGGACACTTGTGCGTATGTGTACTGTCTTCCAAAATAAACCAATGATTTTTTTGGAATAAAAATGTCACAGTAGGGAGTCATTGCATGCTTACACCATCAAAACCATTCCAGAATAGCAGCACTATTCACTTTTCCCCGACAGTCCTTCAGTGGTGTCCATGTTTTGTCCATGTTAGTCGGCTCGTCTGATTAAAAGCTTCTACTTGCTTGTATCAACTAGATTTCAAAAAGAAGAGAGGTATTAATGGAAACTCATAATCACTTTGTACTAACAGCAAATATTAGCTCAAAGGCTAGGTCATTTAAAAACAGTGACATTCTGAAAAGGTGCTTCTTTGTTAACCTCCACCATATATACAGTGACACTGCTTTTTTCCTGGCGTGTATCAATTATGTATCTCGGGTTGCATGTTCAGTAAGCAAAAGGTGACCTTGCACAAACTACACTGACAATGTGATTTGAGCAAAAGTCTTTGCTTAAAGCTAAAGATATTATCTGCCATTATAAAAACTCTAGGTATTTCCACAATATATAATTTCGGGATATTAATTAGGATTTTTTAAAATGTTAATAGGAAAACAGGATTTTCCAATACAGAAAAACAGGTTTCCAATATAGAAACCGTGGAAAGCAACAGATATGGTTTATGACACAAACTCTGGACAGTGATGCTAAAATTAGAAGCTGATGAATACCTAGAAAGTGATTTGGAAAGTGGTTAGAATACCTGAACAGAAGAACTACTCACCTGATGACAGACTAATGCATGTAGCCTAACTTCCATTTTGGAGCAACAGTGGCCAGTCACAAATGCTTAGGATAAAGACACTAAGAATAAGTCAACAGACAGTGATACCTGCTTGTTAATCCTCTAAACTAGTCTGCCATCACGTTCAAAACAAGCTGGAAATTCAGGTGACCCTTGCAGCAGTGTACTAGAGCATTCTAAATAGTTCACCTATGTTGCCCTGTTCAGATGATAGGTCAGAGCATGGTGTGCCAGTACAAACAAAGTCATCGCATACTGCATTTGGAAATTAGTTCAGAAAGCTTCTGTGCCAAGGCCAAAGGGAACCCAGTAAGATAAACCTGACTAGTCAAGGTCAAAACTCAGGAAAATAATGACTATTTTATTCAGGCCAAGTGCTGTAATGAGATGGGTTGGTCTGGGTATGTATTTAGCTGAATGCTGGGATTAGTTTTCCTGTTGGTTTGCATCTTGTTGTTGTTTAAGTGTCCAAGAATGTGCAAGATCTGAGTGAGGTTTGTTTTTCTCAGTACAATATCCACAAAGGACAACCTTATGGATTCCAAGATGTTTAGTAATGTTGTGCTTCGGCCTTTCCCTGACTGACATACATGCAGCGATATTTTCAGGGTCTTTGTCCTTTGTGCATTCCCTTTATGCATAAAACTTAGTAGGGATATAATTGCTGTGAGACTTCTATGCTTTCTCAAATCTAGCTACAAAAGGTATTCAGACCGGGAGAAGGATACTGTGATCATAATGATTTTGTTTCCATTCAGACAAAGAATAAAGAGAAGTCACCTAGACAATGGATGAAACCCCAAAATATTTATCCCTGAGGCACAACAAGAGCCAGACCTCTTGGGAACTTGCAGTTCAACACCAGTTCATTGAAACAAATAAGTATGTACACGCTATGAGTGGTATACGGGATGCTGGTAGTGCCTTTCCAGAAGGCAAGGTGTCACCATCAGTGGCATGCTTACTGTATTTAAGATAAATGGCTACTTAGCATGATCTTTAACTCTAATTTGGGAATGAAAAAATACAGTCTGGGATACATCTCTAGAAAGTTGTCAATCCTAGTCTTCTTTTAGTCATATAAGTATCTTTTTCATATATTATTGATTAGATTATATTGGTCTGCAGTCTGGATGAGCTGCTGTGGAAGCTTTTTCAGCCTGACAGCAAAATCTTTACAACTATGATCACAGCTACTTACTAATAGTCAGAGCAGGAAGGTAAAGTGTCAACTGGAAGTAAAGGCTAGCATTTTGTAGCTTACCAAAGCATGTGGGTGCCTGTCTTCTCCAGTTTCTGAGGCTTGGAAGACAAGAGAGACCTTGGAATGTTTCCAGTCTTTCTCCTTACAAAGAAAGCCTTGAAAATATGGCATGATTAAAAAAAGAAATCACTGAGGTGGAAGACCAGTCATAGATTTTTCTGAGAGTTAATAGGTTATTTGCAGTTCTCTGTCAGAAACTTAGTTCTGGAAAGAAAAACATAGCTATATGCCATGGGACTGCAAGGAAGGCAACCTGTGACGCTGTCAACCAGAACAAGAGGATATGGCAAGCTCCCTACAAGCTCCCTAGTAGGTTCCAGGAAGGAGCATCTCAGTAACACAGGATGCAGTTTGACCAAGTGGAGCAGACAGCACTAATACTAACTACCTTGCTGACCAAAGTAATATAGGTCAAACATTCAGAGGACCTAAAATTGCATTATGTATGGTATCATGGTATTACCGATTACAAGATTTTCTTGTTCCAAACAGCATTACAGGATAGGAAAGATTAATTTTCTCCGATTATGAAAAAGAATTAAGGTTTCAGAACCTGTTTTAAGCAGCACTGTTGGCAAGTGTTTTTGGAAGATTTAGGATGAAAATGAAAAGTGCTTCTTTCTGGCAATAGGGAAAATACTACCAACACTAAGCTTTTATTCTGAAACCAGGTATAAACAGAAACATTAAGAGCAGCTCATAGTTTGTGCTATGCAGGCTCCTTTTTACAGACTCTTTCTTCTATGTCTGTACAACTCTTCCATGTGGGTACTCTGACCAGCTCCACATTGCTGCTCATGCCACTACAGGCTGCTCACAGCTGAAACTCGGCTGTAGGTTTTCTTCTGAGCTGACCTATCTGCAGCCACTAAATGTGTGTTAACCAGCTATCCTGCTCTGTGGGTCCCTCGTGCCATCAGTCTCTTTGCTTACACTGTATCTTTGCTTCTTGACTGCTTCTATGAAAGGTGCTCTTTAATTGTGGTGTCAGCTAATTGTATGGAATTTGATAGCCAAACACCAAGATGCCCAAACAAAATAGGCATGTTTGAAAATGTAGGTTCTCCATCTTAATCTGATGACAATATCCTGGCATCAGTGTAATACTGAAAGGTTGCTGAAAACTCTAGGCCTTTGTTACTGGCCATACTTTGTTGTCTCTTGGATTTCTTTAAAGTGCTGTTCATCATTTTCTGCCAGTCACTGCAGATGAAGTCTTTTTCCCATTGGCAAGGAGTACATATGTGTACTCCTGCCTGTCTTACAAGCCAAGATGCACAGCAGCATGGAGCTGAAGCTACTCCACTAGGAGCTGCCTGACATGACTCAGAAGCAACAGCATGAGCTGAGTGATACTACCAATGTTAAATCAAAACTGCATGTAGAGGCAGCACTGAAGACATTTGGGGCCCGTTTCAAAACAGTTGTGGTCAAATGACAGGGAAAGAGTATAGCAGAGAAATTGGCTTCTCACAGCTAAAGCAAAAGCTGAAGATAAATACCAGTACATGCTGTGGAACTGGAAGTACTGAAGGTAGAGGAATGCATTTATGTTGTGGACAGTATCAACTATAAATCTTAGTTGTCTGTAGTGTTTAATAATTTAGAATTCAGCTGAATACATAGGCAGCTTCTCTTCACCTTTCAGTGCTGTGAGCTCAGGCTCTGGCTTGTTTGGAGAACTGTCATTTGAAAACATTATGTATGCCAGCAATTCTGCCAAACTGTTCTGTCAGTAGAGCAGATCAAGTACTCAAAATGATGCACCATTTACAAAGTGCTTAGTTTCTCATTTGCTTACTACAGCGTATGAATAAACATCACGCCATGGTCTACACTGAAGAAAAACTTTCCCACAAATTCTTAACACTTCTAACCTATATTTGTGAAAGAGATTTAAAAATTGTTGGTGGTGTGTAGTTCCAGCTCTGGGGACACATTGCACTTGCAAAGTGTCTAGGAGGTTAGGAGACCCTTCTTCACTCTGTTTCCATTTCAGGGTACTAATGTCTCTCAGGCTTTGCTAACAAAAGGGTTTCCTTTCAACAGCACTGTGGGAAAAACACAACTACATTTGAATATTGTCTGTATGACAGCTTCCTCAGGCTCTGCAGCTGACAGCTATACTGATTAAGAGTTACAGCTTCAAAAAATCTCACAGTAGGCAAGGACCTGCTGACTTTAATAGAAGTTACTCACATGATGACTACAAAATCAATGGTTGTTTTTCCCATATAAATACTGTTTGAGAAAACAGGTCTTCAGGAAGACTTGTTTAAATACAAACCAAGGATTGGATTTTTCTTAAGAAGAAGCTACTCAGTTCACACTAGTACAGTCAGAATCATTCACTCCAGGATTATTTTTTTATGTGTGTCACTAGAACATTAGGCAGATTAGCAAAACAAAAGCATTCATAGCTCGAGGTCCTTTTTTCCCTTTTGTAGCTTTTAAACAAACCCATTTCTGAGTTTTCTCTTTGCACCTTTTTCCCTAGACTGATTGTTGTCTGTAGTTCTGTAATTTCCACTTCTCGGAAGATATGTAAATTAAGGAAACTTTATTATCTTGGAGCTTTGTATTTCCCTGAAAAAAGCAAAAGGTTTACTGTTAAGGTTATGTGTGAAAACTCACCTTCTCATATGTAAAGAGCTCGGCCTTCTGTCTTTGTTTTGATGTGGGTGTGGATTAAGCTTTTAACAAAAAGTGTTAGTAAAGTTCACACTACCTAATGTTTTTGTGAAAACTTGCTTAAATACAAACTTTCTAAAATAAAATGTAATTCAAGTCTTCTCAATAAACAAACATATTTTAATTCCTTCTTTAGCTCATTGGTACTCACCTGGGAGCCTTTGCTCAGTTTAAATACTCTCTACATCAAAAAGGAGTCCTGTCTTTATATTTGAAAGCTTGGGTGTTTTTCCCATCTCTAACACTTGTTCTAATAAAAGATATTACCTCTTCCCTCAAACCTTGCTTTATTATATTGTAAAGCATAACAGAAATAGAAGGAATTCAAGAGGTCATTACAGAGAGATTTTTGAATGATAGACCAAAAAACATCAGAACTTTTTTAGAGAGGGAGCCAAATAACTGACAGAGGTATAACAAATCAAAACAAAGCAAAAAGAAAATAAATTGAACACACCTGATTACCTCTGGCACTCTCAGAGTGTCAGAACAAAGGTTTTGCAACTAAACTGAAGAGCAAAAATACAAATGCTTGCTTTGCACTGGGGAAAACAACATTTTTTTTCCCCTTTTATGTCTTTACTTAAAATGTCCCCTGTCCTTATTGCCTATTAGCTTCTGATCTCTGTTGCAAGAACAGATGAATTTTAGTATTCATCTTCTTGCAAACAATTTTCAAAGTTCATCTTCCAACTGAGTGCTGATTTTTCTTTCTGCTACTCCCTAACATTTGCACAGGGTCTAGGAGAAGGAGCAGCTCACATTGTTCAGCAGTGGTCACTTCAGAAGCTGGTTAAGAAGATGCCATCACCGACCCCATCTGCTGAGAGAAGGTTTGCAGTGGGATTTAATATGAATATTTGGTTCTAACAAGTACCTGCCTTTCTGGGGAATGGCACATCACAGTGCCCAAAGAGCACTCCTCTTGGGTGCTAGCAATTCCACCCATATTTTCAGATACATACTTCTTGCCTTGTGTTGGTTTTTTTTATGTAGTCTATGGGTTTTATACTAGGTAATGAGTGGCAGAAGAAGCAAAGAAGCAATTAGTTTGCCTTTTCTTAAAGCACTGAAGTAGCCAAAAAAGAAAATCCTTTTGCATCTATTTGCCCTGCAGATACATCTAGCAAGGGCATTGCAAATGCAAGTCTACAGGGGTAGACTTGCTACAAATGCAAGTCTTCAGGGTAAACTACTGTCAACTGTACTGAGGCCTGACAAGTTCTTTGCTCTGATCTATTCTCATTGAACAATTTATAGCCTGGTGATCAGATTAAGGTTTGTGTTCACCATATTTCTGTTGCATTGGAAATGCTGTTTGTGTTAATTTTATCTTGATTTAGTATAGCAGCACACAGCATTTTCTTTGAAATATGAGGGATTAAGAGTTTTACCAGGAAGCTGATATGATTTGAAAACTCCCCAGAGAAAGGTTGCCTTCCATTTCTTTCTCAGACAGATTAAAGTCACTTCCTACATCTGCAAGGATATATCATTCATACGTAATGTACATAGGTAGGTCATCATGATTTGTAATTAGGACACCCAGGAAGGTCTTATTTTCCAACACCAGCTCTGCCACTGATTTAATGAATAATCATGTGCAAATGATTTAGTCTTTCCAACTCAGTCGCTGCATTTATAAACAGGAATAACATCTGATCAGACTGTACGTGAGTCCATTAATTTAGGAAGGCAAGCACCATTCTCCTTATGTTAAAAAAATGGTTAAAGTTTGTCTGGTAGCTGTTACAGGCAAAATCATTATAAACTATGAACTTTTTAGAATATCAATGAGCTTAGGCTTGGGAATACCTTCTGAAATATAATAGTCAGGGGTGACAATTTTGCTGTGGGGTTTTTTTTGTCTTTAATACGAGGGAGAGCGAAACTTGTACTCAGACTTTTGATATCAATGTGACGGATGTCTTGTAGGATGGGACTGGTGAATTGCAGAATAAGAGCAGCAAAGCATTGTCCTATGAGGATAACTTTCTGCAGGATGCAAAGGAATTCTGTGATTTCTAGCAATGCTAATGGCAGTCATGGAGTGAAAAATACTGCACATAGGGCTGGAAAAATAGGGGTATATACTATTCATTGTGACTTACAAAGATTTTTCGAAGTTAGTATCCATTATTTCTAACAAGAATTATATGCATAGTTCTTTGCATTAAAAGTAGATTTGTAGGGGAAATGGGAATAGTGTGTTCAGGTTTTTCATGTTCACCAGGCTAAACCTATCTGCCTAATTATATACCACAGCATCCAAACTGTAGAATGTTTAAAAAAAACCCCAAAAACACAAGAAAACAAACAACAAACTTCTCATTGCAACTACCTTATCCTGTGGCATTTAAAATGTATCTTTGTAGAGCCTAGTAAAGCAAACACTTCAGCCCTTTAGTAGTTATCATGAGTAATTAACTGTTAGTGTTCTCAGGAAAAGCATGACATTTTGTTAATGTTCTACAGGAACATATAAATATAACCAAGGGAGAAGTTTGTTGTGAGCATCTCAAAGATAGCTGACACAGAAGAACAGGGGTAGCTTGTA
Organism: Psophia crepitans; assembly: GCA_013399095.1. Taxonomy (NCBI): domain Eukaryota; kingdom Metazoa; phylum Chordata; class Aves; order Gruiformes; family Psophiidae; genus Psophia; species Psophia crepitans. The sequence continues at coordinate 513,067 of VWZZ01008172.1, read as the reverse complement.
ATGTGAGAGAAAAGGAAGATTAATTACTAATACATTTCCTGACATTCACCTTTAGTCTCAAATCTTGTGGCAGCATCTCTCCTCCAACCTGTGAAGAAATACAGGGGTCCAACTCCCTTAAATTTAGTGCGTTTGTACGAAAGATGTGTTCAGTGGATAGCACTTTATGTATTTTGTGGGTATTTCTCTTGAGTTTTCAGAAGCGATTGCCTTTTCCAGGTGGAAGGTTTCCATTTGACTTTCCCAGCACAGAATTATTATTTTGCTAGCTTAGTGAAAACTCTGTGGTAACAGAAAGTAATAGTCCCATTTTGGTTTTCTGATACTGACTGCGGCCTTTTTTAGAGGATATTCCTCTGCCAAGAAGAGGAAAAGGATTATGACAAAGTGATGCAAATCTCATAGACAGCTTTTAAGTGCCAGGTCGCTGTCTCGCTAAGGACAACAGTGCATATTCCCAGCAGGGCACTGATCTTATGTGTATTTCAGTCTTGCACTTCTGCTGGGTAAGGGTATCACCTCCTGCGGGAGGTCTGCCTGATATTTGAAGAAGCTTTAAAGAAGGAAAGAAAATAATATGCATATCCTGGGAGAAGAGAAGAGAGAAGTGGGGAAAGAGGGAAAGGCAGCTGACTGGGGAGACTATGACAGCAGATAGCATAGTAAGTTGAAATTGGGGTATAACATGGCTCATGGAAAAAACGTTTGCTTTTTGTGGCTGGAGTCAGAGAAAATGGTGACAAACATCAAATATGTTGTTACAATGGTAAACACAAAACTCTGTTGTTACTCCACCTGTGATGCTAGCAAGGGTTCATGTTGGATGGGGTGGGAAGGAGTGGCTATCCCAACGAGGTTGCAGGAAGGCCACAGATATTCTGTCCACCATTGTCTTTTCCCTCCTCATTCGTTCTCTCTCATTCTCCCACTCCTTACCCTCCACCCTAAAACTTCCTTATTTCTGGCAGTTTAGTGAAGAGTGTGACATTTCTACCTGCCCCCTCAGGATGGCTGGAAAGTAGATCAGTGGGAAGCACTGTTGTGGTTGGGGCTGAGCTGCCTTCTGTGCACATAGCAGTGCCCGTGAACTGGGAAGAAACTGCTTTTTCCTCTCCTGGCCCAGGGTAAGCCATGCTGCTGCCGCAGTGCTGGAGGCCCAGTGGTGCTTCCTCTTCTGCAGGAGCCCAGGCTCACTAGTTTGGGCATGGCAGCTGTGGAACAGAGCTATGGAGGGCAAGGCTGTAGGGCAAGAGGCAGTTGTCTCAGAAGGTGCCTTTGCAAGCAGAAGATGCAGGTATTAGGGAAATGAGGGGAAGCCCCTGGAGGCAGTGCTTTGATGAGGCTCTGAGGAGTGCAGAGAACCAGCTAGAGGTGCAAGGGGCCCCTGCTGGAACATCAGGAGTAGGATTTGAAGAGCTTTGCCTGGATGGAGCCTGCACATACTTTGCTGTGTACTTCTACGTGCAAACACTTGGGGCAGGGAGAACAGAAAGCATACACTGTTTCACTCAGAGAACTGGGACACCTGGATTGGGGCAGGAAAGAAAGTGGAGGTACCAATAAACAGAAACAGAAGAAAGAAAGATGACAAATGCACTGAAAATGTGAACAATATTTTTGAAGAAAAAGTCAGGAGTTGGAAAACTTTCCAAAGCTGAACTGATTCTTATTTAAAGGTTGTATGAGCCTTCAATTCCTTTTTTTCTCTTGCTTTCAGCAACAGGTGAAGACTGTTTTGGGAAGCAAGGCTGGAGGTGAAGAAACCACTGGTCAGTAGCTAGCTTCACTGGAAAAGTGGAACAGCTTTCTGGCTAGCTAGGGATGGGAGAAGCAATTTTCCGTGCCTTTGTTTCCCTAGACATGAAGTTTTGTCATTTTAAAGTACTTTGACATAAAACCTTTTATGTAAGCAATGCACCAGTGTGACCAGCTGTCCGACAATAGCGATGACTTTGTCTTGATTGCAAGGTTGTGTCTTTCTGTGATACGAAGTGGTTAGGAAATACATCCCCGTTCTTGTGAGGCAGCTCAGTGAACAAGCACAGCTTTTTCAAATACCTTACAAGACCTGCATTTGTGTTAAGATAGATCAAAACGTCCCGCTTGCCTCCATGGGCTACTGTGATGTGGGAGCAACAGTCAGTGGCCTGAGCAGAGGAATATTTTATGCCAACATTTCTGTGAAATCCACATAGTTCTGTGGATCTGTATGAATTAGGATCCTAAACTATTCCATGGTGGCTAGATTAGAATATTTGCAAGTTCCTCAAAATCTTTCCTTCTTACTGACATCAGTTTCTTTTGAATTTGCAAAGTGCTTTTCCTACCATCACTGATCTCTTGCTAATACGATCTTTCTCATTGACTCTACCTATTTCTAGCCTGAAAATGAAAAGCGTGATTCAGTGGATTATCACCTGTTCACTGGTAAAATCAGTATATGAGTCTGTGGAATCTCTCACTCTTTAGATGCGCTTGTCTAGAGCTGGATAAAAGACGAATTTTTGAGAACATGTTAGGTAGCTTCAACCTAATTAATCCCGTGAACATGCTAATGAAGTTTGCCTTGTCAGTATCAGAAATTTAGACTGTGTTAGAATTCACTTGCCAACAAGTAATAAAATAACCACTGTATTATTGCACTAAAGGCAAAACTGGACTAATTTGGGACAGGTGATATAAAGGAAAGGGAGGAAATCTTGAATCTTAATGGGCTCTGTGTAGTAGAAAGGTAATTATTGAAAACTAACTCCCCACTTCCATCACTCTCAGCCATGTGTTCTGCCTCCACCTTTGAATTATTTCTGATGTATCTTGTATGCTGTTATGCTCTTTGTTCAGATCACTTGCCCAGTAAAAGACTATGCACCTCCTTTTTTTTCCTGGATCATTTTTCTCCTAGATTAGTGATTTGAACTGGCTTAGGAAACGGGTCTGACGAGTTCTGAGGACAGCAGCAGGTAAACAGAGTAAGCACACTGCTGGGAGAAGAGCAGTGAGACTAGGTGAGCAGCCGTGGTGAGCCGTGAGCTGCTGGATCCTCTGACCCTGTCTTGTGTAACTTCATTTCCACAAAGGTATTGAACATTTTTTGGAAGGTTTAACAAAGTAAAGCTGTTCTGACAGCACTGGAGTCCAGAGAGATGAGTTGACCACTCTCTTTTAAGTCCCATTCACAAAATGAGCCCTCTTCACACTGGTCATGAAAAGGCAGGTTGTGTTGCTACTTTGCTTGCCTGGGCATCTTGTTTTGGCTTGAATATGTTTTGAGTTCCACTGAACTTCTTTCTTGGGAGGCACAGAAATCAGGATCTCTCTCAAATATCATTTAACTGTGGCACCAAAATGAGACTTTGCTCACAATTAATTGAGTGGATCTATGACTTTACCTCCTCCCTACTTCTGAAAAGGTTAACGGTGTTGAAATGTAAATTATCCCTACTGTTTGTTTAATAAGGAATAGAAACTGTATCTCCCAAACCAGTACAGTCCACCCAAGGAACCATTACACAAACACCCCAGGACATGCTCCCAGCTACTTGGTTGGTTAATTATATGCCCCACCTCTTCGTTATCAGACTAGGAACCCTATTTCGTCATCAGGAAATCTATCACAGACACAACAAAGCCAGCAGCATTTATAGGATAACTGCAATCCATTCACCCAAAATGCACTGTCAAAACACTGTTGGCCAACTCCTCGTCAGAGTACACCGACTGTCATACTCAGTGTGGACAGATCAGCACTATGCAGAACCTGCCACTGGGCAGGTTGCACCAGGGGTGTAATATTTGGACACAGCAGAATTACCATCTCCACAGCTCACAGGCTTTTCAGTCGTACTTGTCAACCCAGCAACCCTGGCAATCAGAAATGACAACAGTAATGGGAAAAAACCTCTGACACTATTTGCAGCATCAGATGAACAGCTACCTGCCTTTGGGCTCCTGTGGTACTTCTGGAGCCAGTTTAACTGGTTTGGATACAGCAGGTCTACTCTGCCAAAGCCAATAACGCCTGGGGCACCCAGGACAGCCTGTTGTGCCTGTTAGTAGTGCAGAGGGTGCTTCACTCTTGCTCAGTAGCTTTTCCTTTTCATGTTGGATGATCTTAAGAAGGTCACTACAGATTCCGATGCCATTGATTGTTTTGTGATTGTCTGGGCAAGTTCTGGGACTGTTTTAAGCCTTGGTTTGTTTAAAAATACAACATGCCTGCATAAATAACAAGGTGGGTAGAAAATTTCTATTTCTTAGAGCTATCTACTACTGTAGACTTTAACACACAAATCAAATTGCCTGTTTTCTGGCACAATGCAGGAAGAGCCTCAAGGATGGGAATGTGCCACTGGGGAAGTGAAAGGAATGGTGGGGATCTCTAAGCAAAATGCCTAGAAATATCTGTTTAACCATGGCCTCAGTCATGTCAGCATATCACACTATCTGTGTATGTTCGCTATGAACTGGAGAAGGGAATTAAGTGCCTTTAGTTCTTTTTTTTCCCCCATTTCCATTCCCAGCACATCCATGCACACTGATGCAAGGGAAAGTGTGCTATAAATGTGGCAGGTATAAACTGTTTGTGTGCAAGGGGGAAATTACGGTGTTTGGCTATCAATAAGCCAGTATTACTGCTGAAACTACAGCCTAAGGCACTACCTCCCAAAAAAAAAATTAAAGGGGGCAGCTAGAATATTTTTATTGTGTCTGAGTTTGACTATCCACTTTGCAGTGTAGCCCCACAAAGTAGCAAAGCTGGGAGGACAGGATGCAGCAGCATGAGGTCAGGACAAACAGAAGGGGGATGCTGGGAGTTCCTGCAGCCAGCAGCATCTGCACAGCGAACCACAGCCTCGGACTTCCAGCGAGCTGATGAGGTAATTTATGTGAAGACTTGGACAGTAACTCAGCACAAATGAAGTTGTAGGTGTAGTCATGTTTTGAATCAAAACAAACAAGTTCAAAATTTAAATCAATAACAAGTGCTTAAAGTTATAATTCAGGAGAGAACTGCTATTGGCATAATGGTCCGCATTTTTGAAATGCAGAGCAGTGAACCTCTCTGAAGGCCATTTGTTGGGCTTCCTGTGAAATTATGTGTGGCTCCTGAGATAGGGCTTTAATGCAAGCTGTGTATCAGCATATTCTTAACTGTAGGTATGTGAATTGCTCATTGAAGTCTTGCTTACCTACATGGCTGGAATGAGACACAGGCTGTTGTTTCACAACACTTTTAGCTGACATAAGCCAGCACTGCTGCCCAAAACAGTGCAAGGGTGAAGTTAGAAGATCCAGTTGAGCCAAACTAACAGGTCATTGCTACTGGAAGGGGGTGGTTCTTCTATCCACCCCCTCAACGTGCCTTTCTGCCACTGGCTGTGCACTCCTTATGCTTCTCTTGCCCTGGCTCTGCTATTCCTCTGATCCTTTGACAAGCCATTCCAGCTCCCATGCAGTTAAAGCACTACAACAGATGTCCCATGGTTTAATGAGCTGAGCTGGCTCACTGCAAGGTCGCTTGGGCTTTAGGGCTGCACAAGAAAGATGGACCTGGCTCCACAGCTGCAGGCAGGTGAAGAGGAGAGGTTGTGGGACTGATGTTTTTGGCAGCAGCAAGCTATTAAGTTGGCTCGGCTGCATCTTCTAGCTGCACCCAGAGCTAACCCTGCTACAGTCCCACCGGGCTCTTGGTTTTTTTGCTTCACCACCTCCCTCCTTGTGCCAGCACCAGCTCTTGTGCAGCCAGCTGATGAACTGCACCCAGAGTCAAAGCCAAACCAACAAAACCATTGTTTAGCTTTAACCAAGATCAGCTTTACAGATGAGTGGCAAAGGGGCAGGAAGGAGTGGGGTATGGGAATGGAGGGAAAGACTGTGGGGGTTTTTTTCAGCAGCAGTAACTGCTTAAGGTGTTACTGAAAGTACATCCCTGGAGGTCTGATACTGTGGTTGAGCCCTAGAAAATGAGACATACCAAGTTTCCAGAGCATATTTGCATGAAACTCAAAGGGGAAAGGCAGTGGATTTCTCTGTTTCACATTTTGTTTGCTGACTTCTTCCAGAGGGTAACTTGACCCAGTTAGCCATCTCAGGCAGTCCTAGATTTCTCCTCCTATTAATATCACCCTGTGATTTAGTAAGGACTGTATAAATGAATCACCTTGTCAAACATTTGGAAAAAAATACACTCATTTTCATTTTTTGAAATACATCTGACCTGTCTGTTTGCTAGATATTTGTTTTAAAAAATAATAAGTTATAACTGCTGAGACAACCACAATACAGTGCCAAAAGCTAAACTGGATTCACTGTCAATTTTGCATTTTTAAGTTCCAGTTACCCAGGCTGTCTGTTTTCAGTTCCAAATCATCACAAAACAACCAGATTTAACTTCTCAAGAAATGCTGGATTTACTTGAAAGAACTTTGTAGATATTAAGAGGTTATTGGATGTGTTTTAGTGTTGGCTGTAATGGCTGATGTTTAAAAGCTTGAATTTTAGATTGCACAAGACTAAGGAGCATAGAGGAAAAAATGGGAAAGCTGGACTGATGTGAGTGTAGCCTACACATTCTCTGCAGAGTTGAGTACACAATCATGCTTTTTCTTAAAAATAGCCCTGATGAACTACCCCACAAAGACTTGTCATGACATGACTGAGGAGGCATCAGAGGGTAGGAATGAGATAGTAGGGTTGGAGGAGGAATGGGATAACAGCCGGGGCCCTGAAAGAAATGTGTGCGTGACTGTAACCTGTGGGGATGTCCCGATGGGCTGCAGTCTCTTTAGAGACAGTAAGCGGTGATGTGGCGGTGATGTGGAGGGTGCAAGCAGAAGCAGTGATACACTGAGTCTGCCATCAGACACTATGTTCAGGGAAACCTCACGTCAGCCTTGTTTATGAGTATTTAGGATAACTGCTTTTCTGTTTATGGTTGGAAAAAAACCCTCACTTTGCCACATTGCAACCTCTTTACTGCATTTCAGTGGAAAGTTCACTATAAAAATGATACCAATTTCAGCAGCCTTTTTCTGGTTCCATGTTTTGTTGGTTTATTTCCTCTGATAACTGACAAATTTTTTACAACATTTTAAGCACATTTATAAAGCCCTTTGTTATTTGTTTTATGCTGATGTTTAGTTGACTATTATTGGCCAGATATACTATTTTAACATGCAGGTATTTTTTTCTATGGTACCTATCCTTGCATGTGAAAATAAATTTGACTTCTGCTTCCATTCCTGCAGGAAACTGAAATTTGCTATCTGCATACATGTATACAAGAACAGCTTCAGTGTTGATGGGAAAAAAAGAAGGGTCAAGAGAAAGGATGAAGAAAATTAATTTAAAAATTTAAATTCACTTTAGATTTGTAATTTTTTTTCCTGCAGTAATCACACTTCTGTGTTCCCTTGCTCTGAGTAATCTGCTCCATTAATTGAATATGTGTGTTTTCAAATTAACCCTTAGAATCACAGACTAGATGAGTTACCTCCCATTTAAAGATGTATTAAAGATGTATTTTAAGAGAGTTGGACCTATAGATATCACCAAATGAGATGCAAGAAATTATTATCAGTCAGTCAAAACTTGGGCCAAGTAAGCCCAAATCCATTGTATTCATCCCATGAATTCCATGATCTCATGCTTAACATCAGCTTAAGCCAGGTTGGCCTTGTACACAGATTTTTAGCATGCTATAAAATGCTTTTAGGAACAGACCATCTTTGAGCAAGGTCCACTATCTCATAAGAAGCAAGAAGAGAAGACCTTTTTCACTAAAGAAAGAAATATTGAGAGGTAGGCTCATATTTCTACATTACTAATGATAATGCTGAAAATAATACCTCATGGTGTTAGAGCTATTTAGAAAGAATGTCTTCAGTCAAAACAGCTTGCTGGTTTTCTTCAACAAAGCTGTTATATTCCTTCAGACTCTGCCTGCTCTAGAGGATTCAGCTGTGCCATGCTGTCTGCTGCCAAGCACTTCCACTCCCTGTCCTCTGTGGAACTGAGGACATCAACTCAGTACCCTTTTTGTACCTGGAAAGGCTTATTTTTGGAAGGCTATGCCCATGGAGCAATGCTGAGCACTGCTTGCCAAGTAAGGTGCCAGGACACCATGGCATGCAAGTCCGTATTTGGACCAGCTCCTGATTGTTTCATTGCTCCGTAGAGTGATCTGATCCTGACTGACGTTTTATATGTTCCCAGCAGCAGTGTGCTTGCCTGCCTGTGCTTTCCAGTGCCCTTAGACCATCCATTCAGATGTTACAGTGCGGGCCAAGCAACTTCCTCCTGAGCTTTTGCCAGGACCACTCTGAACCTGACCTGAAAGTTTGACACATGACTGAGACCACTATTGCTTCTGAGTGGTGGCCTTGTAGCTTATCAGAACATATTCACAGCAGTGGCTCCTTTTTTCAGCCATCCAAACCAATCTTACTGCTGCAGCCCTTCTTTTGCACTAGTGCAGACATTTGTCTGGGCTGTTCCATTATGCCAATCCAGCAGAAAATAAATTCAATAGAAAATAGTTTTCCGCCACGTAAGGGGTATCTCTGTTACCTTTCACATCTGTCACCACTACTTTTGTTTAGCTTGTGTCTATAATCCTCTCTTCTTCTTCCTATATGAAAATGTTATTTGTTTGCTGTAAGGTACAAGTTATACTGGTGGCTCTCCAGAGAGAATTACGTGGAATTTCTTCACCTTGCCTAGTGACTATAAATTGAAGTTGACTTTTTTTTGTTTATGTCTGTGCATGCATACACATTTGTTTGATTTTGATTACATGTTGATTACGTATTTCTGGCTTTGGGTCCTTAAATCTCGTAGTACATTAAAATTGCATCAATTTGCACTGCCCATTTGAAATGTCACCTTTTTTTTAACCTAAGATAAAGACATAAAAAGCACAATTTTTATGAACTAAAAGTTCGACTGTTCGAAATGAGGGTAAAAGCTATTGTATTTTGATTTGGTGGAGTTTTTTTAATACAAGCTCAGAACATAATTTAAGAACAGCTCCCATATTTTGCAAGCATGGGGCAATAACATACGAATATCCCACTGAAACCTGAAGATTGAGAACCATATTATTCAAAACTGTTATACTTCAGGGATTTTAGTACTTTGTGTCATGCATGCTGCTGAAATAAAGGCATGTTACACCTATGCAATTTCATCACCTTGTCATTTAGACTGAACCATAACATAACCTGAGATGATGCAGGCAGAGGAAATACAACATACCGCTCATTTCACTACCTCACATGCTACATGTTGTTACTCCTGTTGAATAACCCTGTCATACCGGTTTCTGTTAAGGTTTTGGAAGTTGCTGGTGATGTTGAAAACGCTGAAGAATGATAAAAATACTGTATGAGCTAAATTGTGAGAGTCTCTCTGTCCTCTCACAATCTATTCCCACTGTTGTTTTCGCTCACATATGGTGTTGTAAGGCAATTAATACGAATTGAGTTTATTCATTTTGCTCATCCCAGAAGTATGAAGTTTCATGCATGTATGCCAAACTTATTGTCTCATCTACTGTAGTTCTGTTTACCCATGTTTGGAAGTTTCAGAGAGCTCATCAGAGTAAAATAGATATATTTTTTCCATTGCACAATGGAACAGGCACAATGTTAGAGCAATGTTATACCTGTCACAAAGAGAATATTATACCTGAGTCCCACTGTAGTATCTTTGTTAGTTTAAAGACCCCAAGTCCCTCAGGGAGTGTCACAAATCCATATAATGTCCCTTGGTGCTAGATCTTTGTATTTCTCTCTGTGATTTAGTAGACAGATGTGAAAAAGCATATGAAGCCAGATAACTCCCTAGTAACTACACAGCTGCAGATGTTGAAGAGAGCAAGTTATTCTGGCTAAGGTCAGTATTAATTTATGCTCAAAACTTTCCTTCCAGACATGTCTTTTTTGATAGTATAATATATCTTACTGTTATTTTGGGCTGATCCCTCCCACATTGATCAAACTGCTTCCCCATCTGTGGCCTCTTCTAGCATAAAGTTGTAAAGCATTCATATCCCAGTATTTGCTTTTCCTGGGCAAAGGGAATAGTCTTAATTCACAGACAAAAGCAACGGTAGGTTAAAAAAGTCTCAAGACAGCAGAATTTCAAGGCTTTATGATATCTTACGTCCATGAGAGTTTGCAAAAACAGTTTCTTCTCTACTTTTATCTTGTTATTTCTGCTCAGAAAGGCAATGCAATCCTTGGGTCTTTTCAACAGAAAAAAAGTTCCAGTTTGCTTTTGTCACTGGCCAAATTCTGAATGTTCATGTCTTTTTTCCCCTTCCCTTTGATCAGTACAAAACTCTTGGTGAATTCTCACTCTGCTATGAGCCCAGGTTTGGCAGAACCACAAGTTGAACTCTGTATAATATAAACAGATAGTACAAAATAAAGTGCTGCTTTATAGTGAATTGGCGTTAGCTAGTGATCATTCACTTTGGGGTAACACATTTGCCTAATGCTTTAAAATTTGAGGTGGGTTGGGTAACCACGCAGTTTTAAAAGCTATTTTTAAACTATAAACTGACCTTGTTTAGCTTGGACAACTGCCTTTCCCATAAAGGAGAACATCAGTTGTAATTTTTTTAAGTGTATTTTAAAAGATTCTAGGTTAGCAAAGGTCGTTCAGAAGTCTTAAAGTACCTTCCAGCATCCCTCTGCATTTAGCAGGAGTGGATGTTGAAAAAGGACAAACAACTGGCCTTCAGTGGGAAGGCTTCAAACATGGCATGGTACCTTGCAGGTATATGCCTTTTTGCTATCAACCAGTCAACAAAGTTTCAGAGCTGCCCTAACTTGGCACTTCTATTAGTTCGTACAAGTTTCAGCTCAGCACCATGCTAGTGAAGCTGAAGGGCTTCAGATCAGCTTGGAGCATGAGTAGGAGCAAATTGTCATCTGCACAAAATATGTTGTTTAGATAGACCTACAAAAGATTGCCCCACATACACGTTCTCCAATGCCGAATGAATCTATCACATTAGGACAGTATCCCAGCAAATGATCTTACTGACTCTGGGAGTAGAGCAAGGGGAATTCATATGGAAAGGAATTCATTCAGGTTCGGAAAAGAATTACAAAAGAAATGTCATCAACTATTGAAGAAGGCTAAGAATGGTACCAACACTACAGTTCTCCCTGGTACTCTTTCACAGAAATGAACCATGCCTTGAGAAAAACACATTTCTTGGGTATTTACTTAGCCTTTATCAAGGAGTTTAGTTATTTTGGTTTGGGTCATCAATACACAAACATACAGTGTTTACTTTTTTTGAAATGAAAAATTTCACCCCTGAGAAGTCTCTTAAGTTACCTTGAAAAAAGATAACGTAGTTCTAAAATTGAGATACTCAGCAATTCTAAAGCATCTGGTCTCTATAAAAGTCACTGGAACAATTGCCACTGATTCCCACTGAATTAGCCAGGTCTTAAGAAACACCAACTTTAGTTAGCTTAACTTTTAAATATTCCCTTGATAGAAAGCTGTCGTGTGGCGTTGAACAAATAGTAAATGAAAGTTGCTAAAGTAAAACTAGGTTGTATGACAATCGTGCTCTTGGTCTCCCAGCCTTCTAGAGCAGGGGCCTGCCCAAAGCCTGCTGTGGTTCCCTCTCAGCTAACATGCCTGTGTTTCTCTCCCTCTCGTGAAAGACAAAGTAGGAGTCTGTCTCACTGGTACGAGGCTGAAACATAGCTGGGATGCACATCCAGGAGTCTGGGAGTATTCTGGGTGCTCAAGTTAAGGTATAGTTATTGTGATCTCTGGATACAATAAACTAGCAAGTTAACCGAGTGGGTTTAGTATGGTTGTAGTCTTTTGCATTTTTGGACCTGGTTGTTTAAACTAGTATTTTTGCTATTATATATACTTTCAAGACACTCCCTAGGTCCTCCTCAGTTTTATTAGTGTGTTTCTACTGCTTATGCCAGTGGTTGTGTTCTATTCTTACATATGTTACTTTGTCGATATACACTGCCCCTTAAAATCACTCTTATTTATTGCCTATGGCATACATGTGATACCCATCTCTAGTAATTTGCAGATGATCTCTCGGAAATGCTGCCAAAATTCCAGGAAGGCTTCAGGATGGTCCCCCTTACTTGTTGGATATAGTGTTTAATGGCAAACTCATTTCATAAATGCTTGCCACATTTTTTCAGCTGTGCACCTGCTTTGGAAAGGAATCTGAAGTGGAGCCTGATGTTGCCTTTGTAAGATAGAGCATTCTAACCCCAGGCACAGTATCTTCACTAGGCAAGCAGGGAGTCAGCAGCAGAAATTCCAGTTACCGTGGTTTGCAGACACCAGATCTTAAGCTTCAGCTCTCTAACACTAAACTGCAGTGTGCCAGGGATCTCATGCCAGAATTAAGGTTGCCTGTTCATAGCATAGACATGTCTTTCATGTTTGAAATTATGTCTAAGGAAGGAACCGGAGATAAGGCAAATATTGGCAGAGGGAGAGAGGAGAAGGGAATTTCTACATTTATTAGTCATGTTATTGAAGAAAGAGGAAAGATTTTATCATGTCTGTCTTGCTGAAAGCAAGGCTCTGCGTTCACAAGATCTGCTGGTAACAGTGCATAACTCAGTCTGCTTTCATACGTGTCAATGCTAGAAGGCTATCATCACTTTCCTTACAATAAAGAGGGAGAAAGTTCTGTCATCAAGGTGTTTGCTGCATGTATGCCTCTATATGCATGACCCATAGATGCAAATTAAGCTGGCATTTGTTCTAACCGTTAATGAAGTGCGAGTGGGGGGAACAGAGCACTAATCTAAATGGGGGTGGGAGAAAAACTATGCAATGCACACTCCGCCAGGCCAGCCCGATGAAAGGGCTGAAGGCCTCCTAGCTACCCGCTGCTTGTACTTATCGCGAATGAAATAAAAGACTAATGACGTGAAGGGAACCGCAGCATTCCTACTTATGGCAAGCCCTTTAAAGGAAAAAAAAAAAGAATTATTAACTAATGGGTTTTGTTGTTTTACTGGTAAAGCGGAGCACGGTCCCTTTAAAAGCCCTGGCCTCCTTTTCTAAATGTTGTTGCTGAGCTGTGCCCCACCCTTGCATAAGCAACACCTGCATACCTGCAGGGTACTTTCTTCTTGATAGCTTGTGTACCTGGATAATATATATTGGTGGAGTGGTCTAGATGCGTGATGTTTAGCCATTGACTTTATTAATGTAAAGACATTGCCCTAACATTCGCCAGATCCCCAGTGATGTAATAACTTACAGTGCTTCTAATATCCTTTTGTGGCATTTATGTTCTTGGTAGCCACCGGGCAGATGAGTTTTAAAAGGAAAAAAAGGCACACACCACACCTCTCTCCCCCACACAAATGGCAAATCCTAGCAAGGAGAATACAAAACGATTCCAGATAGCTTGACACCACAAAAGCCGTATGCAACAGTCTTCTCAGCAAACTGATAGTGTTTCAGAGCGGTTTCTCAGTGTTGACTGACTGCTTATGACATGTGTTAAGCTGAATTGGGGGTCTGTGCAATTGCTCTGGATACAGAAATGTTTAACATGTCCAGGAATCCTCAAAGTACAGACCCTGTGGGGTCTGAGAAAGCCTGATAGATTTAAGGAGGAGTGAGGCATTTGGGATTGACGCAATATTCAAGGCTTCCAGAAATCTTTCTTCACCAAGCTGTATATGTGTGTATCACTCTAAGAAGAAACAGTTAATTTGCAGAAGAAAATGCAGAGAATGATGACGTTCCTTGCGGCTTGATATCCATGCTATTGAAGTGATTCAAAGGACCAGACTGCTGCTCTCCAAAGCAGTGGGTTTACAAACAGGCTTAAGGCTACTTTCAGCCTTTTCTGTTTCTCACCCCTGGTGTCAAAGGGGTGTGAGCCGAGCATTACTGCTGCTCTCTGATGGTTATCTGCTCCTGGTAAGATCCACCAGAGTAGAGCAGGCATCCTCCCACAGGTATTTGGGGTCCTCTGGCACAGTCAACACACAGGCAGTGTATTGATAGATTAAAGTCAAATTTTCCTTGTCCAGTGGAGGAATGGGGAACTCAAGGCCATTGCGTTTTCAGGTTTTAACACATTTAAAATGTAATGGGGTAAATAAGATACTCTTTTGAAAAAAATAATGAGATCCTCATTACATGGGAAGAAGGGAGAGAGAGAACAAAATGCTAGGAGTGAGACCAGGGAGGTAAATACATGGAAGAGAAAAATACTCATAGAGCATAGGCACAATGTAAGCTGCAGAAAAAGGCAGAGGAGAAACAAATGTGGGGCTTGCTGGGTTAGGACAGCAGGAGGCAAGGAGATGGTTGGAAGAAAAAAAATGAAGGCATGTGCGTGCCCACCAGAAGGAGCGGCACAAATACCAGCTGTGGAGGAGCTGCTCCTCCCATGCTTTACAGGATCAAAGAGCAAGTGCAGTATTCCAGTGTATGTATGTATGGTGTTTAACACAATGCAATTCCAGTCCTGATTACTATTAAAAGATAGTGTAGACACAAGCAAAAATCGTACAGGCCCCAGTAGGAGAGACAAGGCAAAGGCTTGGCAAACCACTAGTCTGTCACACTTTACTTTGTTCCCACTTACTCATCGTAGCGCTAATTAGTGGCATATTGTGGCACCGAGGTCATTAAACCTTAGACCTCTTTGCATCTTTTTCAGCTAATTTTAAAACCCACTAGAGTGTTTTGGTACATTTCCTTTTTGTAGACAATGTCACTGAATTCAAACCCCCCTTGTCCTTTATTTTGGCATTTGCACATTGTCACTGCCATTAGTAGGGCTTCCTTTCAGCCCAGCGCAATGGCTGGAGATTTCCCAGTGTAGACACACTGGTGTTCTTTCTCCTTGACTATAGTTCTTTCCTGGAGTAGATGGGAGCAGTACGCAGATTCTGCCCTCCGTGCTTTACATCAGAGGACCTCACTTGTGTGTAGATTGAGAACCGAGCTGCACTAGAGAAAATGTCAAGGATGACAGACAGCTCTGGAAAATCAAATGAGCTTTAAAGAGAAACACACAGCGTTTAGCTGGCTCCGCACTGATAACAACCATTTACAATCACTAGATCATGACAACTGCACCATGTGGGGATAATTGTCTGTTATAAATGGCACTGTCAGAGGATAAGGAGGAGACCAGTGATCTGTCTTTAACATGATTATACACCACAAATCAACGATAAGGCAGGCATTGCTTCTCTGATTCAGTTTTGTCAAAGATGAATGACCATAAAGCAAAGAAAAACAAAAATCAAAACAAAGCAAGCGCATAATATGGGAATGCTTTTCAGCCAAAAAAAGAGTCTAGAAATTAATTCTTTTTTAGAGTGATAGACTGATACAGCTGAGCAATACAGTCATAGGGAGAACGTGAGGTTAATAAATTCATTTTGTCCTTAGCATTCACTCTGCAGCATGCTACACCACACAGCATGCAGGAGGTGTTATACTATGAAGGGAGATAGAAGAACAGAGTCCTGACCACTTGTAGTTACCAGAATCCTCACAAGCACTCTCCTCTTGAGCCAGCGGTGTCATTTCAGTGTCCTGGCTAAATGTCGGTTTGATAAGTTACATTCCGACTACTTGATTTCCCAAGAAGCATAGTTGTCCTTATCTTTCAATTATTTGGAGATAAAAAATTGCATGGTTTTTTTGAGCATGACAGACAGACATAAAATTCTACATACATACTGTCTTTTGCAGGCAAAAAAAAACCCATATAGGATTTGAACCAAGGAACTTAAAATCAACATAAGAATGAAACCACATTAGAACAGCATCGGGGGAAATGAGCTGAGGTAAAGGTTGGTAAGTGGCAGTGTGAATGGATGGAAGATGTGAATGTAAAGGAAAAAGAATGTATCTTTAAAGCAATAGATTATATAATTTGCTTTATTTTGCACATGTCTTGCTAGAAAGTTTTCATGATGTTTGCAGTCTTCAAAGAATTTAAATTTCTTTGT
Source organism: Psophia crepitans (assembly GCA_013399095.1). Taxonomy (NCBI): domain Eukaryota; kingdom Metazoa; phylum Chordata; class Aves; order Gruiformes; family Psophiidae; genus Psophia; species Psophia crepitans. Next base: position 497,063 of record VWZZ01008172.1, on the reverse strand, counting down.
TTTGGTGGTATTGAAAAGCTTTAAAATAGGATTTTGCAGAGAAAAGGCTAGTAGGTTGTACCAGGGTCATAAAACCAAACAAGCTCCCTTTCTCCATTTATGTTGCCTCTGAAAATGCCATGTCCACAAGCAAAGACAAGAATGATTTACTTAATTAATCATAAGGCATGACTGTAATTTTATTTCTCATCTGAAAAATGAGAAACATGGTGCAAGCAGAACAGTGCCCCTTCTACATGATAGACCAGGGACCTGGTTTTGGTACCTCAGACAGGAATCTGACCTCAAACTGGGACAGTGCCGTAGCAGTTTTGTCAGCTGAATCCTAAATCCGAATCCTAAACTGTTTCTTACAGTGTCTGTGTTTTCCCTAGAGTGTACCTCATCTGAACACTGACCAAGCCTGACCTACTTTATTCAAGATTTGATGAGATCACAGTGCAAGCCTGTCTAACTGCGGGCCATAAATTTTTGTACTCCTCCATCTGGTCTCTGACAAGCGTAAGCTTTGCTTAACCAGGGTGATACAGTCTATCAGTGCTGTCTTCTAGGTGCTGAAGGCCTGAGGCACGTGAGCAGCTCCAAGCTGTAGGGTTCACATACTGCGTGACAGGACTCTGCAGAAGCTGTACGTTGATGGCAAGGCCACTTTCAGGTTGCGGGTGTTTAGTTAGGGTAAGGCAGCATTGCTGTCTCTTGCTGTTTGCAGTTTTCTGGGGGCCTTCTGCGGTGATGCCCATACTGATCATTTGATCCGTGTCTGTAAAGATGACACTTTAAAGCTTCCAGATAGAACGCTTTACAGTGAAAACTGCTTTATATCTAATCATCTGAAGATGCAATTTTGCATTGTTGGGTGGGCTTTTTGCGTGTGTTTGTTTGTTTGTTTGTTTGTTTTTCTCCCTGCTTTTAAAGAGCCATTAACTGTGGTATTCAGAAAACTGTTCTCCTAAGTGTTGGCAAGCCATGTAGTCCTTTCTCTTCTCTCTGACACCTCCAACAGCAGAATCTCTGGATTTGTGTTAGCATACTTTGGTCCTTTAAAATATACTTTTAGTGAACTGAGATCATCACTTGTAGTTCAGGTTGCCCAGTACTTCCTACATTAAGACTATGTTGATTTCATGTGTTTAGAACTTCCTCAAACATTAATTGTCCTTGGTGTGTGCTTCAGGCAGAATATGTATAGAAAATGTCAGCAAAATGGTTCAAGTATTTCTGAAAACAGGATAAAGAATAACTAATTGATTTGCCAGGGCTGAAAATACTAGATAACTTTTTTTTTTTTTTTTGAGAGGCTCTAGTGTTCCTATCCACTCAGGAGGAGAGATGAATTTTGACAGAGAAAGAAAGAAAGGAAAGATGAATTTTGTTTCAAGAGATGAGCTATGAGCTGTAAGCCAGCTTCAGTTAAGTCTCACTTTTGCAACTAAATATTGCAAAAACAGTTTTCTTAATGGCTAGCTGCAGCATGAACCTGGGGAGAAAAGAAAATCACTCTCCATTATTTGACCACTGTTTGTTCTGTTCACTGAGTGAGCTGGTTTTGGTCAAGCAAGAAAATAGTGGAGTTTAAAATCGGTCTAAATGCTCTTGTCATGTGGGCAACTTTTTTCAACAGTTTGTGTGACTGCCAGGATGTTTGAAAACTACAAGGTAATTTCCTCCTGAAAATGCGAATAGGAACCAATGCAATATGTCAAACCAGTTATCCTCGGGGTACTCTCAGCCTCTGGACCTGGAAGTCCAGGGTAGGGAGCAGAATAAATCCCCCACGATTCAGGTCAAAACAGTTAGAGAACTACTACGCCACCTGGACTGCCACAAGTCCATGGGGCTAGATGTGATCCACCCGAGGGTGCTGAGGGAGCTGGCGGATGTGATTGCTGAGCCGCTCTCCATCATCTATCAGCAGTCATGATCAACCGGAGAAGTCCCAGAGAACTGGAGGCTTGCCAATGTGACACCCATCCGTAAGAAGGGTCGTAAGGAGGATTCAGGGAACTACAGGCCTAACAGCCTGACCTCGGTGCCAGGGAAGGTGATGGAGCAAGTCATCTTGGGGGCAATCACGTGCCATGTCTGTGACAACAGGGAGATCAGGCCGAGCCAGCATGGATTCGTGAAAGGCAAGTCCTGCCTGACCAACCTCATCTCCTTCTGTGACCAGGTGACCCGCCTGGGGGATGAGGGAAAGGCTGTTGATGTAGTCTTCCTAGACTTCAGCAAAGCCTTTGACACGGTCTCCCACAGCATTCTCCTGGAGAAGCTGGCGGCCCATGGCCTGGACGGGTACACTCTTTGCTAGGTTCAAAACTGGCTGGATGGCTGGGCCCAGAGAGTGGTGGCGAATGGAGTGAAATCCAGCTGGCGAGTGGTTGTGAGTGGTGTTCCCCAGGGGTCGGTGCTGGGGCCCATCCTGTTCAACATCTTTGTTGATGATTTGGATGAGGGAATTGAGTGCACCCTCAGTAAGTTTGCAGATGACACCAAGCTGGGGGGAAGTGTCGATCTGCCGGAGGGTAGGATGGCTCTGCAGAGGGACCTGGA
>VWZZ01008172.1:457874-486757 GCA_013399095.1 Psophia crepitans | reverse complement strand
GCCGGGGCAAGTGCCCGCCTTTGTGTTTGCGGGGGAAAGGCTTTCGCCTCCGACCTCGGCCCGTCTGTATCCCAGCTCTTTAATGTCCTTCTCCCTCCTCGTTTTGTTTCTTCCCGCAGCCCCCGTCTCCTTCTCTTTTCCTTTTTTTTTTCCCCTAATGACCACTCTCTGCTTGGAGGTCAAGGGAAGTTCACTTATTTTTTTTTTTCTTCTCCCTATTAGAAGGTTCGGGTGCATGAGATTTTCCCCTCCTCAGTGTAGTTTCTTCATATAATTGGGCTCTACAGCTAAATAATCTTCTCCTGGATATAGATCTTTAAAGCCTATTAAAATTTGCTGGTGTGGAAATACTCAGTCACGCATTCAAAAGGATCTGGGCCAAATCTTGACTTTTTTCTTTTTATAAACTGAAGTCAGTGGGAGTTCTGATGAGGAAGGGTTGCTGTGCTTGCTCTTTCGTTAGTAGATCTATCTGAAGAAGATAGATCGTGGTCTGGCCTTACGGCTGTCTTTTATGGTATCTGAATAATTAGTGCTTATTAAAAATCATTATTTTGGTGTATTTTAGGAAAATGTGATGCTCACTGCATGTAAAAAGGGTAACAGCTTTATCTGGGTAAGGAGAGGTATTGTTGGGTGCAGGTGGGAGGGAGTAAAAGTAGATGTGTATTTTGGATACAAGGAAATGGAAAACATCACGTGAAACATGTCAGCGTTGAATGGGTGTCAGCATTTAAACGTATGGCATCTTGAAACTAACGTGCTTAGGAAAAAGCTGTATTTCGAACACATCATAGCCAATCAAATCTCTTTTGCGCACAGAGAAGTCAAGAAGACAAAACTTTGTTTAATTTTTTCCCTTGAATAGTTCTATTTGTTTTTAAGTAGCACTCGTAAGACTGAAAACTGAAGCTAACCCAGCCTGCAGAGACCCCTTTTCTTTGAGGGCATGTGTCTGTAATTCCTCTAGTCTTCGTGAGGCTGGCTGGCTGGCTGCACCTTGTCCTGTCAAACAATAGGAGCAAATCATGTGAGGGAACCTGAGGTGTTAACATTGGCTTCATTTTTTCTTTTACTTCTCAGTAATTACCCTGCTGAACTGTGGGAGATGAGTCTGTTAGTTGCAACTGATTAATACTCATTTTATTTTTGCTTTGAACCGGAGAGCAGCGCTATGAAGCCTTTTAGAGGTTCTCATTGGATTTTAGTGCAAGTTTTGAGTGCTTGCTTCTTTACTGGGAGTGGAAGAGCGTCAGTATGAAAGTGGAATATATCTAGCTGGTTTTGTAGTTCTTGCTCTGGTCTTAGGGATGAAACCTTGCAATTGACTTCAGACTGTAAGTAGGTGCTTGAGAGAAATTTCGCTTGATTTGGGTGATCCAGAAGACTTCCACAGCTACCAGAGAGGATCAGTTCAAGGCACGATCAGGTTACCCTAAGGTTAGGGATTTGTCCTTGCTTTGGTTTTGACCCCATCAACCATTGGGTATCTAAACAAATACATTTTTTTCCTACTCTATCCTGTTCAACTTGCATTTTTGTGTACCCTTGAAGATGTGATGATCCAGTACATTTGAGAAAAGCGACTGCATAAACAGATGGGGATCTTTCTGTTTCTGTATGAATATTAACTATCAAATCATGTTTGAAAGCTGATGAGTTTAATGTTTGCTTTTCCTCTGTAGTTTGAACACAAAGTAAAGAGTAGAACGTAAAGAAAAGCAATACAAAGGTTAATAAAAGTATTGCTTGTGTTTCTGAATACTGGGAAATTATTCAAATTAAGTGATGATTTTGTTGTTTGTTATAAAGATTTAAACTTAAAAAATGAAGGGGTTGTGCCTTCTTTGTTTTTTTAAATTGAAGCGTGGATGCACTGCATATTACATATAGCTCTATGAAGTCCAAGTTGTGTGTGTAAAATAAAAGCTCATTTGAGTAGCCTTTACAGGCCTAATGGAGGCATCATCTCAGCTTTATAAATAATGTAAGTTGTGTATAATGTGGAGTCCCCAGAGACTGCAGAGAAAGCATCGTTACCAGCCTTTTCAACCTGCTGGAGATCTTAAATTGATTTACAGCACTGAACTGGTGCAAAATGATACATCAGGATGACACGGGGTCAACCTGTAAAAGTCTATGATGTGAGCCCGTTAGTTCAGTCATCATAATTAAACCATATTATGAGGGCAGCAAAGCAAGTGTCTGTGACATGTCCCATTGTGCTTCAGATATGGGTGATTTAAGAATCAAATAAAGAGAGCACTGTGTTTATTATTTAAGTTATGCAAAGAGTAGCTGAAATTAAAGCTTGTGGCCCTGTGAAGAATAAATGCTGAACCAATTTAGGCTGACTCTTAACCTCTTTCTTGCAGTCATGAGCAACTGAAACAGATGAAGGCATGTGCAGCTTGGAGGTGTGTGTGTGGGGAAGTGGTTGTGAGTGAATATCTACAAACTTTATATATCCTTTCTCGAGCCTCAAAATCAGCTAGACTTTACCTGCAGACTGCGCTATCAGATATCAAAGGAACAAACAGGCAAACAAGCTAATGGTTTGGACTTTTTTTTCCTAGTATTTTTGTCCTGCTGCATTTTATAGTTGCCTGTTGAAATGTTCCTGCAGATCTGAATTTTTGTGTAAGACAGAGCATCTTAGTCACATCTTGAACTATATGACCAAATTTATTTTAGAACAGAGACTGTAATTTTGAATATGGGTTGGCATAGGTCACTACTTTTCTTAGTGACGGCAGCTGTGGCTTCAGATTCATGTTTCTGCTCTAAGTAGCTTAGGAAGTAACATGCCACAGATAGTAAAATGTTTATTAGATACTAAACATCTTAGGTCTTGCTGTTTCTGCTGATAAAATCACTATGAAGTGTTTTGGAAGAATCCTGCTAAAATTCCTTTTTCTTCTTTCTGCTAGCCAGTGTGCTGCTTGGTGATTTGAGAGTTTTGCGTGTATTAGTGGTTAAACCAGCTCTTCATATCTGAATTGATGTGAACGCTGCACTGCATCTCTGGAGCTTCCCCAGCCAAGGAAGAAACAACTCTTCTTTTTAGTCACAAATGTAACTAAAAAAACTCACAAAACTGAGGTATACAAGAGAAGCAGAGAAAATAAATGGTCACTGGTGGTGAGAGATCCATTAGTCTCCAGGTTCGCTTGCATCTCAACAGGATGTACTTCAGCTAAGGTGCTGAGTGGCAGATAAAAGAATTGAAGCTCGGTTTTGGGTGCAGTGTCATTAAATACAGATATGAAGCTCTCTTCTGTTGTGTCAATGCAGATGAATAAATCAAACTACCTTATTGAGAGCCACAAAATCTGTGAAAGTTAACATCAGATTTCACAAATTGCTTTATGGTTAATGAAGTGATTCTACTAACGGTTTTGTTTTGTATTTAATTTCTGGTTTAGGTTTTGATGACAAGCTCACCCAGTCGTGCTTTCAGAGTGGGGAAATGTCTGGTTTGCCCATTAAAATGTCACTTGCTTCCCTTTAGTACCTGCAGACTAGTATTCTTCCACCAGCCTTTCTTCTGTATGCAGCAGTGTCTCAAAAAATTGAAATTATACAAGTCTTAATAAAGAAGATATGCAGTTCCTAGAAGTTTACCTTTGAAGTTTACTGAACAGAAAATTTGAGTTTAAAGCATAAACACCAAATTGCCAAGTGTGGCTTGAAACAGTGGTGACTTAAATGCTCATCTACACAAGCATCTTGCACTTCTCTAGCTGTTTTCTTGAGCTATGATAGCATAACTTTAGAACAGCACAGAGGATTTTTACATTAGAACAGCATTTTTTCCTTGGGATGAGAAAGAAGTTATTTGAAATTGATACTTTTTATTTCATAGAGTAGTATCCCTGCAGGCTGTTGTGTAACTATTTTAGAATGTCACTTTTCTTCAAGATTCAAACTTAACTAGAGAAAATGTGAGATTGAGCCTTTTGTGAAGGGCTTTGCAGAGGGTGGTTTCGGAGGTGAGGAGAAGGACACTCTTGGCTGCTAATGGCTGCCACGAAGATCCCTATCCTCCTCCTCAGACAAATGTTCATTTGCATTACAGAAGCTTTTTGGGTTTGTGTGTATTTGATAGGGAGGCGTCTTTGTTTTTTAACAGGATAGAGAAGCCCAACATTTCATAAAATAAACAGGCTAATTTCAAGGAATATAAAGCATTTTCCAAAATTAACCCGAATCATACAGGATCTCTCCCTGCTTCATATTTTTGCCTGCGTGTGTTGGCTTTGGAAGTGCCTCGTAATCAAATAGGAGGAAAAACCGAGCACACTGCTTCTAATTAGACTCTGCGAGGTCAGGTATTCAGTGCACATAAGGCTGAACTCTGCTGAGTTGTGTAGATGGGTCCATTTTTATTTCTTGTTATTTTTGGGGAAGAAGGGAGGATGTGTTTCAGGTATTGTGGCACTGGGATTGCTGCGGTGGAAATGTTGCACAGCTGTGTGACCACAGTGCTGCCTCCTGTGTGTGACACAGCGGTTGGGTTGAGCAGTCATTAAATTACAAAAGGTTTTCTACAAGTACGGATTCCTTTGCTTGATTGTACTCTTCTCGCAGTGCTGTAGCATGGGAGACGGTATAAAAGCTGAGTTTAGATCAAGAGTTGAAGCTTTTCTTTCCTCTCTAGACGTGCCAATGCAGGGAACCTGACCAGTACAGCTATTCTGGACACTTGCACACTTCAGGCATTCTAACCTAACTCTGTAATTGTTCTGGACTATATGTTACTCTTACTGCAATATGGGCTATCCACGTGAGAGAATGGTATTAGAATAGATGTCACTAATCTTTCTCATTTTGTTCTTCCACCCTTTTTTTGGTGTGCACAGGCAAAGTCTCAAGTACAAGGAGGAAAACAAATTATTTTTAAACATGTCTTTATATAAGTCATTATATTTAGGCACTGTTCAAAGCAGTATCATCCAAAGGCAACTATTATGTTGACTTGGCATGTAAGCAAATCATTAATGTGGTTCACCAGTGATTTCTGAAGCATTATTTCATATTCCTGCGCTTATAAAGGGAACGTTCTTCCCAACATGGCAGCAGATGAGACTGACTAAGTCAGCGTAGACAGTCTGAATTATAGCACTTGCTGGTATTCAGAAGTATTCAACTTGCAAGTTTTTGTCATTTAAATCATTTACATGCCAATCCACATCAAAGTGATCTATAGACTATCAATCCAATATTGGGTAACTTGGAAATAAGATACCCATTAAAATTTTTTTACAATGCTGAAGTGATTATAGACAGAATCGCGAGACACTTCACTGTCTCCTTGCTTCTGTTCCCAGCAGGGGTGTAAGAATCACGTCTTCCCTCCAGCTTCGACTGATGGACCTTCTTTCAGTACCAGAAACTTGTTAGAGGGAAAGCTGAAAATGTATCCTCTTAATACAGATTTTGTGCATGAGTAGAAGTTGGATTTCAGGATTTACAGCATTACAGAGTTTCTTCTACAGAGGCTGCAAGACTAATGTACATGTTTAAAAACTTGTCTAGGTAGATGAAAGCAAAAAAGCATGTGGTCACACAGAACTAATGCTTGACACTTAAGTAGCAGGTCAAAAAGTTTTTTATGAATTTAGAGAATCCTTTATATTCAGATTGCTTGGGTCATGCCGTGACCACAGTTAATCATATTTTGCTTGCTTTTCTTTCTCACTTTGTTCAATATTGGGATTCAGTATCTCATTCTTCTGTGTCTACATGAAAGACTGGTTGTCGATATTTTTCTTATAAATCATTTCAGACTTCAGATTTCAAGCATTTTAAGGCAATGACAATAATAGCAGCATTCTGTCTGGCATAGTGTGATGAAACCAGCCCATGAGACTCTAGAAGATACCTTATTCTTACGCTGGTGTATATGGAGGGTTATTCACACTTGATGTGTATGCCGCATGTGCACATATGCCTAAACTGGCAGAACATCTTTGCTTAGTGTTGACCAGTTGTCTTTTTTTCAAGAGTTTCTGAGCTGTGTTGTATGAAAGAAGAAAGTTACTTTCAAGTTAGGTCACTAGTACCTGCTTAGGAGAGGAGATTCTGCTTGCGAGTCCTGAGAAGTTACTAAAACTGGCTTACCAATAAAACACGGTTTGAAAGGTCTTCCTCTTGATATCTAAATGCTCTGTTGTGAAATTTGACATATTTTTACCACTGTTGTGGTTTCCTGATTGAAATCTTTGGGGAAGGTGGTTTTGGTTTGGTTTTATTGTAACCTAGGGAGAACTTTCTCTCTTCAGGTTAGTACAACTACGAGTTGAGGATTTTTTTTATTTTCTGTTGACCTTACTCTGTGTATATTAAGTCAATCCATCTTGTCTTGGCAGATAGGCTGGGAAACAAACAGTATGTGAACATGACTAGGGTTGGTCATGGTTGCTTAAAGTATCTGGTGCTGTAAGTGATGAACATGGTGTGGGAACTTCTGTGAATGAGAATCTTTCAGTAGCCCACAAGCAGTGAAAAGAGGAGTGGAAAAGGGGCTTCTTATCCGGGCTGTATGTGAAGTAAGGTGACAGTGATGAGGACAAACGTCTTGCATTTTAATGGAGTGGAGCCATACATGAAGCCAAACTTCAAGGGTAGAAGCAGTGAAGGAAGGATGAGTGAGACAACTCAGAAGACTTCTGGACGCTGTGAAAATATTCTAAAGGTTATGTAAAATTTGAAGGCATTTCTCATTTTTTTCTCTGCTTTGCCTTCTGCTCTTTCTGGTGTGTATTTGAAATTCTTAAAAGTAGTACAGTAAGGTCACAGGCTGTTTTAAGTAGGACTTGGTGAAGTGGTCAAAATCAGGGAAACAGTGATCTGATTGAGATTTTCATCATAACTCATGAGAGTCTAGGCTTTGTAAAATTCTGGACAAATCTTTCTATCCTCTGTTGAGATGTATGATTTTTTGATTAAGATGACTGAATGCATTGAGTTTGATTCCTGGTGAAAATGCCATATTACTTTAAAAAGCATTTCTCTTGTGACTTTGTCTATGCACAGCAAATAGAGCTGGGTCTGTACCTCTCGCTAAGGCAAGCTGTGTTCTATCCAGTTTTCCTGAACCAATTGTTTTTCTGATGTGGACCAAATTCTTGTTTCCAAAGGATTAGTAGGTGGTTATCTTGACAACTTCACAGAATCACAGGATGGTTGAGATTGGAAGGAACTTCTGGAGGTCATCTGGTCCCAAACCCGTGCTCAAGCAGGGCCACCTGGGTTGCCCAAGACCGTGTCCAGATGGCTTTTTTTCCAATTGTATGACAAAACAATAATGTTTTGTCACAACAGCAAGGTAAGTAGATTTGAAATTTACCTAGACCACCTCGTAGACCTGACAACATGTACATGATGGCTTCAGGGATTGTTAAGTGCATAATGTGATTACATTGGTTTAATTTCAATGTGTCTTTCAGGAGTCTCAAACACATCTAAAATGTGTGCTTCCCTGCACAGGGAGGGAAGAGGGAGACGAGAGAGACAGAGACTCAACTTGTGGGGCTTTACCAAGGTCTCACCATGAATATTCAACGTTCAGGACCAGAGTTTCATCTCCCTTCACACAGTCTCTTGATCTTTTCTCTTGTCATCAGACACTTCTACCTTTTTATCACTGAGGAGATAGATAGGTAAACAGACATTGATTATGTCTTCATCCCTGTTCTGCTAGTTACCTGATGGGCGCAGTGATGAACTATACTATTTTGAAAAAACTGAATTTTGACCTTGCAGAATGTTTCAGAAAATCTGGCTCACGTGTAGGTTGCCATCTCGGCTGTTAGAGTTTCCTGTTTTGCATTTTTGCCCGCTGCTGGCTTTACAGTCTGGCATACTTAATAATAGGCCCTTTATTGTCCATGCTAGCTAGTGTCAGTGTTAAGTGCTTCCACTTGGATGTAGTAGCCAAAGAAAAAGTCTTTGTCTTCATTAACTTAAAAACCTAAGATAATTATAGTTTCTGTAATGTGTTGTATTAGATTTCATCTGGGAGATATTTTATAAATATTCTCCACTTAAAACTCTGTAGTGTGTGGTATTTTGGACAGACTGATATGAAATCACTCTTCTTTTTTCTGAAGTTAGCTGTCTAGTTACGTAGAGCAGAAGACAGTGGTAGCAGAGGCGGGTTGAAGTGCTTGCTCTAGAGCACTCAGAACTACCTAGAGCAGGGCTCATTGGTCTGGGGGTGAGACGAGGTTTTGCAAATCAACTGAAGTACTTGTGTCTGAGTGTGAGCTAATCTTTGTCCTGGATATCATTTAAAATTAGAGGGGTGGCATCTCTATAGCATGAAGAGAACTCTTAACGGTTTGGCTCCTCTCAAACCCAGCCACAGATTTCTTAGCGTATGCTGGCTGGGTGGTTTTGGTGCTCATCCTGGTTTAAGCTGATACAGAACACTTTGTTGTTGTTTTTGCCAGGTTAGGGAGGTGAATTTGCTGCAGACAGTAAGCAGGGGAAAAATTTTATTGAAGCACCAAAGCTGGGACAAGGATGTAAAGGGAAACCTTTTCTCTTTGGGTGGGAGCGAGCTGTTAGAGCTGCCCATCTGCTTGTGGACCTGTGACCTTGCTGGGCCGAGGCAGCTGTTGGAGGTAGCCAGTTATAAATGAGTACTATAGTGCTCTCAGATGAAGACTTCCTTAATATTCTTGCCAAGGAAAGGTCTAATTTACAGGGCTTTTTCCCAGATACTTACGTTGGTGATTAGCATGGTGAGGTTAGACTGCCAACAGTTACGTCAGTCACAAAGCCCCAGTGTAGTTACATTGGCATCAAAACAACAGCGATTAATGATACAGTGTGTTTTATGGGGGGTGAGGGAGGATGGATGGGGGGGAACACTTAAACATGAGTTCTAGTCAAGCGCTGTTTTGCTGGTATAAACTGCAAGCTATATGAGAAATGTTTTTCTAGTTTAATGCAACCATATGAGCAGAGCACATCTAGTGCATGTTGTGTGTGAGATAGAACAAATGTTTTTCCTCATGGGGAACAGAATGTCCTCCAAGTTTAACCTCTTAGTAGTAGAAACTTTCTTTTCCTTTTTAGAGGATTAAATAACTGGAAACAGCTGGCAGACCAGGTACAGTTAGTAGCATTATCAAGAAACTAGAGAAAAGCTAAATATTAAATCCATTAAAAACCCTTCTGTAAAAGTAGACTGGTGTTACCAGAAACCACTGCCAGCGATGACAGGGCACCTGAAGATGATACATGCTGTAAGCCAATGCGCTGCTTGTAGCTTTCCTGGGTTCTGTACGACTGCGTTAAGTCACTTTGAAATTTTTGGCTTTCAATCCACTTTTCTCAAAAGAAATTGAGAAAGCGCTTGTTTTAACGGTATATGGTAAATGTGTTTTAAACCCCTTTTTCTTGTTACTGCTCGTTATTTAACATCTTCAATCATTGCATTTTGTAATATATTTCTTAAGTTCAAGGAATTAGACTGTCTATAAATTTCCAGTACAAACTTTCCAGTGTCAGTGCTGGAGTTGAGGTTCTTGCTGAATTCCCTTGTAACCGTCTTCTGTGCCAAAGAACTATCCAGACCGTTGGGAACCTGACTGTAATTTCTGCCCCTCATCCCAGACTTGGCTACAGGCTACTTTGAAATGTTGTTCTGTGCAGAAATCACCTAACATAACTGGCATAAACACTCCGGGGCTATTTACTGCACTCCCATTTACCCTTGTCCCCACTAGTTTATCAACTATGACTCTTGCTTATAGTCAGACCCAATGCATCTCCTGTGGTTTGTGAACTGGGAGTACTGGTGGCAGGCTGCTTTGGCTGAAGTCTTGTATTTCTGAGTACAGACAGGTTTCCATCACACCTTTGCCTAGCTTCCCCCTGACTTGGAACGCGAGGGTTCACAGTCTTCCAGGCCAGCCAGCAGTCAGGGTCATTTGAGCCTAAGGGCTTGTTATCTCAGGAACTGGGGAGTACTGGTTTCAGCCCCAGAATTAAAGGCATCTGCATTGTCAATATAAAGACAAGGAGTCTGAAATCTTTGTGTGCTCTTTTTGTGCACCAGCTTTCAGCCTAAAAGTAAGTAGTCTTCGAAAGCTGCAAGTCCTTGAAGTTCATCCTTGCAGTCTTACTTTGTGACGTATCTGGTGCTTCGAGTCCTTCTGTGCTAGGACAGCTATGACCCGTTGTTCAGTAGCAGGCAGCAGTGGAAAATTTGGAAAGCGTTATGACTCTCAGCTGAAACCAGGATACTGTTTTAGCAGAGCACGTGGTGGTTGGGAAATACTGTGTTTTGGTGTCTCAGCTGTAAGGTTGCAGTACTGCAACTTTGCAAAACTTGAATTTTGAAACCTGAAACTGGTCTAGGAAAATTATGGTGGAATGAATAATAAGTTGCCTTAATTTCATATGCATAATCATATAGTCTCTGTTAATAAAGAAAGGTCACAGATAAGGAAAGGGTACTGAGTAATTTTTTTATGTGGTTTGATTCCTGTTCCAAAAGTCATAAAAAGCTTACAGATAACCAGGGGATCAGATAGATAGATTACAGCCATTTTGTCATCTTGCAATACTTCCGTATTCCCGCTAAGCAACGTAGGAGGGTATCTCCCACTTCCTTTCAAGCTATGTGGTTGCCAAGTGCTGTATGAACTATCAGTGCCTATCAGTGGGCTGGAGCCTTTGTATAAAACCCTCCAAAGCCTTGATCTCATGAATATAAGATAACAGTTTGCCATGAGATTCTGCAGATGTTCTGGCACGGGGCTGTGACTGCTGCTTTTGCCTCATCCTGCAGTCTTTTGGATCTCTCTGAATCCTCACATACGGAGGTGCCCTCCTTTTGTGCTTTTAGAACGCAGAAGGTGTGTTTGCACCTTCTAGGTCTGTGCTCGGCTGTTCCCTCTCAGCAGTAGTAGGAGGCACTTCCATTGGCTGCAATGAATGAGTGCAGTAGCCCCAGCATGTACCGCGATCTCGGTCCCGGTCCCTTTGCCTCTGGCCCCTCACTGCAGAGATCATTGGTTCTTGTTCAGGGCAAGCTGTCTCTGGCTGCATGACGTACTGCCCTCTTCCTCCATGGTGTGGAGGTGTTGGGGGTAATGGCACATGTTCTCACAGAGCTGTTGTCTTGGTGCTGTCCTGTCAGCAAAGTTTTGTGCTGGTGGCCACCCCTCTGTCTTTCTTTGTCTAATACTTGCCTTCAGTAGTAGCCTTCAAGGGTTTTGTTCTGCATGTGTTAGTAGAAGCAGCTGAGACTGGATGTCAGGAAGTGGCTTGCCCAAAGGAGATGGGAGCTGTGTCTGCTGAGCAGCAGCCCAGTGCTCTCCGTGATGGTACTCCTTCTGCCAACACGGTTCTACAGGCTTAGGTGTGGTGGAAAAAAATTGCACTGGTAGCCAATTCAGTTGCAATCAGTAGACTACTTTGAATTAAAACGCCCCTGAGAAAGGAGCTTTTAGACTTCATTGGTGAGCTGACGGTCATTTGCAAGGTTGGTGGCCTCCAACCACAATAATGCACGATACCTGTTTTGTTGCAAGTGTGCCTGCAGGTTTGGGGGAAAGCTAGTGCTCCTCATATCTGGTCTTCAGTTGAACCAAGAATTGTTCCTTTGATTACATAGAGTAATTGTCTGCATGAAAACATCTGGAGAAGTAAGAGACCGTGTAAATGCCTTTGTAGTTATGTGTCAATAGCTTTATTCTTCCACAAGTACAGTTGTAAATATTGGTGAAATTGTACCCTGTTCCAGGATTACACTGGGGTGCAGTTGAAGGCAGTTAAAGTTTTTAGTGTAGGCAAGTTCAGACTTGTACCTCACATGCCAGTAAAGGCCTTGATCACCCTAGATGTGTTTGCTGGTGTATTTTTAACATGAACCCAGAGTTTCCTTGACCTGATCTTGGGAGGATTCCTATAAATTTGTCTTTGCCTGTAAATTATTATCTTCAAACAAGTCTCACTTTCTTGTGCGTAAGCAGAAGTGGCATCTCTAAATACTGTGATCTTGGCTCCTTACATTTGTAAAGGGTCTGGCAAGTTCAGGTGGCTTAGCAGATACCAAGATAATGCCAAGTGGTATCTGCTGCAGTGTGGTAGCACAGCGGCTGCTCACTGCCCTGGGGACCAGGAGCAGACTGGGTTTTGTGTCATCTGAAGTCCAAGTCATGGCTTTCAGAAGACCACTGAATTAATGCCATAATTAAACTGATTTTCATTGGATGGTAGAAATCTGGAAAATGTTGATGTTTGTTTCTGGGTTGTATAAACTTGGCTTGGAAAGCTGTATCATCTCTAAACACTTTCTCTGTCTAGAGTGGTAGTTGTGAATGGCAGGGCACTTCATGAAATTTACCGCAGATCTTCCGCTCTGTCTCTTGACATTTTAAAGACATGATGAAGATACAGGGTGTTAAAGGTCATTTAAAGGCAAAAAATACCTTCTTGGTTTTTGCAAATAAGACAAAAAAGAGGCATGTAGAGGAATACTTTTTTTAAAAGTGAAGTGTGCATCTCATGAAATGCATTGAAATATCTTCAGTATTGGTACACTGGAGAGGCTGTTCTTATTTCAAGTGTATAAATGGTGGGTGGGGGACTAATCTGTGAAAAGATTTAATTATTTATTTTAACGATGTTCCTTTTTTGGTTTAATTTTCATCTGTTTATTTTGCTTTGCTGAGGCTTGACCTAGTAATACTTTTATTAGTGAAGAAGTAATTTTTCTTTCTCTGTTTTTGTTGTCTCTTGCTTTGGTGAAACATGCTGCTTTAAAGCTGAGGATCTTGAGAAGTAATTTAACATCTTAATTTCTGATAAATGAGGTCTGGGTCCAAGTCTTCAGAAGTGGTTTAATGCAGCTGATGTAAATATATTGGTGCATGCTCTTGGTAAAATTAATCACTTGCAGAAGCCATCAACTGAGCATAACTGGAGTGCATTTGGTGAGGTTCCCTCCTTAAAAATACTCCATTATAGCACTACTCTGGCTGGGACCCCATTGCTAAATCCATGCAGTCTGTGCTAGGCTGTGCTGTTCTGTGAAGACAGCACACATCTTGCATTTTATGAGCTTTACTTAAAAATTTGATGTCTGAGTGGCGCTGGGTGTTTTTCTTTTTGTTTTCAAAGGCTTCCCTTTATGTTGCAAATGTATGTTTTAAGGACTTTAAAAAAAAAAAAAGGGAAAAAAAAAATCCCTGAAAGTGACATGTCAGTAAATTTTCCCCATCTCACCTGTGAAGGAAGTTCCTCCCGCCCTGTGCTGATGAATCGGAGGGAAATGCTTTTTTCAGCTGATAAAAAGAAATAAAATTCCATGCCCTTCCCAAAGGAGGAATTCAACAATTGGACAAGTGGCGTGGGACCATGTGTTGGTTTGTAAAAGGATATAGTTTGTAAAGATGTTTCCTTTGATGCCTATGATGAATATGGATGTTTCCGTTGGAGAGGGTTTTGATTAAATTATGCAATTAGAGCTGACCAGACAGATCTAAATATAGGAAGAGGTTTCAGTTATCCTGCCTTTGTGTGTATTAACACACCCACACAGATGTGTGTTTGTTATTGTTGTAAACAACACCTGTTTTCTGAAGACAGTTCAAAAAGTCAGGAAAGGGAATAGTCTTTGTGGAAAAAGGGAGTTATACAGGAGTTTTATGATGAAAGGGGAAAAAAACCCCCTGTTTTCCCTAGCCTTTTGACCTTTTAAAAAAGAACTTCCAACTTACTGTAATAGCCTGACTAGTCATGGCGTTTTTGTGGATGTTCCGTATTCACAAAGCCATAGCCAGGGCTCCAGACTGGTCTATAGGTTGTTCTGCATTTTTCAGGTCTTGGCCTGTGTCACAATGCTGACTGACCTCCTTGCCTGCTTCTGTACTCCTGAGTGCTCCTGGTGGGACAGCATGTGGGGTTTAAATACCACGCAGCACAAATGAAGTGGATAAACCTGCCCAAAGATCCATGATGAAATATCCACTCTGTTTGCTGGTAATTCATTCTTTCTCTTGATGACTGTTTGGATATTTTTTTCTTTCAAATGTTTTGTCTTAATTTGAGCATTTCTTCAAGAGGCTTTCAGCTTTGAGAGAGTGTGAAAAATGAAGTCTTCTCCAAAACCCTCATAGAATATCACGAGTTGAACGGGACCCGTAAGGATCATCGAGTCCAACTCCTGGCTCCACACAGCGCCAACCCAATCAGAGCAGATGACCGAGAGCGTTGTCCAGATGCTGTTTGAACTCAGCCCAGCTTGGTGCTGTGACCACTTCCCTGGGGAGCCTGTTCCAGGGCCTGACCACCCTCTCGGTGAAGAACCTTTTCCTGATCTCCAACCTAAACGTCCCCCGATGCAGCTTCATGCTGTTCCCTCAGGTTCTATCACTGGTCACCAGAGAGAGGAGATCAGTGCCTGCCCCTTCGCTCCCACTCGTGGGGACCATGAACACCATCCTGACAACTTTTGTGGTTCACAGCACCGTATTCATTTTGCAGGTTATTTTAGTGAAGTTCATAGTTTTGTCGTCCCATTTGTGCCAGAGTTTTGACTGAATCATCAAATTACAGTTCCTTCCTCACTTAACTTAGGATTTTAAGTTGCGGTTTTAGAGATAATCTTTGATAACACATCCAATTCAGTCCAACTGTTTGCTGACACCACAAGGAATTTGTCTGCAGCTGGGTGTATGATTTGATGTGTCCTGCTTGTACTAGCCCTAGTGCGAACCAGGTTTCTCCAGCTTCCTGACCAAGTAACTTGGCAAACTTGCTGCTAAGGTTTGTTGGTTTTTGTTTGGTTTTTTTTTTGCATTTTTGGCAAGTCAAATCAGTGTGGTGAGGAGACCAGCAGTTATTAAAGGAAGAGCTGGCAGTTTGCAACTTCATGGAGTCTGATGTGCATCTGAACACAGGAATGAGTAAAATTCAGCAGTGCGAACTAGAAATTTGCCATTGATTCTCAACTCTGACTAAAACTGCATGATTTGAGGATTTGGTGGTCATTTAAGAGGCTGTACATGTTAGTGTTTCGTAAAGAGGGAGGAGCTGTGCTTTAATGGAGGTGTAGGTAAGCCTCTTGCAAGGTGTGGTATTCATACTTGTTTTCAGGAGTACAGTTTTTAATATGTCAAAACATTTGCAAAGGCATTGGAAAGAAGTGCTCTTAATGAGAAAAAGGGCAAATTTAAGTGTTGATGCATCTTTCTCAGAATTGGGAAAGCACCTCTGTTGTGTTCTTTAGCCTATCTCACAGGTATTTTCTTACAAAGACTTTTATGCCAGTTTAGTTGGATCCAGGTTCTAATGCATATGGAAACCGTGTATTTTCTCTGGAGAAGCAACAGTGAAGTTACCCATGTCTTTCAAATCTAATAACTTCAATTTGAGAAGGCAAAGTACAAATCCAGAAAACATGTAAGATTTGCTATTGTTTTACTCTTGTAATCGTGATAATCGAGACTTCCAGGGCAAGGATCAGTGCTTTGTCTGCCAGAAGCTGGAGGGGGGTAGGCAGCTGGAGGAACAGCTGTAGTCCAGTGGGACCTAGCTGGACAGTGTATACTTGATTTGAACTGTAGTGAGCATTGGGAAGGAGCTGGAAGATACTGATAGTATCAGGTTATTTCTTCATGCTCTGGAGTGATTGAGCAGTTGAGGTTATGTTGTTTGGGTCACTGCTGCCCTCCCCTCCATCAGTAAAGCATACATTGGCCCTACTATTGCATTTTGAGCAAGTGATGAATCTGCTCTTTGCTGCTTAGGTCACACTCAGAACTCATGGATTTGATTTGGCTTATTTGATAAGTTAGAAGTTGTGCAAGTCCTTCTTCTAAAGGCAAATTACTGCCCTGCTGAGAACAGCTAGATATTTCTTACAAGAAACTGTACGGGCTGCTGTTACAGTTAGCTGGGGTGCAGTCAGCACCTGCTCTTTACGTGACACTCTTGCTTTCCTACCATCTGCCGAACTGAAGGGTGCATGCGGGTATCAAAAAGGATTGTCTCTGTGGGCTGAACAATGATATATGGGAGGCTTTCTTGGAAAGGCAATCCCTTAACCAAATAGCGTGAGCTGTGGTCCTAGAGGAGGTTTTTCAGACCAGGTGCTTTGATCTTGTCTCAGGATCCAAGGCAGAGTCTACTTGACAGAACAGGCTGGAAGTATCCTGCTTGCCCTTCCTGGGCGGGAGTCTAATGCACTGTCAGGAAAAAAGCTACCTATTCCTCTTGAGTATGTTTGAAGAATTTTCAATGCCAGTGTGCTCTCTCCTTCCTCAAACGCTTGATACCTATATCATCATGATGTGTTGCAGAAGTTAACACATGATTGCATTTTAAGTGATGGGGGTTTTTTGTTTTGGGTTTTTTTTTTTTTAATTCTTTCTACCATGCCAAGAAGACTTATAAAAGAGTTAATTTGTTTTTTCTTGGTTCTCCTTGTCCTTTCCAGAAATACAAGGGAAGCCAAGTCAGGTTCTGTATAAACTCCAATGAGTTTTACAGCACTTGGAAATGAAACTTGCTTTCTTTTTGCGTGTATTGTAATGCCACCAAGGCTTCTACCAGGTTTCCATACATTTTTTCGAATATGAGCAAGATCTGATCTTCTGCCATAAGAAGATGCAAAGAAAGAACTCTCTGATTAAAAACAGAGTAATTCAGTGGAAGACTCTGGACTTTGTTTTACAAGTCACATTGCTTGAAGAACGAAATCGAAACTTTGCTGCTTGCTCCAAGAATAGGGAGCCAGAGGAAGTCAGTGCGCAATCTGTTGTAACACATTCTAGCCTAACAGCTGCTTAGACTGCAGGCTTTTTAATAGTACAGGGAAATAGTTCTTGCAGGACTAAAGTGACAGCTCCCTGGCTTCTATGCCAAAATCTGATCTTTTCTTTTTTTTAAAAAAAGGTCTAAACATGTTGCTGAGTACATCAGTTGCTGAAAAGGTGTGTCTTTCAGAGAAGGTAAATTACTAAATATTTTTTAAGAAGCAAATTGAAATATCTCTGCTTGTTATTTCTTTATATTGTCAATATGTAATGGACACTGGGAGGAGGTATGTTGAATAAAATAAAATAAATGGGATTTTAAAAATGTAGTCAAAGACTATAGACAGTTTTCTCCATTAATAATTATGTAGATTCTCTTTACTGTGGTTCCTGCCCCTTTTTATGTCTAACTGTGCTAAGCATATATTAAAAATAGCTAATAAGATCCTTTTTACCTTCATCACTGAGCCTGTAATACAAATAATGAAATTAGTAGAAGAGTTAGAGCTGCTTCTTGTTTGCCTGAAACTTGGGCTAGGAGTTGTTTTGCTTCCCCTCCTGGGAGAGGATCATCTAATTGTCCTAACCCTTTCACCGCCCACCAAGAACAGTCGTTTACGCAAAGTGGGACAGTTTCCTATGGGATCTCCTGTGGGAATTTGAAAACAGTCTCATTGAATATTTTACTGTCTGCTTAGTGTTGCTGACAGGGCTAGAAGAATGGAACTTCACTCTTGCGCATTTTGCCTAAATATGTTAGTTTAAATATAAGACGGCCTAAACAGCTACATATATAATGCTCACTTTTTTTATTTTTTAGAGGCTTCTCACAAGCTGCATGCAGTTTTGTATATTAGTCCAAATATTACACAAAAGACAGCAGCAGTGAAGGAAGACAAATAAAGCAGCATTGAGATTTTAAAGAAGTTTGTTGATTTCAACTCATCCATCAGCAGGCAGAACACATAATAAAAAGCACATGGGATTTGATGTGTAAAGAGTGGCTGATAAGTGGGTAACAACTCAATTTCCTTTAAGCTGTTTCTAGGCAGCCTTTTGGAAAGCATCCTGTTGTTTGGCCTAGGTTTCTGTTTCACCCGTACTCCTGAATAAACACACCCTCCGAGGGCTGGTGGTCACTCAGCGATTGGAAATACTAACTCCTACTTTCCCAGAAGGGCACGTGTATTTGGGGAAGAAAGACACGGACCGTGCCATCTGCTGACTCGTGGTTTAATCTTTATTTTGCACTTCCAGCTGATAAGACCACTTTGTGCAAAAGTAATACAGGAAATGATGCACTGCAAAAACCAAGAGTGGCAGAAAGGGAAATGGAATGTACTGGCAAGGGCTCAGCGCTGCGGACACGCTCTCTGCTTCTTGGAAACGAAAAACTCCACCTACGCTGCTTTTTTTTTTTTTTTTTTTTAAGCTTAATACTGGTATTGGAACTTAGCATGAGTAGTCTACAGAAGCCTGTGGGTTTTCTCCCCCTTTATCTTGTGGCTCGTTGAGGGCTTGGAGTGTGCTTAGACTTTATTCAGGCAGAAGTCCCTGAGCTGGTGTCTGGTAGCTAGCTAGGTCCTGCTGAGCTTCATTACTTCCAAGTGTATCTACAAGTACTGTACCTAATGCTGCTACTCCTGCGCTCAGCCTATTTCTTGCTGCAGTTGTTGCTACAGAGGTGCCAGCTGTTAAGAGAACACCTTTGACTGTGATGGTGAAATGTGTTTTGGAGTGCACGATTGTGGGAGTGGGACGCGTGTGTTGCAGGATTTGATCCGAAAACTTGAGAAAATCTGTTGCTGTGGTCTGACTGCTTGGGGCTGCATCTGAATGTTGTCTTAGTCTTTGCAGAGCTTTTGTACTAGCTCGTGTTAGGGTATGGTATGTCAGGTACTGGTATAAACTTAGTCTTATAGATGGGACTACTTGCTGGGACCTACAGCAAGTAGGTTCGTCTCTTATTTTTAAAGTAACTTGGTGGGAATGGGAAGTGCATGTCTGCAGTCATCATTGACGTTGAAAGAAATTTGGACTGTACTTTCTTTTTTATTAGAGCTTCAACCCAAGTCTTTTAAATATTTTTTAGTTCAAATGGATTAGAAAGTAGAAAGATTGACGTGATTACTTGGTGATGTACCACTGGAACTTGTAACTTTTGTGTGTGGAACTTGTATCTTTTGTTTGAAAGATACAGAGAAAAGATACTTAGAATGTTGATTGAGTTACAGACCATATCAGTTGTGTTTGTAAGTAACAGTTGTTCTCATTTGAAGCAGTGTACTGGATTTCTGGTAATAGGGTTCTTAAATTAGGACAGCACACTTTACAGTGTGTGTAAGGATAAAGTATACCTGGGGTACAGTCAGTGACAGTAATGGAGTTTCAGTTCTTTAACAGTATAGCACATGCCCAGGGAGCAAAATATCTTCTTAAATTTGCCCGAGGCTCATGCAAATCTTCCATTGCATTGGCGTTATTTCAGATACAATTCTTAGCATAAAAGGAATGGGAAGTACCAGTACAAAGTGCAGGTAGACATGGTCTGTGTCTTAGTCCATAATCATTATTTACATAAATGTAGTTTATGCTTTCAGCCTAATAAAACAGAAGCTTTGCAATTAGATAATTGTTTTAGTGACAAATTAATTTGAATCGATGGTTTTCAGTTTGAATTACTTCAAGTATAGTGGTAACACTGTGAAACCGTTACAGTGCATTATAGTCAGGAGGGTAAGTGTGGCAGAACATTTATAATTTTAAGATCTGCAATCTTTTCTTAGTAAAACTATAAACTTGTATCTGATGAGAGTGTGCTGACACCTCCTATTCTGTTCTAATTCTATTCTAATTCTATGTGTGTATAGGTTGCTTGTTCGTCGGGGGGTTTTTTTTGTCTTTCTGATGGCAACAAAAACATTCATATCCTTTTCCCCTTCCTCTGCAACCTGTTGGTATCCAGTCCAGGATGCGTTTCCTGTCTATCTTCATGGTCTGTTTTGAAAATCAGTGGTTTAGTCTCATTTTCTCCTCCCTGCCAGTGCAGGGTCTCTCCTAATGCCCCTGGCAGAGCCTTTTGCCTGCTCCCTGCCCAGGCAAGTATGAAACTTATTGCTCACAGCAAGAGCTTCTTCATATGTGGAATTCCTCCCCCTCCTCACCCATTGCTTCATCCCCGTTCGATATCTCTCAACTCAAGGACCACTGTGCTGTCTAAAATCCACTTATCAGGACTTCCTCCTTCCCAGTCCTTGAGCACATCAGGCAGGCATCGCAATGGGAAGGGTCAGGATGTAATTGGTGAAGTAAGTTCATGGTTATCTTTCTCTCACAGTCTGCTCATAAGCTGTGAAGGCTTTTTGGTGGGTTGGGGAGATGAAGTTTTCTTTCTCATGTGAGAGGAGCAAGGGCCAGGATGTTTCCAGTTTCTTTTCTCTTTTGGTTTGTTCCTCAAGGCAGAGGTGAAACTGAACTTTTTTTTTGTTTCAGATCGTGATGTGCACACGGCTAGCACAGTGATTTTTGAGCTGCATCAGTGGCAGTTTAGAGAGAGCTGGGTAGCACAGTGCTGTTGCGGCATTCCAGTTGCTCTGTAAAATAAATATGTGCTAATGATCTTGCACTGATTCCTTGGGATGTTTTGCTGGTTAAGGTTGCAATAGCTGATAGACAGAGGGGAGCACCCTGCACAGTTATTGGTGAAAGATGAAATCTGACAGACTGTTTTAGGCTAGATCTAGTGTGAACTACGTTTCTAATATAGGATCCTTGCCCTTCTGTGGAGTATGTGTGGGAATACAGCCATGTCTTTCTGTGTTTTGGCTTTTTCTATTGAGTTTCTCATGTTGCTAACTGAGGCCCATGCTTGGGCACTGAGCAGAAGTAATGTTTGAAGCTGGCAAATGCAGTTGCTGTCTCCTTTGCTCCATGGCACAAAAAATCACTGAGGCCACACAGCACATTGGATGAGGGAACTGAGATGACAGGGAATTGTTGCACCACCTACCTCTGCCCCCTGCCCTCTCCTCCCACTAGCCCTCCCTCCCCAACCTCTTTTGGTTTTGTTTATGCTGCGTCATTATTTTCCAGGATGACCACCTCATTTATTCAGGACTGTTTGGGGGAGAGGGATACACTGGGTTCAACAGCAGGCCCTGCTGCTTAAAGGTCTTCATCAGATGTGCCTTGAGTCCAGTTCCAGAGGCAGTTGAGACTTTGTTGGTTTTCTTGTTGTCAGTTGTTTTTTGGTCACACCATTCTTGCAGGGTAGATGGAGGGGTGTTTTTAACTGCTGTATGTTAATTCGATTTTTTTTTTTTCCTCTCCCTCTGATAATCTCCTGCAGGTTCTCAGCCGGAAAGGTTTAGAATATTGAGAAGGTTGCGTCTGTCAAGGGGGGATGTCAGCGCTGCCTTCCTGGGAATGCAGGACTGAAAAGAACGAGGATTATTTGAGACAGGCTGCTTTTGACTGGTGACACAATCTGCTATATCCTGGTTGTGGTGGAAGAACAGCAGTCTCTCCTGCTTGGTTCTGTGGTATCACCACAGTGGGGTCACCATGAACGTGACAAGTTTATTTTCCTTCACCAGCCCAGCAGTGAAGAGGCTGTTGGGATGGAAGCAGGGGGATGAAGAAGAAAAATGGGCAGAGAAAGCTGTTGATGCGTTGGTGAAAAAACTGAAGAAGAAAAAAGGTGCGATGGAGGAGCTGGAAAAAGCGTTAAGCTGTCCTGGTCAGCCCAGCAACTGTGTCACAATTCCTCGTTCCTTGGACGGCAGGCTTCAGGTTTCGCACCGGAAAGGGCTGCCACATGTAATTTACTGTAGAGTGTGGCGCTGGCCGGACCTGCAGAGCCATCACGAACTGAAACCACTGGAATGCTGCGAGTTTCCCTTCGGTTCAAAACAGAAGGAGGTTTGCATCAACCCCTACCACTACAAGCGAGTAGAGAGTCCTGGTAGGTTCTTCCTTGTTTGTACCTTTACACCTTATCTGAACAATGCAAAGTATGGCAATTAATCATGTGACTCATCAGCTTAAATAAGCAGAAGTGGCTGTTTGCACATGTCAGATTCTTCCTCTGCCATTTATCTGGATGTAAGCATTAATTAGCAGTTCTCCCTTTCACATGGCGAATGCTTCACTTGTGTAAATGTTTTATCACTATATAGGGGCATAGTCTTTGTATATGCCTCAAGCTGTTGGACCTGGTATCACTTGGTTTTGTTGGTGACCACTATTCCTCAATTAACTTCTGTTTTACTGAATTGTGCAGATCATGAATCTATGAAATGTTGCAAGCTAATGTAAAGGGTTATTGTAGTCTGTGTGTGAAAAACCATTCTGACGTGTGGTAGTGGTATTACTATTATTATTTCACTTCTATCGCTTTTGTTGGTTCATCCTCAGAAGACAGTATTGTCTTTAGAATCTCCCACGCTTTTGACCTTTTGAAAAGGCTGTACTTTTAGACAGCAGAATATAATCCCCTCAACTTAAAGTTTTGATTGCAGTGTTTGGTTGTACGTGAAGTTTTACTGTCAGTTGTTCTGTGAGCGCAGTTTGCTTACTTGTTACCCACTTCTCCACTTCTTTTTTTTAAGGTGCAACCCATTCTCTCTGTCTCCTACTCAAAGGCCAAACCTCTTTTTGATAAATCTGTGCTTAATTTTACTCATGCAAGTTTATTACCAGGGAATACTTCCAAGGACTAAGATGAAATGTGCTTGGACTAGTTTCCAGCTACTTGTGAAGGTTGTACAGGGACAGCTGCAGAAATTCACTGCAGGTGTGGGTGGACTTCCTTAGTTTAAATTTGGGAAGCCCATCTGTGTTAGGCATTTCATAAACTGTGAAGCTGTCACTGCAGTGTGGTGTGGGCAGCCTAAGAACTGCAGTGGAAATAAGTTTATTGCAAGATTGTTCTGTGGATGGAAATTGCGTTTGTCTTGGTTCCGCGACACATAGTGCGTATCTAGATGTTAAATATTTCCCTTTAGTGTGTTAGTATTAACTTGGAGATCATGTGAATAGCAGAGGTAATACTCATGTGTATTTATGCAGCAGAAGCTTGAACAAAGGATCTCTACACTGGAAAAACAGTTCCTAAAAATCTAAAATGTTAAAAGTATTAACAATTCCATGTTAAGCAGAAGTGCGATAGCAAAATAGTCATGTCCTTGTACTGCTAGCTCTCTGCATATGTCTGTGTTAGTTGTTTGCATTCAGTATTCCAAAATACTGAAAATTAAGATTCCTGAAAGATGTCTATTTTCATCAGATTGAGCAGCAGTTGGGCTCTTACTGTAATGTCAAATGACGTGTTCTAACTCATTTTGCTTTAATCTTGGAAACAATTACTGGTTTGGACAATGTGCTCATTTGGACCATTTATACCATATTTAAAAATAGGTATTTGTAAATGTGCTGTCACTTCAATGAGATATGCAAGCTAAAAATAGAATAAAACTTTCAAAAGGTGTCTAACTAAAATGTGCATGTTTAGCTGAGTGCTGCTAAGTTGTTGAAGTGGCTGAAAAGCTGGGTTTGGGGTGTTAAGTCATCTTACAAATTTTGTATTTGGGAAATGGAGCAAAAAGTTACTAACTGTAAGCCTGAATTCTGGATTAGTCTTCAGTTGTTTTTGGATGAGGCAAAAATCTCTGCATTGATGTAGCTACAGAATTTTTGCTGGGGGAAAAAATAATCAAAAAACCCAAAGCAGTAGCTTAACTTGGAGATGGTAGAAATACAATGCTTCCCTTTTTGTTCAGAGAGTACCCTTCTTCAGGAAAAACTAGATATTCTTGGGCAATTGTCTAATAGGCAACTGGGCAGTTTTCTTGTAATTGTTAGGGCTGTAGTCACTTTGACAGAGTATTTGGTCTTTTCACAGTCTCAGTGTGCTGCTCTAACCAGTTAAAGTATTCTGGAGGTAGCTGCTGAGCAGAAGGTAGCGTTCATTTCTGAGGTGCTCTGTTAGGCAGGCTCTGGAGGTATAATGTCCTATGCACGCTCAAGTATTTCTCGAAACTTTTAGCAGTTTGCCAAAGTGCCAGAGTGGAGTTGAAGCCCACTGAGGCCTCTGGCTGGCTGTGTAAAGGAGGAGGGGTTTATATTTAGTCAGCCACAGATCTGCCGTTGTTTTGAGGGACATTACATGGAGATAAGTGGGAAAATGTGACTTTTGGAAACAGGTGGTAGCTGAACTCCTGTTTGGCTTGGAGAGCTGTGCTTCAGAACTTAGAACTTCTTTTTTTCCTGTCCCTTCCTTGTTCTTGCTGTCCTCCAAGCGTTGTCTTTATCTTTATTTCCTGACAGTCACTCCCAAATTCTACTAACCTTTTTTTCCCATTTTTGCCAGAACATTAAAACACCATTATTGCTGCATAAGTGCTTACACTTGAAGATTAATGGGCAGTGGGAATTCATGCATGAGTCACTGTTTCCAACAGTCTACAGACTCGAGCAGATATCAAGGTTTGTGTTTCCAAGGCTATCGTTACAGTCAGGAGGGTTGGAAATGTACTTTCTCTTGACAAAACAAAATTGGAAACTCAGATTGTGTACGATGTGCATTTTGTGTGCAAGGTACATCATGAAATCTTGGCTCTACTTGGCAGCACAGTCTGTATTTAACTGCTTGGTGCAGATCCACTTACTGGACAGCTGAAGCATGCAGTGCGTGTATGGAGTGGCATCTGTACATTAGTTTTTCTGCTGGTTGTTGTGTGATTTGTTTGTGTTGTATAGGTTTTGAGGAAAGTATTAGTGGTAAATCCTCAAATACTTAAAACCAGGAAATGCTCTGTGTTGGGGAATGAGTGCTGTGGATGTGTCTCAGGTTCCACAGTGCCAGGGGATGTGTGGCTTTTCTACATTGATACTTTATTCCATCCTCGCTGTTTAGCTTGAGAAGGTAACCTTGGAAAACATGAGAATTGGCACACTGTGGTGTGTCTGCCAGCTACAAAGCTACCCCTGAATCCAAATGAGGTTTTTTCCTGTTAGCCAGGCTAGATAGGAACCAGTTGTAAACCCTGGAGAGGAGGTGGAAAAGCTATCAGCAGTCTCCAGTCGGGAGCCTCCCAGGTGTCCCTGAGCGCAGGCTGTGCTGCCCGCCCTGTGCAAGGAGGGGAGCGTGGCATCTGGCAGGCATGCGGGTGTGACGTGGTGGTGGTACCATATTCGTGGCTAACCTGACCTAGAGGCTGTGCTCAGGCACGGGTGCCCATCTGATCCTGCGGCGGGCCGATCAAGAAAAGCGAACAGAGAACTACTTTTTGGCACGGTTAACTTGGCAAGCGCGGTGCCCTCAGCTCACTCGCTGCAGAGTCACGTGGGGGCATGGGGTGAAGGTGAGGAAGGGTGGCCTTCAGCAAGCCGCTCCCCAGGCGATAAGAGATGCGATCTGTGGCAGGGTGCATAAACATCTCCTGCTCCCTCTGTTGTGCCAGCACAGCTGTCTGAGTGTCCTTGTGCTGAACCAGATCACAGTCACTTTTTTCCCTCCCCTGCTGTGTTATGTTCCAGGCTGATCAGAGCAGTGCCGGGGCTCACAGGGTGGCTGCAGGAACATCTGTACCAACACAGTCCTGTAGACAATGTGTGCGAAGCAGTGAAGGTGGTGGAAAATGAGAGGAGAAAGTAGGAAACTGTTTTGTTGCTGAGGATGGGAATAGAACCTCGTACTCCACTGCCAGGAAGAAATAGCACCTTGAGCTGTGTTACAGTAGCTTACTGCTGCTGTTTTGTATGTCTGTTGTGTGCAGAATTATTTCTGGTGCAGGGTAGTTAATGGCTGTCAAATTTCTCCCTTGGCAAGCCAAAGCAAAGCTTTTAATTAAGGAGGGCAGGGTCTGAATGTGATGCCTTTTAAAAACTGGCATGCTCAGCTGAACTTGTGTGTACACTTCGCTGAATCTGCTTTTTCTTCTCAGTTTTAGAGATCTGGAAATCAGGCTCATACCTGGTTTGGGACTATCCTTAAGTATGATCAAGACTTGAGAAATAATTAGATGTAGAGCATATGTAGAGGCTGTGAGGAGAAAGTGAACGTGATGTTCCTCATCCATCTCTGAAAATGCCACAGATGACCTCGCAGGTTTTGGTGGAGAATCTGTGAAATGACATTTGGAAGTCCCTCATGAGATGCTTCCTTCCCTTCTCTTATTCCTTTGGTTTTTGTGGAGATACAGCCTCTGTTACTTGTCTCTGTTCTAAGTTATGTTAACGAGATCAGGTGAAAGAAGTCATCTGGAATTTAGGGGGAAAATTCTTTTTTTAAGCCTGGACCCCATTTGCTCTAACAACAAAACAAAATGAATGGGACAGAGAACAGGGAGAATGAAGAGGTGCTTAAATTAACACTGATATTTAAAAAAAACCCCACAAAACAAAAAACAAAAAACCACACCTCTAACGTGGCTTTAAGGGAGGTGGTTCATGTCTTTTGCCTTAGCTAAAGGGAAGGAAGGTGAAGAAACCGAATATTTCATATACTTCAAGTACTAGTGAACACTAGCGCTCAGTTCCGTCTGAGGCAGAATTGTCTTAGTTTGCCTCTACTAAGCATCCTTGGTCATCAGCCTGCTACGTTAAGGAGGATTTGAGTTTATGATATGTCACAAAGAAGGCAAAAGAGGAATTAACTTCTCTTTCATGCTTCATGTGTGGAAGTGGTTGTAGGAGCAGAGTGTTTATATATATGGCTACCCCCTGTCCCACAACTGAATGCTGTCTCCTGAGAATGAGTGTCCAGAATCTGTTGATACCTCCTCAGGGCACAGGCTTGGGAGAAAACCTACTCTTCATTGATCTGAGTGAGCTTAAACCTGCCTTGGGAAATGCAGTTGTTAACTTCTCGATATTCATTTCTGGAGGTGCTTACTGATGCTCCTCTGTGCTTGAAGCATGCAGTGCCTGGAGGAACTAAAACTGGTCAGTCCAGAAGCAGCTGATCTGTCCTCTGAAATATTCTAGCTGCATGGATCAGCCCATTAACACAGTCACTTGAAGGCAGAAAATGATGACACTGGTTCAGATTTTTTTTGCATTTATCAATAAAGCGTTCCTAAAAAAGGCTGGATGATTTTCCTGTGTTAAACTTCTCTTCTTTGGAGAGCTGGCTGCAGTCTGGTCTACATCAAGGGGCTTTATGAAGCTGACGGTACCCATGTTGCACCCAAGTCAGAGGATGAGCTGCAGTTGCATTTTTGTCACACTGTCAGAACGGTTGGATTTTCAATTCTGCCTAAAGATCGCGATGTTCCTTTCCATTATACCCATGAATTCAAAGTGGATGTCTGTTTCAGCAAGCTTGTGTTTGGCAAGAAGCATTTCACCTAAATGTACAGCTGCTAAAAGAACAGGCCAGGTCCCCAGGCTCTGAGGAGAGCTGTAGGTGTGTCGAGCTGTTTTTGCTCCCGGCATGGACTCTTGCCTATGACTTTAACCTGATTGTTTTCATATTTGTCTTTGATCTCTGCTGTTTGCTCTAAGTGAGTCTCCATAAGGCTGCACAGCTACTGCAGGCACCAGGGGAGCAGAAAGAAACTTGAAATGGTGGAAATCCTGGATATGGCAGGTTTAGACTGACATGGTCCTGGAAGTAAATGCTCCTGGAATGCTTCCCTGTACAGCACTGCAGCTCTGGTCCTTAGTGAAAGAAATATAAGGCATGTTTAAAGGAGCTTTTTAATGCTATTTGAATTCACACAGATATTTGGTTGTGTATATTGGTCCGGTCATGCGTGTGAGCGGTCTTTCTAGCTACTTTACAGAAAAATTAAATTGCTCGGTTAGTCGTGCCCATCTCATCTCTCTGTACTTGACTGGCCTAGGATCACTACATATAAAATTAATATTCCCAAACTGTTTCTAAACAGTAAATTGAGAAGAGGATCTTTAAAACCCTGTCACAGTGTACTACCCCTGCGCTTCAAACCTGATGCAGCCTGTGGTGGTGGGTCACCAGTCAGATTGCTGATGCCATTTCTGGCAAGCAACAGGATTTGCACACAGTTCCTGGGGTTGCCAAATTGGCAGGTGCAGCAAGTCTGTCCAGTTCAAATTTGGAGCCACGAGAGAAGAGCTGGGAGTAAGTGGTGAGTCCCTTTGGGACCACAATCTTGCCTGGCTGGGCCTTTTGGGGTCCTGAGGCTTGCTTGGTGGCTCCCACCACCCCAGCACCTGGGCAAACGGGGATTGGTGCAAGAGCCTCCACACTGTTTCTGGCCACATGGAAGAGCTTTGATGGCCTGGGCTGGAAGGATCCAAGTGGAGCAGCTGCCAGAACGACTCCCACAGCACCAGGCCTGCTGGAGGATAATGCCAACAGTCAGGCATCAGAAGGAGGGGGAGAGCTGGGGGAGCGAAGGTGAAAGGGAAGGTGCTGTAGGGGACACAAGGGAGAGGAAAACTGGTGCATCCCTGTTTCAGAGGGCTATATATATATATAGAACCAAGTCAGAAAAATCCTTGTTCCCGTGTGATTTCTGTAGCAGGATTTCTGCATCTCTGCAGGCTCTGGGGATGAGGGAGCAGAGTGTGTTGTCGCTGGTAAGTTTTGCTGTATCGTGCTGTATTGTGGTGGTGTGTTGCTGTTGGGAGTAATTTTAAAAATAGCATGGTGCAACAGGTGGGCACAATTATAGGATGGTTCCCCAAAATAGCAAGTAACTGTCAGTTTGCTTAGCAAGTTGTATAAAACTTTCTTCATTTCAGTTTTGCAGAATTTGGTTCTAAAATTCCCCACCAGAACCAGCCTGGGGGAGAGGAATTGAAATAGGGAGACAGAAAGGAGGGAAAGGTCTTAACAGCAGAGTATTCCCTGTCTAATGTCACCAAGTGTTTGAAAAATGAGGTGCAATAAAGGGGTATAAGTTGTCAAGAAGGTTATATCGGTGTCCTTTTTTTTTTCTTTTATTTTTCTTTAAAATTAATGAGATTCAGATGTTTCTTCTGACTTAAAAGACCAGACTTCCAAGTTTTAACCTACTCAGCACGATGGTGGCTGTGGCTTTCGTACAGGTAATTTGAACTCTGGTCTGCGTAAATGTCTGAGTTAATGTACACTATCGCACTGTAACTTCCTCC
>VWZZ01008172.1:430586-457813 GCA_013399095.1 Psophia crepitans | reverse complement strand
CTTACAAGAACTCCTTTGCTAGTGTGCGTACAGTTAGTACTACATTCTGAAATTGGCCTTGACATATGTCAGTTTAATCAAAATGTTAGCTTATCAGAGCATCCACAAATAAAATCTGATGTTAGGTGAATATTGTAATGCAGGAAATGTACTAATGCTACTTGCCAAATGCATTTAGACTATGGGATGTAAAAGTAAAGCCAGTAGAGCAAGTCTTCAGTAGTTACTTTGTAAAATGACAAATCAAGCTGTGGGGTCTACTGAAACTGCAAAATAAAATTAAGAATTGAGAAAACAAGACAGCTCTCAGCATTTTACCCAGAATTGTAAGTCTGGCATGTTTGTCCGTCTGTCACCCAGGGCAGGCTGCTAAATAGCTATTATTGAGCCTTTCCACTTGAAGTTACTAGAACATAGTTTCGAAGCAAAAATCTAAAGGGCTGGCATTTCTGCTTTTGAGAAAACAGTAAAGCAGAGCCATGCTACTGCAGCCAGTAGCGCAGCCTTGCTTAAGCCAGGTGGTATTGGAACAACATAAAGTAGCTAGATCCTCATAGATTACTTTTGCCACAACACTATTAATTTTTTAACCTGGAGTAAACTATGCTAAGTGTAGCCATGTAAGTGTCTTTGTATGTGAGAACTTGTCCTCTGGTCAAAGAATATTTAATTTTGCCAGGTCTTGTTCTAGGCAACACGGGAAAACCTGATGGCGTTTTATTGTGTACAAGCAAGATCTTGGCAAGGCCTTTCAGTCAGCACGCTTCAGTGACTCTCTAATGCTACAGACCGCAAGCAAAACTAAGCTGGTAAGCACGTTCAGCTGAGCCCATGCTGGTACCTACTCTGTTCCCACTGTGGAACTGGACTGCGCACCAGGATGCCACAGCCAACTTCAGCTGCTGTGGCTTCAAAGGCAGGAAATTAGCTGGGAGTCTTTAGGAGGGTTGCAAATTTGGTAGTTTAACACTGCTGCTGTGTTCTGGGTTTTTTGTTGTTTTTTTGTTTGGGTTGCTTCCTTTCTTCTCCTAACTCTTTGTTTTTCTTAGAACTTCATCTTTGCAGAATTTTCTAGCTAAAGTGTGGAGTACAAGCAACAAGTTCCTCCCCCCGACCCATGATTTCGTACCCAGATAGCACGAACTGGTGTGTGAGGATTTCCCTCCTTCCTGACC
The DNA here is from genome assembly GCA_013399095.1 of Psophia crepitans. Taxonomy (NCBI): domain Eukaryota; kingdom Metazoa; phylum Chordata; class Aves; order Gruiformes; family Psophiidae; genus Psophia; species Psophia crepitans. The sequence continues at coordinate 456,638 of VWZZ01008172.1, read as the reverse complement.
CATAGTTCTGTTTTTCTAGTAAAACATAAGTGGCTTTGCATAAATTCATATGAAAATACAGCTATATGATGTTTGGAAATTAAAGTGCACTGTCTAATGATAGTGCCCTTGGGTCTTCATTAGGGCTGAGGGCCCTGTTGTGGTATAAGCCTGTACAAACCTTTCTACAGAACATAAGTTGACCAAGTTGTCATGATTTTTAAGAGCAGAAAGTACATCAGCAATTGCTCATATCTTTTTTTTATTTATTGATTTTATTTTATAAACCTCACAGAAGAAGTAGAATCCACTTTGGCAAGGAAAGTTGGTCAAAGTCTGCTTTCTTCTATGTGGCCCTTTGTTGTATTTCATTACTTGATCTTTCAATTTCCAAACGTGGAAAGAGATATACCTACCCACATCTTCATGTAACGTGCAAAGGCAGCGGGGGGAAATTAGCGCTTGAGGGAAACTAGCTGTCATCTGGGCTTGTGTGAGATAACTGAAATGCATATGGATACAAAATATGCTGCTTTAAAAGTAGAGCAGGTCATTTGGCTTGGATTGGGGTTGCTTGCTTTTATTTTACAGAGAAACTTAAAAAAAAATAGTTAATAATAAATTAGACTTTCTATGTTTACTAAAATCATTATCCCTGGAATGTGAAAGTAGAACAAAAAAGAAACCCAAGAAAATCTTTAAGTTAGCACACCTGTTAGCTCTCTGGAAAACAGGGTGGCATGCTGGAGATACAAAGAGTAGAGATCAGTAGCTTTCTTCAAAGGCCACCATTACGTTTTCATAATAGCGTTTCTTTCTTGGTGTGGTTAGGTGGAACATTTATCTGAACAGCCAGGTTGTCTTTGGTCTGTCTTCAATATTTTTGGCAATCTTGGCTCTTAGATGAAATAGCCCTGTGGGTGAAATTGCCCTGTAGCTGTAATTTCTTTAATATAGCTCCACTTGTTTGGTGCAGGCATACTCTGGGTATTATTTGCATGGTAAAAACAAGGTACCCAGTTCCCAGGCTGCCTTGACAGATACAGGATCTCTTCTTAGCTGCAGCTCCACAAATATATGCAGACTGGCTTCCCAGTGGTTTTTCTTCCTCTTCAACCAATACTAGTAGCATTACTGCTAGTGGTCATGTATTAACTGTCAGCTCCAGGTCCACATCGACACAAAATCTTGGAGCAAAATTTAGCTGTACTATAGCCCATAAAAAAAGTACAGAAATCAAGCTGTCGGATGATTTGTGGTTCTACTCCATTAACTGGTTTTAACCATTTTAATGAGGTTGAATTTGAAAATCTGTTGCAGTAGCTTGTTAAGACAACAGTGTATTTAAGTGTGTTTCCTTTAAATATATGCATCCCTACTGAATAGGAACAAAGATAATTTCTTTTAATGTTATTTTTTGTAACTCTGTATGTTACCTTCTGCTGAAGAATCACAGAATCATAGAATCGTTTGGGTTGGAAGGGACCGCAAGGATCATCTAGTTCCAGCTCCCCTGCCATGGACAGGGACAAGGTAAAGAGGAAGGGAGAAATTCTGTCTCCAAACTGTTAGAGCAGCAACCTGTGGACATCTGCACAGCAAAGATGTGCACCGCTTCATTGTTTTATAGCAACAGGTGTGCTGGCTTAGCACAGAATAACTCTCATGCATTCTCCCCTTCAGTTATACCTCTTCCTGGAGCTGGCAGCTGCAACAGCGATCAGCCTCCTCCCCTGCTGTACTGAGCCTCAGTAACTTGTTATTCCATATGGTTGAGGTCTGCAACCTGACCAGAAGCTCAGCGCCTGACGCAGGGATGAGGGGCGCGAGAGGGGTGTGCATCCCCCTTTACGTTTTGAACTCCTGGCACCCTTCCATACTTGCAGAGGGCCCAGTCCCTGCTTGGGTCTTCACTCCTGAGTGAACAGCATTCTGATTAGCTCCTCTGTGACTCCGGTGGGAGCAGCTAGCCTGCAAAAACACCCATAAGCTGTAGAGAGATCAGGTTATGGCAGTGAGTGACTGTCTTGGAGTTGACTAATTGGAGTGCTGTAGTTTCTGTCCCACTTGACTTGGTCTTTCAGGGCTTTTCCTCCTCATTTGAGTTTATATGTATGCAGGGAAGGTATGAGTTAGGGGCAGCACTCAAATTCTGCAATGACATTTTTGAGTCTCTTTGTGCTGTATCAATACCAATTGTATTCTCTTTTTCCCCTTCCTCCTTTTCTATCTGTATTTTGAAGAAGCTGATGTTTAATCATTTGAGGTTGAAGTAGTTGGACCAAAAGTGTAGGTTTTCATGAGGGAGAGCTGGGAAGAGGAGACTTGTTTCTATTTTGAGTCCTTCCAAACTTCATCAGCAGACCTGCCTGACAGGAGAAAACATGCGTATATACCTTGGGAAAATCTGGCACTACTTTGTTAATCACAGAAAACATACAAAAAATATCCTGTTCTGCTATTTTAAAATGCTGTGAATGGTGTAGCTTCCTGTGATGTCATGTATGTCATTGTTTAATGTGAGGTAGGGGATGGGAAAGGTAGGGTGATCTACTTTCTGTGCAAATTAACTTCAGAAAATTTGATGGTTTGACCTTTGTCCATAGGAAAGGAAGAGATAGGAAAGCTGTGTTTTTAATGCTCGGAAAAGTAAGGAAGAATCATAAAGACAGGAAAGGGAAAATAGTTTTTAACACGTGATCTCATTGTTACTTTTTTCACTGGTAATTTATTAGCCCAGCAAATGTTGACTATGACAATTAAATAGTCAATATCAATTAAATAGTGCTTGACCTCACTGCAAAAGGACTGCTAGGTTTAACAGAACAATCCCTTAATTCTGAGGGATCCTAATATTCGGAGAGATTGGGTTTGATGTTTGCAGTGTTATGACTTAGGTGTTTTGAGATGTAACTTTTTAATTTTACGGCTTTTTCCAGTGACATGTGAGAATGGCTGCATTAGAGGCAAAGGACAGTCTGCATAGCAGAGGGAAATGCAGCTTCTCCTTGGGTGCCTTGCAACTGAGAACTTTCATAGGGTGGCAGATGGTTGTATTTTGTTTCAGAAAATGCCATAACTAGGAACTTCATATATTCCTGGTAAAGTGGAGTTGGCTAAAATTTTCGCACCTGAACAAATCATCTTAGGGGTGACGTCTGCCTCAAGTGTCTGAGATCTGTTGGGCTCTCAGTAAACCTGTTCTAAAGTGAGGCATCCGATTCAATCTTTAAAACCTGCTTCTGACTCTAACGGGTAGCCTTAATTTCAGTATTGAGGGTTTTTTTTTCAGTTTGTGTTCAAAGAAGTTTTCTGGTATCAAACTTTTCATGCATTAATCCCCCGAGCGGGCAAAAATCTGGTGGTTTAATTTCTCTAATGGACCTCGGCCTTAGACTTGGTCTGCGCATCGAGCAGTGTCATGGTACTGTCGGCCTCCATGTCGATCACATAACTGAATGCTTTTGTATAAGCAAAGTTCTGGAAGAATAAAGATGCCCCAGTGTCTTGGAAGAAGCAGTTTGTCTTGGCAAGATGATGAGTTTGGTGTGGGTTTTGTTTGTGGGTTTGTTTTTTAATTAGTTTGTAATTCAGCCTTTTGATGAAGCAGCTGTTTTCGAAACACCTGAGATACAATTATGTCTGTATTCTATGTCACGTGTATGTGCTCCTGTTTTCTTCTGTGTGCCCACCAGATGTTGGGGACAGGGCAGGAGTCTCAGGCAGAGGGGATGGTAGCCTGGCTTGCTTTTGCTGTTTTTTTTTTCCAGCACTCTCCCCCGAAGTCATGCTGTCCCAAGGGGTTTCTTCCAGTCTTGCTCATCCATGGAGCTGGGAAATGAAGGTGCTGAAGTGGGACAGATGTGGAGACAAAGAAAAAACATTACTTCGCGCTTCTACTTCCCTGTGCACGGGTCTCCCTCTCCCTGCCCCGTTTCTTCCCCCCATCACCCAAAAATTTCAATCTATAACAAACATAGCTTTTAATCCCTTCAGTAGCTTGGACTTTGTGATGAAGCGTTCAAAGATAGAAGCTGAGGCACTGGAAAAAGAGCTGATTCTTTTATCTTAGTGTGTCTGGTATCATGTTCATACTCTCAATCAAAAAGAGACCTTTATTTCCCACTGGTGAGGAGTATGGTGAGACAAGTAGTTTCTGATGTGTGTTTCATAGTAACATAGAGTTGGAGCTCAATTGCTGCTTGGTTGTTTTTTTTGAACTACATAGTTTTGTTTAAATTGCACGTTTTGTAAACTGACTTGAAGAGTTAATAACTGTTTTAATACTAACTTGTAAGAACATAGTCCAGGTTAAAAATAAAATTACGGCTGTTGGGGACTAGACTAAGTTCAATGTATATTAGTATTGTCTTCAGAAAAAATATCTGTCCTTATTAACAAAGTCTTGGGTTACAGGCCATTATGTGATTAGCAGGATCACAAGTGCAGCAAAATGAACTACGTGTCAGCATTGTCAGGCACCTACTTTCCAGCATTTCTTTGTGCGAATAAAACTAAGAGGCAGAATTGTGGTTTGTTCTTGGCTCTTCTTCCCTGGCCCTCTGTGAAATCAAGCTCCCATCTGGCAAACCAGGTAGCTAGCACAATCCCTATGAATTCAAGCTATGCAGTAAGCGGATATAAGGAAAAGAGTTCTTGCTTAGACATGCACTCGTAGATTTGCCTACCTTGTTTTTAAGACAGATGTGAATTTGCCCTAGGGGAGGAAGAATGTGTTGTGTTTTGGGTTTGGTTTTCTTTTTCTTTTCTCTCTGTATAGTGTAGTCCTTGAGAACTGAGTCTCTAATGTTGTGGCTTTTCCCTGTTTCTCCATTTTCAGTCCTTCCTCCGGTGCTGGTTCCAAGGCACAGCGAGTACAACCCTCAGCACAGCCTTTTGGCCCAATTCCGCAACCTGGGACAAAACGAGCCCCACATGCCGCACAACGCTACTTTCCCAGACTCTTTTCAGCAACCCAATAGTCACCCGTTCCCCCACTCGCCCAACAGCAGCTATCCAAACTCGCCTGGAAGCAGCAGTAGCACCTACCCGCATTCTCCAGCCAGCTCAGACCCGGGAAGTCCTTTCCAGATGCCAGGTATGGTCAACTTCTGTTCCTCTTCAGAAGGGAAAAGGTGGTTGGACATCACTGATACCATGATTTTTTGCTTAATGGTACCAAATTATCAGCCAACACTTGTGTTCAATAGAGAGCTGAGAGATACAAGGACTATCTAATTGCTTTGTCTACTAAAGAATATTGAGGGTTTTAATATAAACTAGAGTCATAGAATTATTTATGTTGGAAAAGACCTTTAAGATCATCAAGTCCAACTGTAAACCTTGTCCCTGAGTGCCACATCTACACGTCTATTAAACACCTCCAGGGATGGTGATTCAGCCACTTCTCTGGGCAGCCTGTTCCAATGATTGACAACTATTTCAGTGAAGACGTTTTTCCTAATATCCAATCTAAATCTCTTCTGGCACAACTTGAGGCTGTTTCTTCTTGTCCTGTTGCTTATTACTTGAGAGAAGAGACCAACACCCAGCTCACTACAACCTCTTTTCAGGTGGTTGTAGAGAGTGATATGGTCTCCTCTCAGCCTCCGTTTTTTCAGGCCAAACACCCCCAGTTCCCTCAGCAGCTCCTCATAAGACTTGTGCTCTAGAACCTTCACCAGTTTTGTTGCCCTTCTCTGAACATGCTCCAGCACCTCAATGTCTGTCTTGTAGTGAGGGGCCCAAAACTGAGTACACCAGTCCAAGCCATGAGCAGCCAGTTTCTCCAGGAGAATGCTGTGGGAAACAGTGTCAGAGGCTGCTAAAGTCTGTGTCGACCACATCCACTGCCTTTCCCTCATCCACTAAGTGGGTCATCTTATCATAGAAGGAGATCAGGTTAGTCAAGGAGTACCTGCTTTTCATGAACCCATGCTGACCGGGCCTGATCACCTTGTTGTCCTGTATGTGCCATGTGATGGCACTCAAGATAATCAGCTTCCGAACCTTCCCCAGCACTGAGGTCAGACTGACAGGTCTGTAGTTCCCTGGATCCTCCTTCCAGCACTTCTTGTAGTTGAATGTCATGTTTGCTGACCTCCAGTCAACTGCGACATCCCTGGTTAGTCAGGACTGCTGATGAATGATAGAAAGTGGCTTGATGAGCACTTCCAGGTCCTTCAGTACCCTTGGGTGGATCCAGTCTGGTCCCATACACTTGTGTGTGTTTAAGTGGTGTAGCAGGTCACTAACCATTTTCCTTTGGATTATGGGGGCTTCATTCTGCTCCTCGTCCCTGTCTTCCATCTCAGGGGGCTGGGGTATCCTGAAACAACTGCTCTTACTAGTAAAGACTGAGACAAAGAAAGGCATTAAGTATCCCAGCCTTTTCCTCATCCTTTGTCTTTGTGTTTCCTCCCACTCTGATAAAGGATGGAGATCCTCCTTAGTCTTCCTTTTGTAGCTAATATATTTACAGAAACATTTTTATCGTCTTTTATGGCGATAGCCTATTAAGTTCTAGTTGGGCTTTGGCCCTTCTAATATTGTTCCTCTTGCAAAGACAGTTAAAACACTGCAGTAAAACCCTTCTGGGGTGGGGGGAGGGATTCAAAGTGTTTTGGGAACCAGTTCAACAGTTTAACCCACAAAGTGTGGTGTTTAGTGCACAAGAAATGTAATGCCGTAGATCATCCTTGCTTAGAAAAGAGATGATCATAAATTCAGCACAAGGCTTTAGTTCTGCAGAAGAAGGATGTTTCTCAAGAGGATCATGCTACTACTACTTGATGATAAAACTTCTTCACATAATGATGTCATTTCAAGAACAAATTTACTTCAACTGCAAAACAGTTCCTTCAGATCCTGAAAAGAAATCTTCAGGCTGTTTTACTTCCTGAAGCCAAGGAAGTAATAACCTTTCTTTGAGTGATGTCTGTATAAAATTCTGTGGAGCTGTCTTTTTTTGGGCTTTACATGTAGATGGTGAAAATACTGCAGAAGCAGTCTGTGACAGATACCTTGATCTTCTCATTCTCTTCTAGGAGAAGGACTCCGTGCAAACTATTCTATTTGTGTGTTTTCTTCTGGGGCTGAGGGAGGGTGTGGGTAAACAAAGCAGCAGACTTGTGAAAATCTGTTTTCTGTTACATGGAACTAACATCCATAGATTTTTTTCTGCTGATAGTTGTTTCTTCTTAAAGTTTTCTCTTGTGAGTGAAGACTACTGAATTTGCAGAGGCAAGAGGGAAGGAAAGAGAGTTCGTATTGGCTTGTCTAAAAAATGTGAAAAGCTGCCGCAAAACCAGCTGTCTTTCCTTCCTTTATTTTTATTTTTTATTTTTATTTTTTAATAGTATGATTGGTGTGGTTGGGACTCTTCCAGCAGAGATAAAGGCTTCTCTAACAAGGTCTTCCTGACCACTGGCTTGTGGAAGTTTGCTTGATCTTTGAGGAGTCTGTTCTGACTGTGTTCCTGTAAAGACGAGTCAGCAGCTGCAGTGAAGAAATTGAATTAGAGGAGAGGTCAAGATACTGATGTCCTCAATGCTAGCTCTGGACAGTTGTCCATCTTCTACTAATGGGGGAAGAGGCTGACTTTCAGAAAATACAAAAAAAAGGAGCAAAGCAGTTATCCAGAGATCTTGAAAACTTTGTAGATACTGGCTAATTTGTTGCCTGTGGCTTTACAATCTTGTTTCCCTATCTGTGCATCACTTGCATCATGTTTGCGCACACACATGAACACGAACATTTAAGGCTTAGTAAAACACGAGACTTAAACTCCAGTGCAGACTGTTAAGCTTTTAATGCAGTCCTTTTATCATCTCTGCTGCTCTCTTGTCCAACTAATTCAAGTACAGGAATTAGCAATGTACCTGCCAGCATTAGATGTAAAGTTATCAACAGAATACGTTCTAAAGAATAAGCAGTTAACTATTAACTTAAGAATAATTAACTTGTGTTTTCTTATTAAAAAAAAAAAAGCCAAAAAACCCCACCCCACAAAGACCCAAAGCTCACAAAGCAGTGGTATGATTCTCCTACCTTTTGTTGATGCTAATTTGGTTTTCAGCGTTCTGGAGACTGTGATAGTTTGCAGTCTGTGCTCTCAGTAATGGAAGTAAACGTGGGATGAGCAGCAGCCGTGTACACCAGAGAGAGTACATTGGTAATCTAATCTCAGTTTTTGCAGCGAAAGCTTGCAGGGGTCAGGCAAGGGTTTCTCTCTTTTGCATATACCTCTGAGCAATTGATTTGGAGGATGATGTCCTCTGGTGTGTTAGGAAATAGTGACATTGGAAACTTCCTGCAGCTTCTCAGAAGCTGTTTGGGAAGCTGTTCCAGAGGTGAAATAGGCAGCTGGAGGGCAGTGCTAGTACCTGATGGGGATGCTTCAACCTGGGCTGAAAGCAGTGTTTTAGTGAGTACAGTCATTGTGCACCTCTTTGTGCCTTAATGTCTATGTGGCACTTTCAACTTGCAAAACATATAGCTGAGTTTTCATTTGTGGCTTGATGGCAGGGGAAGTGACTTGTTTTTATTGCAGTTGTGCTTAATATGCCCAGTAATTCTTTGCTTTCCTGATTCAAGGTCCATGATTGCTTTCTCAGATTTCTGGTGGGTGGAAGTTTATAGCTGAGTCAGGCTGGAAGCATTTCCAGGCTACAGCTGTTTATGTGCGTAGGTATATATACTTTAAGGAGAGGAAAAGACTCGTGTAACTAACTGCCTTTTCTATATTTAGCTGATACTCCCCCTCCTGCTTACCTGCCTCCAGAAGATCAGTTGACACACGATACCTCCCAGCCGATGGATACCAACATGATGGCACCCGTAATTCCCCCAGACATACACAGAGGAGGTAAAAACACTTCCTTTTTGTCTTCCACTTCACTTCTTAAGAGTGAAGAACTTTCAGAACCGACTTTTAATACCTGAGTGTTAATTTTGGATGTATGTGGTCTATAGATATTTTTAGCTGTAGAAGAGATAAAAAACAGCTGTGTAATTTTTTTTCTGTTCTTGTAAGGGATGAAGTAGTAAAGCTGAAGACAAAAAATTAGAAATCTAAATATTTATTTAGAGCAAGAAGCAATCACATGACTCTGAAAATGTAAAATGCGTGGAGTTTATTACTGTCTTAGTCCCAACCAACTCAACAACCAAAGTAATTTTATGTTTGGTATCTGCAACTTTCACTGATCACCAAACAGAAAATTCCTATGATGCCACACACTTCTGTGTGCAGTGCTGAAATTACGCATGTGGAAGGAAAGGAATCTTTCTCTCTTACGATTACATTGATTTATTGGAACAATGCAGTTAATGCTATGTAAAGCATACTGAATTGTGGATGGCAGTAGATATAGCTCTCCAAGTAAAGACTTGATCAGAGGATGAATGCTAATACTGTCAGTTACGTAAACGCCCAGAGACATTTTACATGGACAACTGGAATATCTCTATTTTTCCTCTGAGTCAGTACAGTTCATAAAATTGTATTTTCTTACTATGTTTTTCAATCCTTTTTTCAATCTGCTTTTAATAATTTAGCCTTCTCCTGGTGATAAGGGTGCTTGGGATTTTTTATATTTTGTGATGTTCCATCCTCTCTCTCCATTTCTGTTCTGTCTTTGAGTCATGCAGTGATAGCACTTGGTTCAGAATTCAGCGCGGTCTGCCTGAGGTGTGGCATTGCTACAGACTTTAAAATCTGTATTTAAAAAAAACCCTATTGCTTTACATACTATGACACAGACATCTTTTTACACATTGCTTTTTAAAGCCCTTGCAGCCAGCCGTGACCACTGAGTAAAGGATTTAGTGCATTCATCACGTTGTGAGAAATAGCCCCTTTAGAGAACACATAAGCTTACACAGTTGTGGCCCATGCCAAGAAAGAGCAGCAAGCTGGATGCTGTGCCAGAATGATTATCAAGATCACAAGCATATGAACAATTTAACTGTTCTTTGATTGGTTTTTTGTTCTTGTTTTGTTGCGAAGCTTAATGTCTGGTTTCAGGAAGTGTATTTGCCTTCTTAGAACAATTTGCATAGCTTTTGTGCTAACCTATTCACACTCTGCGTGGAATGAGTTTTGAATGTGATAAACCCCATCTGTAGCTTTTCCACTTTTTGCTGATCCAGTACACTCTGTGTGTATGTGTAGTCCTTGCTGACCCAAAGTACATTTATCAATGCTTATGCCTAACTGTAGACTTTTGCATGTTTGTCCCTCTCACAAAATACGAGTACTGTAGAATACCTCTATTACATGAGATTTAGTAAAGAGAAAAGGCTTTAAAGTTATTGTCTTGCTTTTTAACATTCAACCATTTCAAAATAAAAATTGTGTCTATTAGTATTTTTCTCTCCTAGTAGTTTAGTACAATGGATTTTCATCTCCGTCCCTTCTTTAAAAAAAAAACAAACCAAACCAAAACAAAAAAGACCAAAAGAGACCCCAAAGCCACCTTACTTCTATGTGCCTTCATGTGTTTATTATTCCTATATGTATGCTGTAATTGCCCTATTTTTACAATCTGTAGCAGATTATTTTTTTTAAAGAAGAGTTTTTACTGTGAACTTACTGCAGCATTTTTGTTGCAGACTTTTTAGAAGAGTGTTCTTCATGATGATTTGTTAGTCTTAAGAGATTTGGTTTAACAAGCTGCATCCTGTCAGTGAAGTTGGGTAATTTCCATTGTTGGCCCATGCTGGGAATAGAGGGACTAAACGCACCTGCTCTGCATGACTTAAAGCAAATGTAAGGAAGTTAGTATGAAATCTGTGTGAGAGAGATATGATTCATTCTGCAAGAATGGCCAGCTGGCAAGATTTCTTCCTGACTTTGAGAACTGGGGCAAGGCTGCAGCTTTGATAATTGCTGGCATCTTCATGGGAATTAAAAGTGTAGTAACTTCTTACTAATAATTAATGACAGATTTTTATTATTTTATTGGGATTTTTTTGCAGTGACATGAAAGGATAGAAAATACTAGGGTGTCAGGATAGATCAGCACCTTTTTACAAGTGTTTTAAGGAAGTTATCGGTCAGCAGTAGACACTATTGCTCAAAAGTTTTGCACAGTGATGTAGGATGTGTTATCCTGCTTTTGATTATGTGCCACCTTTTGTATCTGCTATGTACTGCTGGTTTGGGGGGAGGGGGCTTTTGGTTTTTTTTTTGTTTTGCCCGTGTCACAAAACTGAAAGCGGTATGATCTGTCAGCAAAGGAAAGTATGAACGCTCGTCTTAGTTGACTGACTTCAGTAAAGACTTAAGGCTGGAGAGAAGGAAAACTCTGGCCAGAGAAACAAGTTTTCCTGTAATACCAGTCTGATTTTCATTTTAGCGCTTTGACCTGTAGTTGGAGCTTTAATCTGCTAAGTTGGTATCTTAGCAGCGAGTCCAACTGTGCTAGGTTTAGCAGAGAAATAGTCTCCTTCATTTAAAAGGAACCACATAAAGCAGCCACATCCCTTCACTAGCCTCCCTTTGTTTGGAGGCAGTTTAATAATTTGTAGCTGTATTTGGCAGTTGAAAGAATGTGGAGTGGGTGGAGATATCTGGAGAAGCCTGTGCTGTTGTTGGACACCCACTGGGAAACTTTTTGGTAAGGTACTGACCTTCAGTATCACCTGGAGAAATTCCCTGTGCACAGTCACAAGTGTTACCTCAAGAGTTCTCTGTGTTCCTAGAGCTTGATGAGTAGAAGCAATGAACCAGGAATTTCAGCATTCTGCACAATTCCTAGCTTTCGTTAGGAGCTGCTGAGAAGGAGCTGCTTGTTAGCAGAGTCTGGAAAACCACATTCTGAGAAATCCTTGCCGTTACTCAACAAATAATTCTTTTGGTGATGAACAGTTGCAGATTTTGCATTTGGTAACATTTGATGACTAAATAGTTCTCGTTAAATAATACCTTCCTTATTTCATCTGCTTTTCAGCCCAGCATAGTTGTTAAGATCCTGTGCATTATGCCCTTGTTCAGCCTCCGATCCCAAGCAGTATCTATTCCTATTGAAGGTGGGCTTCGCGCAGGTTCTGCAGACAAATGTCAATCTCTCTTAGTTTTTGAAGTCTCCTACCCTTCCCCCAAGAAGCCAAGGAGAAAGATTTGTGCACACCCTGAACGCTGCAAGGTTCTTCTGTTGACTGTGTATTTAAGCTACCTTGATACATTCTTTGGTACCCAAAGTTAGAAATGGTCTCTTGTGCAATTGGGTGATGCTGTTTCTCTTTGTCACTCTGTAACTTTGCAGTAAGCACAGAGGTGACTTGTAATTTGGTAGCTGAGTAAAATGAACTGAAGTTGAAGTTCATTTACTAAATTTGAAGGAAAGCTGAGCTGTAGAATTGCAGTTTCTTTGCTGTCTGGGCTCACACCCTAGCAGAAAATGCAGCAGGGATATTGGGGCACTGCTTGGTATGTGCCCTGGAGCTTCCTGCACTTTTCTGTGGATATCATATGCCAAACTTTGTCTCTTGCGCAAGTAAAGTTGAGGTGAAATTATTCTATTTTATGTCTGTGGCCATGAAAAGTTCAAAAATAACTGAAAATAGAGGAGCCTTCATTTAGCTGCAATTACTCAATATCTGGCTCACCCTTCAGTGATCTTCAGCCAAAACCTGCAGATTTATAGATCTTTACATCTCAACCCTGTATTCCAGTGCTGTTAGGTTGTAATGTTTCCATTGTTGCTTTACAGATGTTCAGGCAGTTGCTTATGAAGAGCCAAAGCACTGGTGCTCCATTGTCTACTATGAGCTGAATAATCGTGTCGGGGAGGCATTCCACGCTTCTTCCACCAGTGTCCTGGTGGATGGCTTCACTGATCCTTCAAACAACAAGAACAGATTTTGCCTGGGGCTGCTATCAAATGTTAACCGCAACTCCACCATTGAGAACACTAGGCGGCATATTGGCAAAGGTGAGTTTTGGATCTTTGCGTCCGTTTTTTGTGGAGTTGTTTTTGGGGCAGAAGGATAGGGGATTGCCACTAGACGTGACAACATGGGACACTTGCCTCAAGAGCAGGCTGGTCTCCCCAAGTGTATGTGATAAGTGCTTGTGTTGGAAACCAATTTTCTGGCCAGGTCTTATAAACAAAGTACTGTTCTTACCTGGTGTGTAATTACAGGAAGCTTTTACCCTTAATTAATTTTTAATTGTCCAAAGGGTATCATAATCTTAATTAGAATGAACACTTAAGACAGTTTGTCTAATGAAATGTCTTGATTTATCTTGATTATTGGTGTGTATGGAAATTGAAATTCTAGTTCCTGGCACCAAATTTCTATCTAGCCTTAGTTCCAACATAAATTAGCTATCCTAACATGTATTTAGACAGACAACCTGCTAAAACAATTTTTCCAAATTAATTTTTCACAGGCTGGTGATTCTTTCAGTTGGAATTTTGTACTTTTCTATGGCTGTGACAGTGTCATGCAAAAGAGAAAATCTACTGGTTTTGACCTTTCTGAAAACTTGCCTATAATGCAAATGATAGGCAAAACCGACATTGCCCCCTGCAGTGGTGCATTCCTGCCAAATTACATTATTAGTAAACTCTAAGTTTTCTGAGACAGCTGAGGGTTCAGCATGCCCAAGCAACAGGGTGTATGTTGTAAGTGCCAGTTAATGAAGTATCTCCCTCCTCCTTAGAGGAGGAAAGAATGGAAACTGAAGAGAACTGTCAGGTCTTCAAGTTTTAGCCCTCGATCTGGAGAGCTGCTCTCTACATGAGGACTTGGGCAGCTCTCAGCACTACACTACACCTGTGCCGTGCCAGTCAGATCCTAATCCTCCTTCCTTTTTTTCCTCCCCATCCATCTTATCAAGTATCAGGATATTTATTTAACACCTCATTTCCCTGTTGAAAGTAACCCAGCTGCAAGCGGAGTTCTGCTGAAGCACTTCACTGCATATGTGCCGAAGCAGGGTGTGGAAGAGACAGGGATGCTGTTGACTAAGTAAACGTGCACAACTATTGGTGATGTAGAACTGTTAGTCTTTGAGGTATGAGGCATAAATCCTAAACTTGAAGACATAGCCATAAATGTGTTTCCAGATGAAGTGAGAGTGTGTATGTACCTACACAGGTACATGCACAGTCAGCAGCAAAATCTTACATGACAGAGCACAGTCAAGGTTTTCTCACTTGACTTCAGTTTAGCTTTTAAATTCTGTGTGTTCACTTCTCTGACTTGTGACATTGTGGGAGGTGAATAGTTTAAGCAGCAAATAATCCATTTTTAAATTCAAAAGGCAAGTTTCTTGCTTTCTCAAAGTCTTTGGTATTGAACCCTATTGACAGCAGATCTCCACCAAGGTTCCCTGTCTGTAGCCCCCATTGATGGCGGGTGAGGGAGCGGGCAGTAGAACGGAAGAGGACTGTAAAATTGATGTGTACCCTCATTTGACAGATAACAGCTGAGGAGTATAGAATCATAGAATCATTTAGCTTGAAAAACACCTTTAAGATTATTGAGTCCAACTGTAAACCTAGCACTGCCAAGTCCATAACCATGTCCCTAAGCACCACATGTATATGTCTCTTAAATACCACCGGGGATGGTGACCCAACCACTTCCCTGGGCAGCCTGTTCCAATGACTGACAACCCTTTTGGTGAAGAAGTTTTTCGTAATATCCAATGTAAACCTCCCCTGGTGCAACTTGAGGCTATATAAGGGCCATTTTCTTTTTCCAGCTTTCTGGAATTAGAGTGAGTTGAAAAAAACTCTTGCTACCCAGAATAGCGTTCAGGGCTTTTCCAGAGAATCCAGCTTGGGACTGCTTTAGTATCTACTAATTATGCAGTAGGTTTCTGCTTTCTACTTTTCATTCCCAATTACTGCAATGTTTTACTTATAATTAGAAAAATGTTCAAGTGGCTAAGCCGTCAAATGTACTGCATCAAAACTACTGTCCTGCTTGCTAGTTTGTTGTTGCGCAACATGTGCGCAAAATGTTAAAATGCAGGAATTAAAAGATTTCCCTTATTTATACATACAGACCCTCCTTTCAAATCACCTACTGATGAAAGAAAAGTAAAAATGAAGTTTAAAGACAGCTGATGGTCTGATGTGAAATTAATGTTTATCTCTTTAAGCAGAAACATGTCTGTGGAGACAGAGCATGGCAAATAGATGCACAGTGTGAATTTGTCTAACTTCCTTATGTCAACCTTGTCCTTCTAGGTGTGCACCTCTATTATGTTGGTGGGGAAGTGTATGCTGAATGTCTTAGTGACAGCAGTATTTTTGTGCAAAGTCGGAACTGCAACTACCATCATGGATTCCATCCCACCACGGTCTGCAAAATCCCCAGTGGCTGCAGTTTGAAGATTTTCAATAATCAAGAGTTTGCTCAGCTTTTGGCTCAGTCAGTGAACCATGGCTTTGAGACAGTGTATGAGCTTACTAAGATGTGCACTCTCCGTATGAGTTTCGTAAAGGTATGTGAAAATCTGCTTGAAATTGAGAAAAAACAAATTTTTCTGCTTACAAAATATTGTGGTGACTTTGGTCCAGTACCTCCCTCCATTGACCTGTTATTAGCTGTTGAACTTTTAAGCATGGAATAATGTTCATTAATCTTAAGACAAATCTTAATGAAATGAAATTTTCTTTGTGGACAAAAATCCATGTGAGGCGCATACTTTAAAAGCTTGAGGTGACTTGCAGAAGGTGTTTCTTCACGTAAGTTTATAGTCACTTGTGAAACATTTCTATCATGTCTGTTAACTATTCTGATTTCATTGAATTGTCTCTTGTAGATTTCTAGTGTTTCAGTTGAATTTTTATATTTAATGTGTGTATGTGGAAGTACTTGCATAATTACTCTGGAGTTATGCTGCTTGTCTTTCTAGTCTTGTGGGACATGGCAAGATAGAGAGCAAGTAAGTTTATTTGAAAAGAATTGAGTCTTTTAATTGCCCTCAAAGTGGAAAAGCCACCAATTCATTGCGTAGCATCAGCTTTTGCTCCTTTTTTTGCCCATTGTTATGGTCCATGCGATCTGCTGCTCTGTACGAGGCCAGCTGAACTTCATAGTTCTGTTCCTGGGTGGTATTTCTGGAGAGTTGAGCTGGGACTGCAGTGGTAAGCCATATAGCTGTTGTGGGAGTGTAGATAGCATAATCCTCTAAATCTGTCTTGACCAGCAGCTCCCAAATTAGAGTAATATACATATCTTTCTATTCAAGGGGGGCATGCAAGGTCAAGATCTGTGATTTGACTGTGAGTGGTGACTTCTGTACTGATCTAAAAGAGCTGGTCACATACATGAAAGTAGTCAGATGAAAACAGTAATATGCTGAAGCGCTGTTCTTGATGGGAGGATAGAAACTTTCAGATGTGTTAGGGCAGGGGTTCCTAAAATTGAGTAGGTTGTTTATAGCTCTGCATCCTATAGAGCTGTATGGCAGCATTGCCTGAACAGTTGCAGTCCTGCATATTGGATGTTGCACTGCACAGTTTAGAGCTGCTGCCACCTGTGTTGGGAGCTGGGTAATCCCTTCATTTGGAGTTAATACAGGGCAGATCAAACTGTACCTGCTGCTACCTTTAGTCTTGTCTCCAGACGTGCCCCCAAAATGGTTCACTTAGAAAATTATTTTGAAGGCAGTTTAAATATCTGCTTGTATCTTTGGTAACTACTGTAACTGAATTGGGTATGAACTGAAGCAAAACCTATCTTGTCTTAACTTGAGAAGTAGCCTGCTGGGGAATGACCATGCCCTCTTTCTGCGATGAGGAGTGTTTCTGACTTACTGCTTGGTTTATCATGTACATCCTGCCAATGATGCTTTGGTTCTTGTCAGACAGATGCCTCGCCCCCACTTCCATGATGTCAGTCTATGACCTCATTTTTTAATTTGTTGATCTGTTTGGCAGCATTTCTCCCCAATTTGCTCTATTTTTGGTCTTGCCAGATAAGACTTGATTATCCCCCTCTTCAGATGCTTTATTGGGATATTATGCAGCTGGCAGTGAGGTATGGGGAAATTTTTCACTGACATAACCTATGTCTTTAAGAATGTAAGGACTTCCATTCCAAGAGATCTCAAAATGACACTTCCTACTTCAGATTTGTTTGTTGAAATGTGATAGTCGTTGGTGCATCAAGGGTGTTATGCTACCCTGCTGATAATGACTGTTGAAAGCTAGAGTATTTTGGTAAGAAAGATGACTAGTGAAGTATGCTTCTCACGCGTTTGATGTTGTAAAATAAGATGTTTTGGTTTTTTTCTTTCCCCGCTTATGATTCTGCTTCCAGGGTTGGGGAGCTGAATATCATCGCCAAGATGTAACGAGCACGCCATGCTGGATAGAGATACATCTTCATGGTCCCCTTCAGTGGCTGGATAAAGTACTTACTCAGATGGGCTCTCCTCATAATCCTATTTCTTCAGTGTCTTAAAAGGTCCTAAGCTCCTGCATTTTGGAAACAATTGAGCCTTGCATGTACTTGAAGGATGTATGAGTCAGACACTTTTTTTTCCCCGTGAACTGGCAACAGCTGAAAAAAAGCCTTGAAAATACTTGACTTCTGTGACCAACTATTGGATTCAGAAAAAAAACCCAACCAAACAAAAAATCGACAACAAAAATCCAATCCCCTTTGACATACTGTTGGTATCAAGAATTTTAGTTTACATTGTACCATACTATTGTGAAGTTGCTTTGCAGGACTTAGTGCAACGGGGACGACCGAGCCAAAACCACAATCTGTCGGACCGCGTTCCCGAAGGATCTTCCTGTATCTGGCACTCTGAGATTCTCTTTCTTCCTTATGTTCAGCGCCTGCTGTTTTCCTCCGTGTCCTCTGGGGCTAAGAGCTGATGTTGGTGAAGTCTGCTTTTTGCAGACTCTCCGCAGTATGTTTTAAAACCATTTGTCTAAGTTGATGGTTGCTATTCTCTTTAGAAGAAAAAAAAGTGTCGTAAAGTTTAATCTTAACTATGTAATAATCTTTGAAATTGTGTCCTGACCATACTGCTGTAAGAATGTTAGGTATGTTTTTTGCTAAATGTATGTATGGTGTATTTGAAAGTTTAGAAATTCATTAGATTTAGACCATAAAGGAATTAGGAATATTTGAATGGGGGGAGGTGGGGAATGGGAAGGGAAAATGACAACTGAACTGTAGAATATATTGTAAACATAGCTTGTTAGTTTAAACTGAGGTCTGAGTTTTGCTGTGCATTTCATTTTTATAGTGGCTTCATCTTGTTAATTCTGACTATTTTTACCTCTTCGTTTTCCCCCAAAACAATTGTGCATCTGGTTAAATCTTTACCCGTGAAGAGGACAAAGTGATTAATTCCTGCAGTTTGAAGGCTGCAGCTCTATGTATTTCAAGACAAAATTGTACAGAGTGCTCTTTAACTATTGAGCAGTTTTATACAGTTTATGTAACAGAAGTAGGCTTTTAATTTTGTAAGAGAATCTTGTTTTGCCAAACCTAGTAACTGTTAATTGTTTGGAGGACTTCAAAATCCCTGTGTGGGTCTATTTCAAACTTTAAAAAAAAATATATATATTTTTAATTTTTACTTTTTTTTTTACTGCTTGGTTCATTTTCTTCTCCTTGATCTTTTATATTCACATAAGCTGTAATACTTTTAGTACCTTTATTCCAAAACTAGTGGGTCCTCTTTACTGGAAGTTTTGAATAAAACCTGTTGTTACTGCTTACATTTGATTAAAACCTTGTCTTGTCCACTTCTTAGTAGACTCTTAACAAACCAGATAAAGATATGGTCTTGGAGGAGGAACAGCTAGAAATGAAGATACGCTGAGCTTAGACATTTATGATTAGTACAGGTTAGTAACCCTACTAAACTCAGTATGTGAGACAAATAAGTACTCTAGGGAAAAAGAGTTCTTAACCAGGCAAGATAAGCGTGGGTGCAGTAACCCTGAAGTAACCCAGCCACTTAGTTTAATTTCTGTGAGATTTCAACAGAATATCTGTATGAGAAGAGATGTTGCTGAGGTTGCAGCGTCAGTGGGCTCTCGCTGCTTCTTGCCATGGTTGTGAAGAGCCTGTGTGTTCCTTTATCCATACCTCTGCCTTTGCTCTGAGAAGAGGTGAGGGAAGGACTGTCCCTTTGCAGCTGTGAAGTGTCTGTCAGGTGCTGGGATGATGGAGTTTGATACTGGGGATTGACTGGAAATCCTGTGCCTGGCTATAATAGACCATGCAGCACTAACAGGAGCATGACAGAAAGCTGAGCAAGAGATGAGTGTGTGTTCAGCCAGATGTATGCATGTGTATGTCACTGTAATGAGTAATAGCCCTTTTTGGAGAGTGAGTCAATAACTTTTTCTCTTTTTTTTTAAGTTAATTCTATTGCTTAGTTCAGTACGTGTTTTTAAAACTAACCCTTCTTCCTTTGCTAAGGGGAGAAAAAATCCACAATGTTCAAGCTCCCTATTTAGGAGAACTTGGTTAGTGGCTTTTTTATATTTTGTATTTATTAGTTCCAAGAAGAGGGGTTGGTTTTTTTTTTCCGATTCAGTTTAACATTTATTTTTCATAAAGAAGCAGTCATAGCACAAATGCAAGTCTTAAGTAAAATTTAAATATGACCAAAAAGCGAAAAAATGCTGTTTGCAGTTCTGTGACTGTCTTTGTTTTTTCCATCTTCAGCCCCTGCTACATTAACTCCCAGCTGTTCCCAACCAGTTTCCTTCCTTCTGTTGGAATACAGCACTGAGGTAGTGACTTTTTTTTTTTTTTACATCAGTGCTGTAACCGTCAATCAAGCAAGTCTTAAGAGTGTTTCTGTTAGGATGTTTTCATATTTGGATGATCCTGTCCAAGTTTTGGTAAACTTTGAAATAGCTTTGGAGTAAGAAAAGACAGTTTTATGTTGTGACTGGTTTTGAATGTTAGTGTCTTGTATGTTTTGGGCTGTAATGCCTCTCTGTTTTTCCTAAACAGGGATTAAAATCAGAAAATACCAGCTCTGCAGTGTCTCGGAAACTTTCAGCAGTAACACTTCTACAAGGACCCAATTATTTTAAGTTCCTCCAGTTGTGAATTTTTCTGTGCTGTCGATAGTGTTGAAGTGCAGCATACGTAATATTTTCTTTGTGTTATCCAGCTCTTTGTTTGCAGTGAGGAGACATGAGGTGTAAGGAAAAAGTGTACCTTATGGGATGACACAGAGTATCCCAGCTGCACTTCATTAAATAAGCTGAGTGGATTGGAGTAGCACCTGAGACTAATAGCCAGAAAAATAGGAGGTAGGATGGCAGTTGCCCTGGAGGAGGTAACTGTTAGCTTGAGGCTCTTGTGAAGATTTTTGGAGTATCTTGGATATGTTTACTTACTGATTTGCCCCACTTCAGATAGTTGAGTCAGAAAGCTGGAAAAGGCAAAGGACAAGACAGAAGGAAAAGAATTTCTTGCTGACCTCTCACAAAATGGAGAACGATGAGATCTAGAAACTCGGGAGAGAGCCTACAGTGTCAGCTCTGTAACTGGGTGAGTCCCTGCTGCCTACTTGGTTTTATTTCCCCATAGTTTCCTGTGTCTAGTCTTCTGAACAACAGTGTTAAAACACAGAAGATGCTGCTTCAAGGTGAAAAGTCGAAACGGTCCCTGTCAGGAGAAACTGAAAAGGTATGGATAACTGTTTTAGAAAATGAATTAAGGAAGAGCAGTGAACAGTAGATGTGGAGACACATACTTCCGTGGAGCTAAATGTATTTTGAAATCTGTGCTTTGGCTTTTAAGTGCTGGAAAGAAGGTAATTCTCCCCAGGCAGAGATAAATTTTTAACTGTTTAAAAGTCTCTGGTGAACCTTTAAAAGATTTGATGAAAGCTAAGAGAAGTAGTCGTGGTTACTTGTGTGGTTTTAGGAAGGGATGGAGAGAAATAATTTATGTTTTAACATATCCTCTATCAGAGTATCACAGACCTGATCTTCTAATGCTCACTAATGTGGTATTGCTATCTAGTTTGATAAAGCCATTTCCTTACTAAATCACTTTTCTTGCTACTGTAGCTGTGTTTTCACAACTGCTGTTGTCTTTTCTAGCCTGAAAGAATGCAGTTCTATGTTGTAGTTTGAAGACAATAAATGAATGCAGAGATGTCTGAAACTTAGGCACACCAAGAAAGGGCCGCCTATCTCCTTGATTTTTCCTTTGTCTTGCCACATTTTAAACCTTTGATTGACATCTTGGAAGTTAGCTGTGTTTTGATGGTCTCTAATTGCTGCTGGTTTGTTCTGTTCAGCACACTGGAGCCTCTTATTCTGCTCTTGAGATTCGTGATTCATAACTGCAAACTGGCAGTCACCTTCTGGTTGAGTGCCTAAATATACAACATAACTCTACCATCACCAGTCATGGTAGAGCAATATATTTTTTACATACATCATCTCACAGTTCATTTTCTTCTAATACATTTGTAGTTCTGTGCAAGAGAGGAGCGAAAATGGCTCTTATTTTACTCTGTCCCCTTCTGTCCTTGACTTAAACAGCTCAATGGAGAAAGCCACCCTTGTCATGTTATCCTTTTAGGGGATGCTCTCTCTTCTCTGTTCCCTAAGCGCCCCTCCCTGACTTCTGTGTCCTTGATGACTTTCCTTATTTTTTTGCAAATAGTTTTTTGTCTGATTCTTTTCTCATAGCTGCTGGACACTGTATGTTTCAGTCAGACAGAAAGACCTTTACATACCGTAGAGGCAGGTAAACGATTACAGGCACCGGAAGCCACCTAAAAGGATGCACATGTTTCACAGGCACCACTTTTTCAACACCTGCTGCGTCGAATGCTTTTTGGAAGGGGAAGGTCAAGTGAGACAGGCTCATGCTATTGAATTTCACTTTTACTTGGGATTATTGTTTTAAAGGTTTTTAGTTATTAAAATGCCCTTCTTTCCTTTCTATGGTAATATGTTACTTGCTTTGCATCTGAATGAAATGACAGAAATTGTCAGCTAGGGTGCTCAGGCTTTGTATTTTAGCAGTTGCGTTCCCTGACCGCTGCCTTCAGCTTCACAAGCAGGCCTAGCACTTGGTCTTGTCATCTCTTTCCCAACAGGCTTCAGAATAAATAATGTGTGTGGTTTGTAGAAGGAAACTCCTGTCCTCTCCACTTGCCTCGGTGACTTGCTCAGAGGGGAAACACCTGTGGGACAAGGGCAGCTGTGGCTGGGCCTGGCGCTCATTCACAGGGGCTGCTGCCATGTGCAGCCTGGATGAAATGGCCCTTGTTCCCAGGGCCTGCCATCCTCGTGAGGTGCTGTGCCTGTTCCTCCGCCCCTGCAGGTCACGCATCTCTGTGGTGCAGCAAACTGCCACCAGTTCGTGTACCGTCATGTGCTGTGAACTGCTGAGGCAGAGGGCTCTGATTTCCCACTTTTGTTGTTGAAGTGGCTAACAAGGTGGCTCCTATTTCACTCATCCCAGCTGTGGGAGACGATGATCTCTTCAGCTGCAACTGCTATGTCTGACCAGAGGGTATGTGGTGAATTGGTTTTCATGAAGCAGGAGCGACAGCCTCCTGATCAAGCCTGTTGCAAACGCAAAAATAACTCCAATAAAATTTGTCATGTAGGCATTCCCTCAGCTTGACGCGGGTACAAAGATGAGGAGGTCTATTGCAGTGAATGGACAAGACGAGTATAGATTTTGTTTGGGTCTAAGTGCTTTACAGTTAAAAATGGCATGTGGATACTCAGTGTGTTAACTTGTCATGTGCAGCTGATGTTATCAAAGGTAATGTCAAACCTCCAAAGTTTACAAACAGTCCAAAAGTCTGGAATTTGATTCAGTCATCTTTCAGGAATGTAAGAATTTTTATTCTAATGGGTGCAGATTCCTAGTTTTTTCTTAGGAATTGGTTTGCAATTTCCCCTTTTTATCTTGCTGCTAAGGTAGGAGTTGAAAAATCTGTATCGTCTCTTTGTGATCCTGCCAGCTCATCTCAGACTTTAAATCTGTAAAGCTTGGAGGAGGCTGCTGTAGGTAAATTTTGAAGAAGCGAGCACCTTCACATGCTTCATATTGTAGACAGGACTTCAGATCTCATAGTGATAAAAACCTGCCACTTACAACTCTGTATTGTATTAAATGTAAAATGAACTAGAATTGTATTACAGAGGGGACTCAGCACATGCCAAAGAGGCTTTCCTTGCGCAAGGAGTTTGGCTGAAGTGGATAGGTCACTTGCTTAGACATGGTGGGAACAGCACAGTTTGTGTTTGTAAAGAATAATGTAATTTTCCTATTGCAGCTTTTTTCTTTCCCCAATATCCCTGTAACATGTAAAAACATTCTTTTACATGAAGAAAAATGGTGTGCCTAACTTCCTTTTCTCATGCCCTTCCTTATATGATGACTTTCAACTTCTTGGTTTTCTGTTCTTTTAGGTTACCAAGTCAAACTTAGTACAAGTAGATGAATGACGCTCAGTGTGTGTAGTGCTGGCAGTAAGAGTTACTATTTTCCCAGGGCACTTGGTCCTTAGCAGGAGAGCAGGGTCTGTCTCATTGCTGAGCCCTTTGCTTCTGCCCTCTGTCGATACTTTTGGGATTAGTAATTGTGAGTGGTTTCAGATATATATGTGGAGACTGGAAGGTGGCTGCTGTCCCATCAGATATTTCTTCAAGCTTATAGACCAGTCTCCTCAAGTCAAAAACACCATGGGTTGTAGTGCTGGCAACAGCACTATTTAAAAACTGGATCTAAGCATGGCTTCATTTTGAACATGACTCGGACAGCTTTGCTTTGACTACAAACTTTACAAACCTCTCAAACACAGCTTGATCCCTGTGTCTGCTGGATTTGGTCCATGGTGTTTTCTAAAGCAGTACAGAAAGAAGCTACCTTGATCTGCATGCTCTGAGGACTTACGGTTCCAGGAGTTGGATTTTTATCTTGTGCCAGGAGAGTAGCTTTGTAAATACTCTTTCATGGGGTAGCTTTTAACTTGGGTGTGGGGTTTCTTTGTATCCCCGCTAATAGCGACTGATTTGACACTAATTCATAATACATTCTGGGCATTGTGGCCAGTCTGCTTTCTGGCCCACTGTATTGCCCTTGGTTTTTCAGGAATCATATAAGTGCCCTAAATGTTCCTGTGATTTCCACAAATTTGAGCAGATGTAGCAATAGGGCTTAGTTTGAATTTGATGAGCTTACACGGATAGAAAGCAGCTATTTGCATTCTTATAATCAAAATATTAAAACATTAAACTTCGTAGAAATTGATCATCTTCAAAACGGTTCCTAGCAAAGCGCTGGGATGTCTTAATTTTGGTGTGGGCACGTGTGGCAGTTTAAGAAGTTACCTTGAGATAGGACCCTCAAGTTTGAGGATCCTGATTCAGCAGAGCATACTTTCAGTAAGGGCCCACCATTCTGGCTCATGAGATCTGTTAGCACCATACAAGCCCCAGGTTAATTTGTTTTGTGAGTAATCAANGTGCATACAGTGGCAAGGGAGGGTTCATTGAACTTGGTGAATTTTTAATTATTTTTTTTTTGTTACAGGCTGGGATGTTAGAGTTAGGGCCACACAACAGCATGTGACTTCCTCATCTTCTTTCGGAGGTAGATTTAGTGTAGTGGCCTCTGATACTTCCCCCCCGCCCCAACAGCCCCACACCTCACTCCTTCAACTGGACTTGGATGTGGTGTTGATTTTCCTGACCAAGGAAAACTGGTCAGGGAGATTAAGAGAACTGAAAGCTGTTCTTAGTCAATTTCTCTCTCTTCTCTGCCCCAGTCACCCTAAGAAACAAACCCAAGCCAGCACTGCATGGGTTACTGCCGCCTTGTCAGGGAGGAGCAGGAAGACCAGCAGTGGTGACACTGGTGTAGCCAGAGAGCTGAGCCAGTGAAGAGCAGGTACAGGAGGAGCTGCTGGCTGAAGAGGTGCCAAAGGAGTGTGTTCACAGCCAGGTTTTCTTACCGTTACTTGAGAAAGTACAGGGAACACTCCTTTCTGTTGCAGCAGCGGTGGGTGGGTGGGGTATGGCTCTGCCATTGCATGGAACAATCCCAAACGTGTTGGTCAGACCTGGAACTTCACAGCTGAACAAGCATGGAGGCTGTCTTGCATGTGAGCATCATGTTGGACTGAGGGGGGTGCGATAGCCTGATCGCCATGCAAGTGATCTCATTGTGTGTGATGTTTATTTTCAGTGTAGTTTTAGAGTTGTCTGGGTGCTCTTGCACTGTTTTTTCCATCAACAGTAAGGTGGATGAAAGCATATGCAGAGTATGTGGCCTTCATTTCGTTTTTCTCTATGCTCTGGTAACCCTGTGTATTTTGTAAAACATTACTGTGTGTCCTTGCATTGGAAATTACCGTGACCTCACATGGATGGTGTGTACAGGAAGCCCAGTCAAAATTCATTATTTCTACAGCCTGAAAAATGTGACATGCCTGTCACATAAACGGGAAACAGCCCTTGTAGGGGACCGAGCATAGCTGAAAGCCTAATCTGAGTAACACTGCTGGCCATCTCCATATGGTAACTTTCAGTACCTTGCAAGTTTGGAAAATGCGGTTCTAACTGGCTTCCACATGCTGGATGAATGTGTGGATACCAGATGTTGCCTTACACATTTAAGTCTTCTCCTAAAATCGATCCAAGACACTTGACTACTGAGGATAAGGAGAAGGCTGAGATTCTCAATGCAGCCTTTGCATCCGTCTTCAGTACTCAGACCAGTTGTCCTCGGGGTACTCAGCCTCCAGACGTGGACATCTGGGCCAGAGAGCAGAATAAACCCCCCACAATTCAGGTCGAAACAGTTAGAGATCTCCTGCTTCACCTGGACTGCCACAAGTCCATGGGGCCGGATGGAATCCACCCGAGGGTGCTGAGGGAGCTGGCGGGTACGATTGCCGAGCCACTCTCCATCATCTATCAGCGGTCATGGTCAACGGGAGAGGTCCGAGATGACTGGAGGCTTGCCAATGTGACACCCATCCATAAGAAGGGTCATAAGGAGGATCCTGGGAACTACAGGCCTGTCAGCCTGACCTCGGTGCCAGGGAAGGTGATGGAGCAGGTCATCTTGAGGGCA
>VWZZ01008172.1:389504-430012 GCA_013399095.1 Psophia crepitans | reverse complement strand
GTGTCCAGTTTTGGGCCCCTCACCACAAGAAAGACATCGAGGCCCTGGAGCGTGTCCAGAGAAGGGCAATGAAACTGGTGAAGGGGCTGGAGCACAGGTCTTATGAGGAGCGGCTGAAGGAACTGGGGTTGTTTAGTCTGGAGAAGAGGAGGGTCAGGGGAGACCTTGTTGCCCTCTACAACTACCTGAAAGGAAGTTGTGGTGAGCTGGGGGTCAGCCTCTTCTCACAGATAACTAGTGACAGGACTAGGGGGAACGGCTGCAAGTTGCGCCAGCGGAGGTTCAGGTTGGAGATTAGGAGAAATTTCTTCTCAGAAAGGGTGGTCGGGCATTGGAACAGGTTGCCCAGGGAGGTGGTGGAGTCACCGTCCCTGCGGGTATTTAAGGAAAGGTTAGACGCAGTACTGAAGGACATGGTTTAGTGGTTAATAGGTGGGGGGGACGGTTGGACTGGATGATCCTTGAGGTCTCTTCCAACCTTAATAATTCTGTGTCTTATGTACAGCAGTTGTGAGTGAAAGCCTGCACGTGTGAAGGTTCGTATTTACACAGGAGCTGGGCTGGACCTGCAGCACTAGAAGCAAAGTTGAGGTTTCTCTGATCGTCTGAAGTTTCTGATGACAGTAAGTAGTAAAACCCAGAGAGGTAGCATACGTTATTAAAGACATAGTTGTCAGAGATGGAATACTTTTAAGTGCTGGCTATTATTTCGGTAGAAGACCCACAGAAAGAATGCCATGTGACATCACAAAAGACTGATGATATCCTCTTTTGGCATGTATAATAATTAGGCG
Source organism: Psophia crepitans (assembly GCA_013399095.1). NCBI lineage: Eukaryota > Metazoa > Chordata > Aves > Gruiformes > Psophiidae > Psophia > Psophia crepitans. The sequence goes on along the minus strand of VWZZ01008172.1, from coordinate 429,218 downwards.
CTCTAAATTTCCGTATTTTCACGTGTATAATTATGGATTATATTCTCTGGTTTTGTCTAAATGCAGAACAGAAGACTCCTTGTGAAGTTTCTGCCTCTCATTCCTCGTAGCCTGTTCCCTCTTTCAAAAATGTTTCTTCCTCTGAGCTCTTGCAGACGGTCTTGATAGCATAGTAAAAGGGCTGGTTAACGAACGAAAGTAGAGCACAAGTTAATGTGGTACCACAAGAAGGTATTTAGCATATACTTGGAGAAACAAACAGTTGTGTTGTTTGGGTGTTGTGTTTTTTTTAAGTATCCTCTTTATTGTTTGTGGGAATGTAGCTTCCAGACTGCAAGTCTGACATGGTTAACCTGGCGTTGCTGGTTCGCTACCAAGGTACAAATTCTGTGATTGGAATTAAATTTTAAATTCCCTTTCTTTAGAGAAGGCAAATTCTGTAAGACCATGTTCTTAAGGCACAGGGGAGAATAGAAAATAGTGATTTACTTTTCTCAGTATGGCTTTGTTGTGCATGGCAGTTGCACCCTTTAATTGCTTTTCCAAAGAGTGCAGGTCTGAGGAGAGCAGCCAAACAAATGTCTGTGGTGTTTGTAGGAGCTGACTGTGCATGTTGCTGTTCTCTAGTAGCATCTGTTGTGATCTGTGTGTGCATTTTCTCTATCGAAATAGTAGAGTACCTGAACTTTGCCCAAAAAATGGAGCTCAGTCCCATTTTTGTAGTACCCAGAAGCTACTAACTGGCACAGCAGTTGCACAGGGCCCAGGTTTTCATGTGGTCCTGAAGTTCTTTGCTCCATAGGTGCATACACTCTTTACATGTACTGCAGCACCTCTCAAAGTGGTAATGGATTAAGTGATAAGAAAGTAAAACTGAGAGACTGTGGTGTGTGACAAAAAGAAACACGCATAGTGTGTAGAATCAAACCCAGGCTGGGCTGGAAGTAACATGTAGTACAACGATTTGGAAATACACGTTATTAATGACAGGACCAAGCTTGGGGTTCACTTTGTCTCATCAAATATGCTTAAGTGATGATCTCTTGTGGGTTTTGGGGGATGTGTGTGTGTGTGCTGTTTTGGTTTGTGGGGTTTTTTTTTCCCTGGAAAGCTGGGTGAAAAGAGGTGAGAAATTACAGTCTTGATATTTGAGGAGGGGGAGTACACAACTCTGCTTCACTTCCTTCCCTGCCACCTCCCCCAAACAAATTCTGCCTCCATAGGTCTTGTGGGAGAAAAGGGAAAAATATGGAGGGATTTGTTCCACGCGGTTTCCCTCTGGCTAAAGCTGACCAACCAATGGGAAGATCTCACAGTGGAACAGATGCTGTGTTCTTCAGAGGAAGTATGAATTTCAGCCTCTAGAAAGATTAGTCTAAAAGCCTGAGGGCTATGAGGAGAGGGAAAATACTTTAAAAAAACCCAAACCTAGTATTTTGGGTACATAAAGATTTGAGAGAAATTCTTTTAGGAATGACGCATCTGAGGCGTACTGAACTTTGTACATGTTATGTGCATGCAGAAGTGCAGTACATCCCAGTCGGGTGATGGGCTGGCTGCATCGTGCGTGCTTTCAGGTGGTGTGTGCTGTGGACCTAAGGACTCTGTATAGGGTTTAGGTAAAATTCAGATGGAAGGTATTTTGCAGTCTCCCTGTGTACCCTGTCCAGTTCTTAATCACCTATTTCTAACTATAATAGAAAGTTTCTTCTATGATTTGGTTTAAATTTGCCTTTCTACAAATGAAACTGATTACTACTTAGTCTGCTTTTGGTGGTGATGCAGCAAATCATTCACTGTTGTCTTCATAACACCATATGCCTTGAAGAAAGGCATGTTCCCACTCCTTCCTGTACTATTTCAGTTCTCTTCCTGTCAGAAACCACATTTTTAAAATTCTTTGCTTTTCTTCCCTTTTAAATGTACTTGGTGAAGTTTTCATCTGGGTTCTAGTTTGCTTATATCTCTTCTAGTAAGGTGCATGAAACTGAGTGCTTGTCCTGGTTTTGACTTGGGCAGAGTTTATTTTCTTCCTAGCAGATGGTACAGTGCTGTGGTTTGGATTTAGGATGAGAATAATGTTGATAACACCCTGATGTTTTAGTTGTTGCCAAGCAGTGTTTACAATTAAGTCAAAGACATTTCAGCTTCCCAGACCCTACTGACGGGGAGGCATGAGCCTTCCACAGGAGGTGCCCAAGAAGCTGGGAGGGGGCACAGCCAGGACAGCTGACCTGAACTGGCCAAAGGAATATTCCATACAATATGACATCACACTCAGTATATAACTGGTGAAAGTTGGCCCGGGAGTGCTGCAGCTCGGGAACTAGCTGGGCATCAGTCAGCATGTAACGAACAATTGTGCTGTGCATCACTTGGTTTGTATATTCTTTTATGATTGTTGTTGTTGTTATTCTCTTCCTTTTCTGTCCTATTAATTTTTTTTTTTAATCTCAACCCACAAATTTTACTTTTTTCCAATTCTCTCCCCGTCCCACGGGGGGTGGGGGAAGTGAGCGAATGGCTGCGTGATTGTTTTAGCTGTCTGCTAGGTTAAACCACAACAGCACTGTAGTCTGCTTGAGGCCTCACCAATACTTCACAGCTATTGAGTGGAGAGCTGAGTAAAGTGAAATGATGACTTCATTTCTTTCTTATAACACTTCTCTTAGTACATCTCAGAATTGCATTTTGCAACAGCATTTCCAGTCTGTGGTTTCCAAGCCTTTTTAGTAGGATGAGTGCCTAGCCAAATGGTTTTGATTTATTGTTATGTATGTATATGTATCATACATTGTCTCTTGCGCTCGCCTTTAGTGATTGTCGTCCCAGCAGAAATACGGTGGGGTTCTATCGTATTTTCCTGGGTATCCTGATGCATTCATGGCCTCGTGATGCTTTCATAAGGCTCTTGTGAGAATTGAGCAATGAGGAATGAAAAAAGTTGGCCTAATTCTAGGACTCTCATATGCACAGTTGAGCCAAAATCTTAAATTTTGTATCCCCTCGAAATTGATCATGAGGAATGTCCAGATTAACCTCCAGAAAAGACTAATTAAGCTAATCAGCAAAGGTAGTTCCCTTTGAAACATTTTTGTTCTTGCCTTTTCTTTTTTGACTCTGTTTCTCTGATAACTTCTTAAACTAAAACTTGTAAAAGAAAAGGGTCCTTTGGGTGTTTTTGGGTAAATATTTACTGTTTGTTCTTAAGTGTTGAAATAGTTATCCAACAAGCATCTAAGAGTCACTTTTTTTTTTTTAAAAAAAAGAAAAAAGGAGGGGGACCCTTTCAGTTGCATTAGAGTGAAGAAAGGGAGGAAAATTTTTCTTTTCCTCTTATTGCAATGGAAAAAAGTGCATGTGCTGTCACCTTTTTCAAAGATCACAAGGAATAAAAAGAATTTTTTTTTGCAGGTCAGACTTTAAAATGTGACTTTTGTTATTTAGAATGTATGAGTTAAATTATGTGCTTAGATAACTAGCATTAGGTCTGTACTTGTACTCGTCTTCACTGAAATATGTGCTGCCCTGTTGTATGAGCTTCTGAGGCACTGCAGGCCTCACGAAGTAATCTAGGAGCCTTTGTGTGCATGGTGGGAGAATCAAATAAGGAAACTGCCCATCAGAGCTCAGTATGCTCGCTGTATTGCTATCCTTATTTATGAAAATTTTTGTTCTAAAATATAATGGAAAACAAATATGACTTAAAATTAACTGAAAAGGTCTGAAAAATGGATTTGTGACATAAGCAAGGTTTGAGTATTTTTTTATTATTATTTTTCCCATCCAGATACTCTTTAGTGAGCAGAGCAGAACTGTATCAGATCAGGGTTGTTCTTGTTAGTAAAAGTCTTTGAAGATTCTGATCAGTGGCCTCTGTCTCTGCTCTTAACTGAGGAGATTGGGGATTTTCTTATTTTATGGTTAAGGAACTCTGCTGCCACTTGGCTTGGTGCTTAATGCTATGTTAACAAAACCAAACCAGATGAAACTGTTTAAACATGCAGTTATCCTTGTGGTCTGCCGTGTTAATTTTATGTAGGCTACTGGAATGTCTATGTCCTATAGAATAAGGGCTTTGAGTAGTGAACTCTTGCAAGTTTCTCTAGCTTCTCTGATCTGATGATGATAAAACATACACCTCACAGATTTTTAGGAAAAAATACGAGCAATTTCTGATGTTGAAAGTAAGTATAAATTTGGGGATGAGGAGAAAGAAGAAAAGCTTTGTGGTTGGGGTGTTTTGGGGGGATTGTGTTGGGTGTTTTTTGGTTGGTTGGGTTGGTTGGTTTGTTTTTTAATTAATTGCAGCAAAGACCAGAAAAGTGAGCAATGAAGAAGACCAGGTTTTTCCACTTGCATTGGCTCCTAAAGCCCTTGAGGTACTGAGGTGGATGACTTTGTAGGTGAAAAAATAGCTTGCTATTTAATAGGGACATATGTGATATCTTACACTACAACAGGAATAAACAACTGTGTGACTATATAGAGACTACATAAGAAAGAGGATCTTCAGTGGTTAAAGTTGAACTATTTGGCTTGTACTCACATTTTTTACAACAAACCTGGAGGTCTTGAAACATGCCTAGAAAGATACTCTGAGGAAGGAGGGTTCAATCCTTTCTTTCTACTTCATGAGGAATAGGGCAAGAAATAGCAGGCTTAAATTGCAGAGAATAAAATTTAGTGTAATATTTGGGGCAGAGGGGAGAAATTCCTATCAGTAAAGAGAGTAAAACACACTAGCAAGTTACCTGGATAGATTTTGAAGAGTTGGTCATTGGAGGTTTTCAGTGACAGGTTAGAAATAGCACAGGTGTCCGTGATGCTTTCTTGGATGCTTTCCTGCTCTGTGCTGTGACCGAGTGTTTAGGGCTTGGTCTGAACGTTTAAGAACTGAATTCTGTCAAGAGATGCTGATGTTGAGGATCCCTTTGTCACCTGAGTGTATTTTCATGCCTGTTAAGACATACTGATCTCATATAAACCAGGCAAGAATATTTTTCCCTCTCTTCTTGTTCAATATGCCTATGTCCTTAAAGTGAAGATGAGTCACAGCTAAAAAATTTAGTGATTTACATAGCTATCCTATTGACAAACCTCACTTTTTGCTGGAGAGTGTGTTCTGCTAATAGAATTTAACCTTCACTGGGAACGACTGGAGTATGAATGCCTTATATGAGACCATCTGGAAAAGAGCTTTTCCTGAAGCTTATCAGTATTTCTAACAGGAACTGACCTAGAATCTTTGCTCTCGGACCAGCAAGACTGGAGAAGTGGTGACAGCTATAATAGCTGGGCACTAATGACTTTGGAGAAATGGTACTTTTGTAATTGGAAATGATACAAACAGTGTCATTAAAACAGATTGTTGATGCCATTTTTATTCTTGTCATGGGCTTAGTTATAAAAATGGGTTCACTCTAAGCAGATGACATCAGAATTTTTGTTTTCCACAATTAGATGGATAGTTCATGAGGCTTTAACTCATGAAATGCTGTTTTTCCAGAACACCAGATAATGTGAGTAGGATTTGAATGACTGCTTACTTTTTCTTCACTTTAACAGTAGCACAGAAAAGGTGAAATGTCATTGACATGGGTTTGAAATGTGGCTTGAAGAGCTGAGAGCTCTGATTTTCTTGTTTGGTTCATTTTGGGGGGGTTGGTTTTTTCTTGTTAAAGATGTTGCTCTTTAACAAAAAGATCTCTATAACCCAGTATTTGGTATAAAATATACAAAGGTGGTTTTGGGATGTGGGGTTTCTTTTTTAAGACAAAAAAATCAAGATCCCTTCCCTTTAAGAAACTTCTCATTCCCCAAGTAACTTCGAGTCTCCACTCATTTTGTCTTTTAGAATAAGTAGGTACAAAAAGTCAGCAGCAGCAAGTGATGATGGTGGGGAAGAGACCTTCTGAATACTTTTAATGCAATACTATCAATTTTTTGCTTATCTCATCATTTTAGGTAATTTTTAAAGATCTCACAGGCATGTAAGGCCTTCTGTCAGACATCCGCTACTGGTGACTGACATCTTCAGTGAAGTACTTGGCATCTGTTTATCATGTTCTAGTACATGAGGAGGAAATAGCACTAGGCATATATGCTCCTGGAACAAGCAGCAAACGAGAACAAGGAGTGGGGGTGGAGGGGGATGTAAGTGTGTAAACATGTATGTAACACAAGCTTGTATGTTCCTCTGTTCATTTTTTAATGTTTCATCCATTGACAATTTGACTAGTCTGCTTTTGGCTGAGCAGATCTGAGAGTTGGAGCACTGCTGAAAGCTGGTGTAGCTGCCAGCAGAAAAGAGCAGAAAGTCTGAACCTAGACTAGGTTAAGGACACAGATACAAAACTAGAAAATTTGGAAAGAATTAGATGTAGCTTTTTACATCTGACTGCTGGTGTTTCTTCCCACAGCACTGTGAGAAAGGCCATCTGACATGGCTGATAGATTAGCTTTAATCAAATAAGCAGCCATTTATTTAATGCTGAGAAGCTGAAATAAAATAGTCAATCAGAAAGAAAAATCTCACTTGTTTAGTCTGTCTCCTTCTCTACTAAAATTGGAAAACACCAAATAAATGCAGTTGAATCTGGTTTAAAAAGGATGCAGGATGCTGATGACTGTGAGTCATCTGAGGTAAATACTGCAGATTTCTTCATTCTCCACAGTTAAAACGAAGTCCTGTAACTGATTTACACAACAAGGCAACTCTTCAGACCTTTCATATGAAATTTTCAGTTTGTTCCCCAAGCTGATACTCTGAATAGGTGTCTTAACACAGAAATGGAACTACAGGTTAAAATTCGTGCTTTGTATTTTGTTTTTAGTTTAGGTGGGAAATAAGATGACATTCCTATGTAAGCCCTGTGTTACAATGGAGATCCCTGACTTATTGCAGCAACCATAGAGAGGACAGCAGCAAAATTCTGCTGGAAAGTCAGAAACTCACTGTAAAGGACTCCTAAATAGGGTTGCATATCCGCTTGCTGCTAGTCTTCTGTAGGTAACTCTCCAAAACAAAACCGAGATGGAATTCCTGCTGGCAGAGGTGTGACTTTGATACTTTACATTCTAAATAAATCTTCAATGTGTTTAAGTTCCTCAGGTTGTTAAAAGTCTGCCATGGCTGAACAGGGTAGATTTACAAGTGTGATGATGAAGCAATACTGAATTCCTGTGTTCAGAATACATCCAAGCTGCATGACAGAAATACATAGCACTAGCTTCCCCTTCTGGCCAAAAGTAGTAAGTGATCCTGAAGGCGAGTGTCACACGAATTATTTCTCAATTTTATTTCTGTGGGCTAAACACTAGTTTTCTGAGAACAAATTAATGCTTAACTGACACTGAGAGTGGGTGAGAGTGTGCTGGTGGAACATCTTTGCTTCTTGCGACATATTATAATGATGCATCGGGATGGGGTTGCTGTTGGAACAGAGAATTCTTTTCTAAACATGGGCCTAATTTGGAAAGCAGTTAGATAAAAATACCAACTTCTGAACAGAAAGAGTCCCAGTGTCCCTTCTAGGCCCCTGTTAGCTGGTGCTGGGAAGAAATGTCTTACTGCTTTTCATATTCTGTATGCTAATTCTGTATGCTATTCTATTCTATTCTATTCTAAATTCCCCCATGCACTGCATCAGTTATGATTAACTTTTTTTTTGTTTGGAGTTTTGGTGGTTTTTTGCTTGCCTTTTGGTCTTACTTAAGATTATTCTTACATTTTAATTCTATGGCACAATATTTTTTAGCATTAATATAAGCTTTAAATGTAGGGTATACTAGCGTAAAGGCATTTATTTTGTGGTATAAAGCAGCAATACACAATATGATCCAACATGCTTTTTAGCAAGCCCTTTCTAAATTAGTTTGCCAGCCTTTTACCATGTGTTATTCCTGTGTTTCTGAAGGGGTTGATCATGTAACACGGAATCTTAGTGGAATTTTTCCTCTTTGTCATTTTCACTCCAATCTACTACAGGTGCCTGGAAAAGTGGGACATTTAAATCAGTAAACAATTTTGCATTATAAGACGACCAAAGTCTTGGGTTTGTGTGTGCACAACATGCATGCACATACATACTTACCAGAGAAACAGAAACTTACTGCGTGATAAATGATAGCCTCATGTTTAAGACGCTTAGGTGGACTGCAGGAAATAGGCTTCCTTGTTCATACCCTGGGTTTGGTCCAAATTGAAAACACTTAGGTTTTCCTATATCTCAGTCTTGAATCCTGATTATCAGATTTATCATGGGCTCGGTCTTCCTCTTCATCTTGGCCTTAAGTGTCATCCTGGAAGCAAAAATGTATCTTAATATGTTTTGCTGCAATGTTGTGTTCCTATGGACAATTCTGCCTGCTATCTCACTTCCTCCAATTGTGGTTTTCACCTGCTTGTGAAGCACTCTGCGTAGGGGTGTTGAGACAAAGACCTCTGAGCACTGGTGCTGTTGGGGATGCAAGGAAAAACGCTTGAATGCATGAACGATTGTGCCTTTGCTTCTAATGTTCAAGTTGTCTACAATAGTAAACTGCATTACACATTTGTCATTCATTCCTTGCCCCCATGTACGCATCACCTTATGAACTAAGGTGTTCACTTTTTGGTGTGTAAGATTGTGCTAATTTCATACCAGTCTAATAAATCTTGAGCACACTGGAGTGGGGAGAAGGAAGATTGCATTTAATCACTTGAAAGCATCAGTCCTCTGCTCTCATCTGTGTCAACTCCTACAGAACTTAGAAATCTCAGCCAGTCAAGCCTTTCTTAAAGCCAAAAGTAGCTGGGAATGGGGTCAAATCAAGTGTCAGATTGTTTATGTTTACTAACATACTTGCTATGGTTTCAGTGCTGTACTGAAAATAATCAGGAGGAGGCAATTAATGAGTTCCTTTTCAGCTGTGCAGTATGAACTAGATGAGAAATATTTTGATATCATTAGTCATTGGTGGCCATGGAGAAAAACATGCTCTTTAAGCCAAGCTTTTAAATATGTTTTTAATTGAATGAAAAAAAACATAGTATTTCACTGGCAAGTGACTTGCCCTCCCAGGCTTACAACTTTAACAATGAATCAGTCTTGGAGAAGATTATTTAACTTAGTTTTACAACCAGTAGTCTATATAAATAATGTTTGGATGGTCTTTGCCCATATAGTCATTTTGTTTTTATTTTCTAAGAAATGTGAACATTTACAGAAAAGATAATTGCTTTTATAAGAAAATACTTTTTTTTAATCTGTCCCCTTTGTATATCACTTTATATCAGGCAGTCCATCATGAACAATTAAAAAGAAAGTGCATAAGCAATAGAAAACTTTCCTGTAATGGTTGATGTCATTTCTCACTAGTTGCAGAATGGTAGGGGTTGGAAGGGACCTCTGGAGATCATCTAGTCCAATCCCCCTGTTAAGAGCAGGATCACCTAGAGCATGCTGCACTGGACGGTGTCCAGGCAGGTTTTGAATGTCTCCAGAGAAGGAGACTCCACAACCTCTCTGGGCAGCCTGTGCCAGTGCTCTGTCACCTCACAGTAAAGAGGTTTTTCCACATATTCAGGCGGAACTTCGTATGTTCCAGTTTGTGCCCATTGCCCCTTGTCCTGTTGCTGGGCACCACTGAAAAGAGTCTGGCCCCGTCCTCTTGACACCCACCCTTTGGATATTTATAAGTATGAATCAGATCCCCTCTCAGTCTTCTCTTCTCCAGACTAAAATGTGCAATCAGAGCTCAGTTCATGCTAACAAGAAAATGTTGGAGTCACTGCCGTTAATGTTTTTTGAAGAAACTTCAGCTTCATTGTTTATAAAAATGTTAAACAAATATACATTATAGTTTTTTTAAGATGAATTTTTGCTCTCTTTCGTCAGATACTTTCTTGTAGGTGTCAGCCAAAGCTTGAAGAGCAAATTTCTTTTTAAAGCTTCTCAGGCAGCTCTGACAGCCTCACAGCTCCTCAACAGCACAGTGCATCTGCTCAGCTGCTGCATCCTCCCCTTTTTGTAGGCTGCTGAACCTGGAAAGCTGTGGTGAGGCTTTTGTCTCCAGACCTGGCCAGGGAGTTGGCTTGCTGCTCTGTCCTGGCCTTTGTGGTAAAATGTAGGCAGCAAACATGTGTTTGTATAGTTGTTAACGAGCCTTTGGGGAGATGTGCTGCTTCTGTGCTCTTTTCTTGCCCAAGTCAGGAATGCAGAACCTGAGGCCTGGTCTCATGTTGCATTTAAATGCGTAAACTTTCAGCTGTGAATATGCTTCCTATTGCTTTTATTTCAGATGTCAAATTATCTTTTAAGATGGGGCAGAAGGAATATTTTATCTAGAGCTCTGAGGCTGTTCTTATTAAAAGGCCAGGGCTCTCTGCCTAAAACAGGGCTGTAATCTGCAGTTACCTTCCCTAGTGTTGTGCTGCAAGGGAGGAGATTGATTCGGTCTTACTCTGCTTATATGAGAACTGAAATGGATTGAGGGGTGTCCTCTGAAATAAAGGATAAGTGATCATTCAGTTGTCACTGTAGTTTCAGTTTGTACTGTGGCAGGGTCTAGTTATTGTGTCTGATAGGCAGGAAGGATTTAACCCTCACCACCAGTGACACTTGTTTGTTGCTCCAGTCAGCTGTTGTAGGTTGCAATGGAGGAGCCCTTGCTTCTCCTCTGCGTTGGGAGGCAGTGGGTCTGGTTCATAGCCGCAGAACAGGAAGCGCTGCGATGCTGGTTCCTGGGGGCTGTGGGGGACAGGCAGGTAGTGCTCGCGGGGTGGGCCCTGATAGAGTTTGGATGCCGAACCTCAATCTGTGTTATGCCAGCCAAAATGTCTAATGTAGTTTAAGGAATATCTTGGTTTTTTCCTAAGGCTGCTTGTAATAGCAATAAAACCACTAGTCTAGTTGCATGTTCTTGGCTAGTGTGATTGCATTTGCAAGTGAGCAGGATGGGCTACTACATGCAGAATAGAGAAATGTTGGAGGAAAAAAGAGAGGGAAGACAACTAGGTGCTACACTGCCATTGCCACGTGAGTAGTCAGCACAGGAATTGCTGCTGAATTTGTGTTCCTGAATGAGAAGTTCATTTTGCATAGAGGCATAGTGGAGAAAGGAATTTGGGAGCATGTCAGAGCCTTCTTAAACACCCTTGTCAGCCTCATGGTGGGGAGAAAGAACTGATAAAATAAAATCTTCTCTCTAAGAAATCATCATTTTTTCTTGTGAGTGATGCAAATTTCATAATTCTGTAACCATAACCAGTAGTGACGGTAGGCATGCCAGACCTTTTAACATACAGAGGGAGGGACCAATAGAGAGTTCCTAACAGAAGTACATCTTTATATGTTCAGGGAAAAGCTGGTGAGTTTCAAGCTGATGCTGCTTATTTAATTTCATTAATTATTTGTCCTGTTGTAATATTTAGATTGTAGAGATTTAGTTTTGTATTTGTCTTTGCAGCCCATTTCTCATAGCTATGTCCATGAATGCATTAAATATTGTTGTGATAATGATGCACAGAAAGATTACTTTGGGACTTCTTAAAGAGGAGCTGAACAGAGCAAGGAAATGAATGCAGCCAGAGAAATGAAGAACAAATGAATCCAACTAAAACGGCAAGGGGAAGCCGGTGAGACGGAATGTAAATTTGCATGGTGGAATTTGGCAAAGATGCTAATGGTCATACTGTTTCTCCTGTGAGCAGTTACAGAAGGCTCTTTTTCTATTATTTCATAATGATTGGGATTCAGTTGCACATTTTGTCTGAGGGTTTGTGCTTCCCTGCACCCTGACTCTGTGGCACAATACTTTGTAACGCTTTACAGGATGTTTGATTTAGTATTGGCTCAGAAGGAAGGCTGCCATCTCATGAGTAACCAGCAGTGCTGTTTTCTTTAACATCTGGGGTAGATTTGCAGCAAGGAGGTTAAAACAGATCATTTTCCTTAGACCTTGGACAAGTTTGCAGACTGTGATGGAATAACTGAGATCTCCACATTTTTATTCTTCTGACGCACCTGGGGAAAAGAAGCAGAGAGAACACAAAACGAAAGAAGACTTAAATTTCAAATTAATCAAAACACACCCCGTCCAAAAAAAAATTACAATAAAATTTAAAAAAAAAAAAAAGAGGCTGACATGTGGAAAGTTACTGATGTTACTTTCCTAAATACCTCAGCTAGGATGTTAAGGGAATTAATAATGACTGGGTAAAGGAACACATGAGCAAAGAGAACTCCCTATGTTGCAGGTCAGAAAGCACAGTAACTGAGGCTGACTAAAATTCATTAGGTTGTGTGTAATAACACCAAAAAACCCTCAAACATGTTTGATCCTAGACATTAAAATACTATAGGGGAAACATAAAAGCACTGTAATATTGTGACAGAAGGTAGATTAAGGACACTCTAGATACAGTCCAGCTTCTAAGGAAATATTTTGCCTTGTTTGGATGAGGTTAGAGCAACATAAAATCAGAGATGGTAGAAGAGTGCACAGTTCTAGGAGACCTGTGTAATGTCTATTCAAGAATATTGAAAGAAGGGGTGTATATAATTGCCAGTGCAATAGGAAGTCTTCCTGTCATATCTGCCGTTTGGGGACTCTAGTCTCTGGCTGGAGAAAGCAAGCTCGTTGAATAACGGAGTTGAGGGGCAAGGGGAAAAAAAGAGGCGACTTGAAAATTTGGATTTCTATACCTCACCAGTATGCAACATCTTGAAAACTCTAAAATATATACATACTTATTTATGGTCATATCAGATTGGCAGTGCAACCGATGGACTGTATAAAATAGCAGAAGTTTTCTTCTTAACTGCTGAATGCACAATTTAATCTCATTCCTATTATTCCAGTCCACAAGATTATCATAGAACTGAACAATCCACCACTTCAGCACTGACAAACTGTGCAATTTTGTGTACCCATTCATCTAGTTCTTGAAGCAAGGTCAATGACAAAAGTATTCAAGAGGAAAGCACACAAAGTGGAATAAAATGCAGGATCAATGATCTGTGGTGAAATGGGAGTAGAATGGCTTTTTTCTTGTTGCTGCTGTTATTAAAATAATAGCAGGGATGGGCTAGCTAGTTTTAAGCACAGCACTTGAAACAGCCTTAGAAAACTTGTTTAAGGAAGAGATGATAGTGGTATGTGCTAACTGATGAATAAAGGTCTGGGTGAACAGAAAGGCAGTACAAGGCTGTTCTGAAATGGGAATTCTTGTCTCTTTCTGCTGTGGTTTCAGCATCACATGCTGATGGGGACATCAGATTGCAAGTTTTCTCCGCTCTCCAGAGTGGGTTGTTCAGTTCTCTGTGTATGATAATCTTGTGGACCGGAATAATAGGAACATGATTAAATTGTGCATTCAGCAGTGAAGAACAAAACTTCTGTTATTTTATTGAGTCCATCAGTTGCACGGCCCATCTGATAACACTGGAAGAGTCTGATGCATTCTAGAAAAGCGTTAGTAGCACTGTAAGGCGCTAGTAACAGCTCAGGCAGCGTGTCCTGTGCGCGTCTGTTTGTGGGAAATAAATGTGTACTGTAACAAGAAGAGGTGCGGAGAAGGGAGGGTAAGATGGCTATAGAAATAATGATTAAAAAACAAACAGGACCCTATGCTACACACAATAAACCACTATTCCGTGAGTGGAAACTTTAAAAATCTGGTTTAACTTTGCAAAATGAAGACTGGAAAGAAATACGATTTTGTAAACACAGCAGGGGGTTTGAGCATTTCTTCTCCCGTCCCGGTATCTGAAAGGGAACGGGGGAATAGTGAAGTGGTGTGCGTAAGTTCCAGGTGCCCGTTTTTCACCCTTCGGGCTGGGGAGAAGCGGCGGTTTGCAGCAGCCTTCCCTGGAGGGGCAGGGCAAGGGGCCTGTTACTGCGGGTGCCCGGGGGCAGCAGTGAGGCTGGAGCCTGTTTCCAAACCAGAGACTCGAAAAGAGTGTCCGCCGCCACTGCTGTGCTGGGTATCCGTACAGTAGTTCATTAACCCTTTAACGTTTCCTCCAGGGCAAGTTTATTTTTGCGCTGACTGGGTTCGTTAGCTGTGCTGACATCAGCAGGATCTTTACATGAGGTTTAGGGTCACTTTTTTGACACTAGGACGAGGTGGAAGAGCCTGTTTGCTGGTGACGGGCAGGGAGATGGTGGTGAGCCCCCCTCCTTGCCCACCATCGCTCTGCTCCAGGGCCCTGCAGGAGCCAGTGGCCATGGCCCCGCTTTCTTCTGCCGGGGGGTGGGCGGGGCTTGACGGCGCATGCGCGGCGTTGCGTCGGCGCAGACGTCACTTCCTCGCGCCGGAGTGTTTTCTGCTCTCCCCGCGAGGCTGAGGAGATTGAGCTGCGGGGGGGGGGAGTCGTCCCGGTACCGGCGGCCGGCTTGGGTAGGCACCTTCCCAGGCCGCGGTAGGGGACGCTGCCGGAGTGAGCCGCTTCTCCAGAGGCTTCGGAAAGTAACTGCGAGGCGGGTTGTGTAGCTGAGCGGCCCGCCGGAGCCTCGGAGGACCCCTGCCTAGGTGGATGTTTCAGGCGTTTAGCGGTGCTGAGGTGGGTCTGGGCAGGCCCAAAGAGCGTGGTGGCTGTGCCCGGTGCTGCTGCTTTGTGTCCGTCCTCTGGGAGGTTTCAGCCCCTTGAGGTCTTCTGTTCGTGTGTCTTGACGCACCCCTCCTCCAACTCTTTTTTTTCTTCTTCTTCTGGAAATAAGGTGCAAAAAGCTCATCCTGAACAATAATTTTAAAACCCCATCAGCCATAACAGTAGAATATACAGTGATTTCACTAAGCATGAGAGTTGATTTGATTAGTTTCATCCTGGATTTTTAGGATACTGTGTGTACTCTTACAGGCTGTGCTATTTAAAGCACTTTATATACCTATAAAAGTAATGATTTTATTTATTAAGCGTGGTAATAAAAAGATGCTATGCTATTGAAGATTCCATAGCTTCTTTTTGTTCTGTTTTTTTCAATGAGAAGAGGGAACTGTTGGGTTTTTTGTTTCAAATGGTGGGTATGGGTAACATAAAAACTGATGATGGCCTCTGTACATAGGTTCCATTTGAGTCCTTACAAGTGCTTTGAAGGAATTAAAACTTTTTTTCTTTTTAGGGCATCTGCAAACAGAATTGAGTTCATAATCTCTGGTGCTTTTAATTCCAAACAAGATGAAGATCTCCTCTTTGCTGCTGAGATTCCCTCATAGTTATATCTGTAGAAGAACTTACTTCACGAACCTTCACTTTGCTTCCAGAGCAGATTTCCAGTGCATGGAATCTCCTGTGCCAGTGCACCACTATCGTATGAAATGGATATGTTCACCAAATGGTTTGAGGAGGGAGCTGTGTCAACAGGTGGCCCTTGATCACCAAGTAGAAAGACTTTCTGACAGAGAACAAAGACTTGTAGACAGACTTTACAATGGACTAATCCAGGGTCATAGAGCCTGTTTAGCCGAAGCCATTACACTTGTAGAATCAACTCAAAGTAGGAAGAAGAAAATAGCTCAGGTGCTCCTTCAGAAGGTATTATCCTACCACAGGGAACAAGAAAAGTTAAATCAAGGAAAACCACTTGCCTTTAGAGTGGGTTAGTCCTTTTATGTCTGTCCAGTAGTTGCTTTGATGGAATTACAGTCGTCACCTTTCATTATCACTTTTTTTTTAAGCATTGTAGTCCGTAGTCTTGGATCATTGGTTTCTTGTGGTTTGTAACCAATCTAGATCACTTCTCTTGTTTGGTAGAATTATGGCTTGAACCGGAAAATACTTTCAAAAATCTGTAGAAATAATTGTTGCTTCTTGAGGGGGGAGGGGAGGGTGCCATTATTAGGAGATTTTTAAAAACTCTTATAAGCTGAAATGTTACATAGTTTGCGGATTGAAACAACTATTTTCTACAGTTAATAAGGAAGGATGTAGTTTAGCAGACCTTTTCTCAAAGAAAGTGTTTTCTTGAATACTTCCTGAATCCCTTCTTTAATCCAGAAAAGGAAAAATATGTACCTTCCTGTTCTATGGCATTACTTTAAAGCAGCCTAGTTTTCAGCTGAGGAAACTTGAACCTCCGTATCTTGGAAACTATATTTTTCCCTTCTGAGAAGATGGACTACTAAAACATGCCATGTCTAGCTGTTAGCACTCGTGTTCGTACAAAGGTAGTAAGAACAAGAACTTGGGCTTGGAAGCAAGAAATACTTGGTGGAGGTTAACAAGCTAATCTTAGTGCTTTGACATGTAAGTGAATCGCCCGTTTTTTAAATAACAGCTCTGCATGCTAAGGGCTTTTGCTTTTAGACTGTATCTTTTGTAAATAGTAAATCTGAAAGATACAGATTTAGGGTACGGTATTTTTTAAGTTCTGAAGTACAAGTCAGTATAGATAAGTTTATTTGGAGGAGAGGAAATAAGTTTGGATAAAACCCAATGTTATGTTGGTATCTGTGGAATGAGGGTGGTGAAGTGAGTGCTGCTGTGCTGAGTGATCCAAGGTAGTGTGTTTCAAGTCAATCACAAGTGCTTAGTTGGGTATACCGGTTGTGGCATGGCTTCCATTTGCCTTTGTTGTGGTATTGTGCTAAAGTCTGAATTGTTTCCAACTTAGACCTTGAGGGTGTTCACGTGATGTGTTATTTATTTGCTTAACAAAATGTTTGTTTGGTTTTTTTTCCTAATGTGATTATTTAGGGTTGTCTGGTCCTCCTGGTGCTGGGAAATCGACTTTTATAGAATGCTTTGGGAAAATGCTTACAGAAAGAAAATACAAAGTGTCTGTGTTGGCTGTAGACCCTTCTTCTAGTACAAGTGGTGGTGAGTGTGAATTAAAGTTTGAGTCAGGTTTGTAGTACTTTGTCAAGTATAGGAGTATTTCTTTGGGTAAATGGAAGAAAATTTGGGGGCCTACAAAAGTAAAAACATTAAAAATAAATGTTGTATTCAGCTTTCTTTTTTTTTCCTAGTGTGATATGAAATTGGGAAGTATGTACCAGTACCCTATTTTGTCAGTTTTCCTCTTTTCCAGCATTCGAATGTTGTTACAACGTCTTTGCCTGAAACTTTGGATAACTGTCCTTTTCTCTCTCTAGTTGTCTTTGTTTGTTTATTCCCCTGAGAATGAAGGAGTCTGGCTTGTTGGTTCCTGGGTTTTTTTGGGCAGTGTTTTCTGCTTAAGTTTCAGCAATGGTAATGCTGGTCACTGGGCAGGAAGCACGTGCTAACTTAAAACTAGTCAGAGGATGCTGCAATCCACACATGTAGATCAGGTTGGATTTCAGAACATTCATTAGTTCTTCTCAATAGGAATTTTTGGTTTTCTGTTGACTCTACTGGTTTTAAGGTTTCTTGATGCAGTATCATTGACCATTTGTCTGACTTGTACCATGGTTTGTTTTTTTTTTTTCTTCTAAATTTGAAATTTTCAAAGTCGTGTGACTGTAATCTGTCACTCGAATCAAAAATTATGAGGAAATTATAGCTGGCTATGATTGATTAATAATGGTATTTCCTGACATAAAAAACATAACCTTCATGTTGATCTTTTTCTAATGGGCAGCTGCCAGGGAACATACCTTTTTCCAGCTTCTATATTATCAGAGAATATGTATCAGAGAAGAGCATCTCATCTTTTGGAATGTGCCTTGTGTGTAGATTTCACTGAATCCAATTTAAAGTCTGTATGAGTAGAAGGAAGGCAGGGATGCATGTCACCGTTCTTGAAAAAAAATGAATATCATCAACAAATATCTGAATCATAAGGTAGAGATTTATCCCTTTGGACAGAAATGGCAAATATTTAATTGTGTGGCCTGCTGCGTATAGGTCTCAAAAAGCCATTCAGGAACTGCAGGATTCATTCTGACCTAGAGCAAATTCTTCATATTTGGTAGCAGTAAGGCCTGCTTGTCAGGCCTTTCCAGCTTCTGATAGGCAGAACTAGGCAGTAACTTCCTCAGCAAAGTCTTGAGCAACTGATACTGGGGTATTTTTATTTGACTGAATTTGCCCAAGAGACTGGTCTTTTCTCATTCACTTCTTGGGGGGTAGAGGAGAAAGTTTGGCTAGTTTGCACTTTTGAAATAATGTAACTTTAAACATTTAAGGTTCTCTATTGGGTGATAAAACACGGATGACTGAGTTGTCAAGAGACATGAATGCATACATCAGGCCATCTCCAACCAGAGGGACACTGGGAGGTGTAACCAGGACCACAAATGAAGCCATTCTCCTGTGTGAAGGAGGAGGCTACGATGTCGTTCTTGTGGAAACAGTAGGTACGTGCTTTGAGTTTCCTTTTAGTCATCCTGTTGTAATATCTAAGTAAGGCTTATTACTAGTGGCATACTTTCATCCTTGATTTTGCTTATGCTTTCCTGTGTGATTACTGGTTGAAAATGAATGCCCATTCTGTCAATTAGTCCTGAATGTTTTGTAAAAACGCTGGTTTGTAAAAACTGTTGTGTTTTGCATTGTCTTTATTAGTGGGATTTGTTCGTGGTGCAATACTGAGATCTGTCATAATTACTGTCATTAGCAGGACTGAAAGATTGGAATAAATCGTGAACTCTGGATTTAATTTTTTAGGTGTGGGACAGTCAGAATTTGCTGTGGCTGATATGGTTGATATGTTTATTTTACTGCTACCACCTGCAGGTGGAGATGAATTACAGGTATTTTTTGGTTTCTTTAGTAAATATTACCTAGGACTAGAAAGAGAAACTTAAATCCAAGATGTAGTATCTGTGCAGAAAGTCCCTATCAGTAGTTTTGTAAATTATATTGCTACTGTTGAAGTCTTCTCAATCCCTTATCAACTTATTGCACGGTTCGGATCTGATACTGCCTGTCCCCCCCCTCCAATTTTGGAAGTATTAGGATGTAACGTTTTTATACTTTATGTCTGTCTTTGGCATATTTACTAGTTGTATGTGATTTGGGGGAATATTAGAGGAAAACAGAAATCAATACAAATAGGCTTGCAACTTGGTCATGTTTTGGTTAAACTTAAGTCTCTATACGTGAAATAGGTTATCCTGTAAACTCTGGTGTCCATACTTAGTTTTCTTGTGTCAAAGTAGAGTAATAACTAGTAATGACAGAGGCCACTCTTGCCATGACTAGGACATACAGACGTATGCATACAAAAAAACATAAGTCAACAAGAGCCACTAGAAACTAACAGAGCATTTTGACCTGCTTTTTGTGCTAAATCAGCATGTCTCAATCCTTTTGGGTGTTCATGATTTCTCTCCATGTTCCGTTTAGGGTATCAAACGGGGTATAATTGAGATGGCAGATCTAGTTGCTATAAATAAAGCTGATGGTGATTTAGTTGTGCCTGCACGGAGAATACAAGCAGAATATGTGAGTGCTATGAAGCTGCTGCGCAAACGTTCAAAGGTTTGGAGACCGAAGGTTTGTGTACTTCACTGTGGTTTGGAGGGGAGGAAAGCATTGGGTGTTTTTTTGTGTTTGGGTCTTCTTGGTGTGTGTTGGGGCTCTTTTATAAAAATTTCAGTTCTGTTATTTAGTTTTACACTGTAGAGAGTTAATGCTGCTGTTTGTTTCACCTGAGGTGTAAAGGTGTGCCACATGAAACAATGTGCAAAGCCAGTCCTGCTCCCTGTGATTTCTGATCTGAGCTACAGCCTCAGCACTAGCAGGCCTATTACTAACATCAGCAGTGGTACAAACTTGTCTTGCTTTTTGTAAACTATGTGTATCTTAAAATGTGCCATAAGCTATTTCTCCTTCTTTTATAACTCAAGCCTATGCTTATCTTTGTTCTTTCACTTGTTCACGTTTCCTTTATTGCTTTACTCTTTTTTTAATTTATCACATAATAAAAGTTATTTGGCAAGAACCTCATCTACTTGTGTATGCAATGTCTAGGTTATTTGAATGCTCGTCCTGTGGGCCTTTAGTTTTAATGCAGTATTCCATTGATTAAAAGGTTATAGTAAATTATGGAGGAAAAGGTTCAGTACTAATTTTTAATATGTTTATACAAAATAAGCACACACACACTCTCACTCCCTTTGTTTATATGTGTGTATATATAAAGGAGGTTTGCTCTACCCTGGAATTAAAATTGACCCGTTGAATTAAGCTTAAATTAGTTGAGCTGCTTGAGATTTAGCCATCAGTTTGTAATTTTTCTTTCTAGATCTGATGAGAGGTACATATGATAAGCACGATCCAAAAGAACTGGTTGAGATCAGTGTGTTAAACAAGTTATCAGAAGTCTGTCTCTCTCTCAGTGATGGCAGTGTCTGACAACTTGAAGAAAGAAAATAATGATGTGTGGAGGCTGTATCCTATCCATTAGACTGAGGAAAGAGTTTTTGTTGGGGTTGTGGTTTTTTTAAACTGTTCTGTTTAAAAGATGATGTTGGATTGCAGAAATACTTTTGGAAAAATGAATTCTTTGTCTGGAAAGCAAATGCAAAAAATGGTCGGGGTCCCTCCTTTCAGGAATTTTTTAAGTGCAAAAGAGTAGCTACCAGAGTATTACCAGAATATGTAATTAACTCTACATTTAAGTAAAACAGGAACATGACACCTTTTAGCTAAAGGACTCGTTAGAAATTATTCTCACTCATTATACAAGCAGTTGAACAAGGCCTATTTATCCCAAATATTGTGGATGTCAGGGTCCACTTACAGATGGTAGAATCCCAGTTTTGAGATATTTAAAAAAAAAAACAAACCAGCAAGCAGCACAAAACTGCTTAGAGCTTTGTGAAGTGAGTGTACTGAAGTAAGCTTGCATTATGCATGCCATCTACCTGATGCAGGAATTAAGCCTCCGTAGTTACTTGGCTTTAAAAATTCTTCTGAATCCTACAGGTAATGCGCATCTCTGCCAAAACTGGAGAAGGCATCTCAGATATGTGGGATAAAATGACAGAATTTCGTGACCTCATGCTCAGAAGTGGTGAGTTGATTGCCAAGCGACGGAAACAGCAGAAAGTATGGATGTGGAATCTCATCCAAGAAAATATGTTGGAACATTTCCGGAGTCACTTGGCAGTCAAGGATAAGATTCCACTTCTAGAAGAAAAAGTTCTTAGTGGTGTCTTGTCTCCTGGGCTGGCAGCCGACCTGCTACTGAAGGCATTCAAAGATGGTCTCTAAGTGTTGGATTCTACTCTGTTCTTGTTAAATGCTTTATGTAAACATGAACATTAAATGCAGTTTTTCTGTGT
The DNA here is from genome assembly GCA_013399095.1 of Psophia crepitans. Taxonomy (NCBI): domain Eukaryota; kingdom Metazoa; phylum Chordata; class Aves; order Gruiformes; family Psophiidae; genus Psophia; species Psophia crepitans. The sequence continues at coordinate 408,019 of VWZZ01008172.1, read as the reverse complement.
GTGGATTCAGATGTTTTACTGCAGCAGCAATTAATAGAATACCTACACTGCAAAAAAATACTGTAGGATTCTGTAAATGCAGAGATTGTGACAAATCCAGACACTCACTCAGAGATTGGTACAGACTGTATTGGAAAAAAGGACATTTCTAAGTCTTCTATTTGTACACACCAGAGATCTGTTGGTAGAAAATGTACGTCTGTGTCAGAATGCAACTGGTTTTGGGAGGGTGGGACAGAAAGGTTTGTGGTGGTGCAGAGTTTTATGCCAGTTATGGGACCACCTTAGAGCAGCTGACAGTACTTACCAGTCTAATTTAGCATCAGCTGTTGCCAGTATGGATTGCTTTTTCTTTCCTCGCCTTGAGTGACAGCAAGACCATTGGACCCCCTGGCAGCACCTGACCACAGTCTGAGTTTAAATAAATTGTGTGCATATAAATAGCATATAATTGTGTTCGGTCCCTGTTTGGAAGCCGTGGTTAGTTATTACACACCAGGAGAACGGAATTTTTATCATCCCAGTTTCTAAACAGATGTTGTAACACAAAAGCAAAATTTAGTTAGACTTTCTAAATGCAGACATCAAATGGAACAAATGTCATCCATGATGTTTTAATAACACGTCTTTATACTAGAATAATAATGGTTTGAAGTTTTCTGATCTGACTTAAATTTTTGGGGTTCAAATAAAATGCCCAGGTGTGTTTGGGTTGGTGTTTTTCCCCTATCTTGCAGAAGACATGACTGCTTACAAACAAAAGTACTTTTTTTAAAAAAAAAAATTTCCTTTGAGAACAAATCTGGAGGAAGCATTTTTGTAAACTGTGGTCTAGAAAGCAGAGCTCATTTGGTACCTACGAAATACAAAGGCTAAAGTGGGAAAAATGCTGATTTTTTTGGAGACCTGACAGAAAATCAGTAAAATAGCACGAGATTTTGGGATTCTATTGTTGCTTACCTGAATTAACTTCAAAAAACACCTAAACAATGAAAAATTGGAAGTGATTATTTTTGTGATGATTTTGTAGTCTTGGTTTTTCTGGACAGATATATAAAAGGTGTGGTATATTTAATTTTTATTTTAGCTCAGTTTTACCTTCTTCCTAAGAAATATGTGTTTCACAGAGCAGTTGAGTTCTGGCAACCTGAGTCTGAATTTTTGGAGACCATTTCAGGGTCTAATTGATTTACTTAGATTGTCTTTCTTTGCTCCTTGGTTGTTTTTTTTTTCCCCAGAGTGATGTTTTTTTCTTTTCTTCCTTCCCCTCATCCCAGTTGTTATAGTGTGTTCCCAACTAAGTTTACTTTTTCCAACATGATCTGAAAGTAAAAAGCAAACTGCAAGGCAAAGTAAAAATACTTTGTAAAGCAATAATCCACGATTGGACTGGATGATCCTTGAGGTCTCTTCCAACCTTAATGATTCTATGATTCTATATGTGCAGTGTAATGTTAACAAAGAGCATTGTGGTGGTTTGTGGGACATACAGGTGAGGCATTTCTTTGTTAAGAAATTTTGCACCTATACAGCTGATTTCCACCATGTAAATTGTCAGAACTTCAGTGCTCTGACCCCTATTCCTATTTCTTAGACTTTGCATTCCAGATGAGTAATGTGGGATTGCTGCAACCAGCTACGTAGGTGTAGCTGAAGGAATGTTGGGGGGTGGCAGAAGCACAGCAACTTCGTTAGGACAATGCTGAGTTGTTGTGAAAAAAATGTAGCACTTAGAGTTTCTTTTCTATTTAAAAAGTCTCTATCAAATATGACAGAAAGTGCCCCAAAACAAAAGCAATGTCTTCTATTCTTTCAGCTTTAAAAATTAACTGTATTTTAATGGTACCTAGTGGAAGAAAAAAGACAGTTGAGGGGAAAATGAATTAATGAGAGCCAGCAGCATTTTAACTGGTGAGTTCTCAACTTTTTCATAGTCGATTTGTTTCAGGTGACAGTTTTTAAGGGGACCTCATTTGTGCTTATCTGTTAGATCAAACCCTTGTTATTGTCATTACTTTTGTCAGGGACTGCTGTTTTCCTTGTCTGTTGTATGTGAGCTGTCAAGCAAGTAAAAAAGAACCCGCAGTGTTGTTTAAATGATGGCTGCTCAAGCAGAATATATGTTACCACTTGTTCGGGATGTTTTCTGAACGCAGATCTGTCCATCCACTCAAGCCATGGACCATCATAATTTTCTCGTTTCGTTGCTTCTTTTAAAGTATCGTTAATTTACCAATGAACTCTTAGCAGAAAGCACTGTAATGGCTTAAGCAAGTTCTACTTTTCATTCAGCTACATTTCATTCTTCAAGTGGAGCATTGAATGAAAATTAGATTTGCCTTCTTTTTGTGCTCATTTGTGCCTCGTGCTTTAGTAGGCAGAGAAATACCCTTATACTGAAAAGGGTCATTGGAAATGGCACAATAGGTAAGGGTCCCTGCTTTGTTCCGCGGTAATTCCCCTACCAAATTGAAAAGCTGCACTGCACAAACTATGACCTGGGCCTTACATGTGAGCACCAAATTCATTGTTGCATAGCTTGGAAGATTTTGCTATGACATGTTTTGGAGTCAACTGCTGTTCAGTTAATTGGGCAGTTTTATGTCCTTGTGGGCTGGAGAAATGCACTGTCTTCAGAAGGGCTGCAGAGCTTCAGCTGGTAGGCTACAATTTAGTAAACAATTCAGTAGTTCCCGAGATAGGGAAGAGCATTTCCAGCTCATTTCTAAATTGGTGGGGTTAAGTGGGGTAAAACGCATTAAAACGTTGTCATTCAAGTAAAGGTAGTAAACAAATCTGTTGAGTAGGATGTTGACATATTCTTAGTTGCTAGAGTTGTTAAGTTGCTCTCACATTAACATTTAAAACCACAGCTACTGCAGAACAGTATGAGAAAATAGTAAGATTAAGTTTGTAGCTAGAGGTATGATAAACTGTTAGTCAAATTGATATGGGAGATAAGGAATGATTTTTTCAGATACACAAACTCTTGCTTGTGTCCTAGAGTCTTGCAGTTGTATGTACGAGTGAAACTTTTCCCCAGGTCCCTGCGTAATAGATGTTGCTGGTGTTTCACAGCTGGAAAAATGAGTAGTGAGATCAAGTGATTTACCCAGGACTCTGAAACAGGTCAGTAGAGTATAAGGGTTACAGTTCAGTAGTCTTTACTCTCAGCCCCATATATATTTACGGCCATGTTACTTAAGGTTGAAAAAATGCTCTTAGCCAGTTTGTGCTCTCAGTGTGACTTATTCCTTTCATATCTAATCTCTCTGTTTTTGGTGACAGGACCCAGTGACCCCTTCTTGACTACTGTTGTGTTGTAATGGCCTCCTTTAAGTAGTAGAAAACTTTTCCTTGATATCTAATCTGCCCTCGCCTTTTGCAGTACTTCCTGTTATGCATGCTTGTCAGTCTTTATGTTCTCCTCACATACATTGTTTATTTGTGAAATCTGCAGTGTGTTGGCTGTCTATTTGTGGGTCTTGAGATTTTTGAGGATGGTGATTGAGATAAAGAATACTAATGAACTTCTTTTTTCCTTAACCTTATGCAGTTCCTTTCCTAAAGTTTTCTTTCTTAATGTGGCAAGGCTCAATTATTGACAATGTCTGTACTGGTGTAAACATACTTATTTCCCACTTACTTTTCCTTGCTCAGAGTGCACTATTGCTTGCCCCTTGGATGCTCAGTCAAGAAGTAACATGGTCTGTGGGTTAAAATGAGAAATGTTTCTACAGAGCTTAGTTCTTCCGTAAGTGTTCCTTCTGGATTATTCTAAAACAGTTACCATTTGAAGAATGATTGAACAGAAGTTGATAAAACATTTAAACAAAAATCAGTGCATACCCCTGGAACTTAGGATTTGGACAATCAGCAGTGCACAGGTTGACTAGCAACAGGGTTGTCTCTTCCAGAACCTAGCTCAGATACTCCGTGGTCGTATTCCTTACAGTTTATTTAAAAATAACCCACCCACCCCATATTAGAACATTAACATGATTTGTGGATTGAGAATAAAAATTGCAAAACAAAAAACTCATAAGCAATTACAGTTTCTATCTAGAATGGAAGTCTGCTTGGCATACTCTCTTCCATGCTGCCACACCAAGGTACGGTTCAGCTGGTGAAGAAACACTCAGAATAGGAGCTGACATTCATGGTGCTTTATGGAGAGGGTACGTTACGGAGCAGCAAGAAGAATGTCTCTCTTTCTCTTTTTTTTTCTCTCATGGGAGCATAAGAATTATCTTAGATGATTCACTGGCAAGCTGCAGAAACCAATGTTTTCCGCAGTGCTTGCTATGTGAGATTTACAGAAATGATAAATTCAGTTCACTTTTCTCTCTTGGGTTGCTGTGTTGCAGGGTGCCAGTCTACTGCAGACACTTGCCCTGTGGAACTAGGCGATTTTGTTTGTAATTTGTTGTGCTCTGAGTGGGGAAAAGCTAGAAGTCCCTGTAATTTGAGCAAATGATTGGTCACCTGTAACAAAGAAGTAAGAAAATTTTACTTTTCAGAATGCATGATGAGATTCCTGTATTTTTCCTTAAAATGCTACAGCAAAGTGAATTCCTGCTGTATGTTAATTACTGTTGTCTTCATTTTGCTCTGTGTTTAGATCTGTTTCACTAGTAGAGAGCTTGAGATTAGTTATACACCTTTTTAAATTACTCAGTCATAAAGTTAATCAGGTACTAACAATATTTTTGCTTTGTTTCTTCTTTTGAAAGTGACCATTATAACCTAAAGCTTATAACCTATTATAACCTAAAGACTGTTACAACTTCAGATGGCTGAGCTGACCTGCAGTATGGCAGACTGCAATGGCTGGGGATGCGCAGTGTACGTGTAATGAGAAGATACCCTTGCTGACTGTGTGGCTCGTAGCATTACAAAGGCACACTGCTAAAGGTTTCTCTCAGCCCTGAATCTATGGCACAAAGATCCCGTTTGTAGTTTTCTAATTACAGCCAGTGGAAGACAAGAGTAATGTTAGTTTTTACGACTTGTTGCTTAGCAGCATTGATCAACAAAAGTACAACCTTTTCTTTTCCTGTAACCTCGGTGAACCCAGGCTTGGACAGGGCTCACCAGCAGAAGACAAGGATTTCTGAAGTCGTGCGAAACTGTTGTTCGGTGTCTGTTAGCAGCACCTGTGGCAAACCATCTCTTCTTGACCCCTTTGTTACGTTTGCCCTTTAGTTGTCTTTCTCTCATCAAGTCTTAGAAGAAAACAAGCATCATCCTAGGAAGGTGTGGAGGATGGGAAGTTTAGAGAGAAGCCAACTGTACTAAGATATACCTTGCTGCTTGTGGAGAAAAGGAGCTGAGCTATGATGTCAAACCTTCCTTTTATGGCAGGAGAAACAGACTTCAGCCATCACAGTAAGGATTATTCTTATTTAGAGAAGTTTTCCCAGTGTTATGGAGTAAGCAAAATAATCCACAGAGGAAAGGGAAATCACGGTGCCAAGTATTTCCTGGCTTGCATCTTCTAAGAGGGATTTCACAAACTGAACTAGAAAGAATATTGAATGTGTTTGAAAATGACTCAGGATCTGCATGGAGTGTGGGTATAAAGACAATTTTTCCTCTTTGTTTGTTTGTTTGTGTGTCTGATCAAGTCTGGCAAAGCCTGTAATGTAAGTGCAAAGAGTAACTGTAAATTGTTAGTCTAACTGGACAAAGGATCTTGAGTGACATCACAACTGCAACAGTGTGCCTTACGATGTCAGAAGCTTAGACTAGGAGCTTTTACTTTTACTCAGATGTTTGTCTTTTATTTCTAGATCTAAGAAACAGCTAAGTATTTGTATACTTTTTCTGGCAAAAATGTTATGATCCCGAGACATCTGTAAGCTTGTGGACATTATGTGGAAAATAATGCCTTTTCAGTTTGCTGGTTTTCTCCTTTTACCCCTCTCACCTCCACTACTGACTTCTCCCCTCTATCCACACTTGAGGGTTCATTGATAGCTGTTAACAGCAGTGTAGGTCAACATATTAAAAGGTCAGCATGTGTTTCACAGGCCTGTTACACTCTGGTGTCTCTTCTCTTCTGAAGTTTAAAGAGAAACTGCTGTTCAGCCATCCCAGTCTTATATAATTCATGGAGAGGATTAATATTGCTGAGATCGGACACTCATTCCAGAAGAGGCAGCCACACGAGTAACTGGATTCTGTCCTATGTATCATGTCAAAAGCATGGCAAGTGTATGGTATCTGGCAGACCTCAATCAGGTAAAATAAACAGCAAACTGGAATGTCAATTACATTGCAAATATTGTGATAGTTTGTTTTTTAATTGCACAAATCTTAAGAAAGTGATCTACCTGGAAATTCTGACTGCTATCTGAGACTGAGGAATGACTTTCCATGCCCTTGCTTGTTGAACAGAGCAATTTTTGTTCACCAAAACAGGATTTCTTTTTTTTTTTTTTCAGCTGTGAATATGATTTGTCTGTCTGCAGTGAAGAAGAGCTGCTAATATTTGATATCTGCAGGATTCAAAACAAGCAGCTGGAGTCACGTTCCTAGCTTCTGATTTACAGGAGAAGGAGGTAACTTAGGTCAAAATCGATAAGCTTTTGAAAACAGTTTCAGTAAAAGCAAAAAACCTTGTTTTGTTGTTTTGTAAGTGATGTGATGCAGAATACCTGACTGGTTCTTGCTGTGTGCAGTGGCAATAGAACCGGAGTAGATTTGAAAAATTAATGTTTCAAAGTTTAGGTAATTAAAATATTGTTGTCCTTCACCTTTCCTTCTAGCTATCCATTAGAATGTGGCGCACTCTTACGTAAGAGTGAAAAAGTGTCTTTACTGTGAGACTCTTCAGTGCTGTCATTTCCACATCTGCAACAACCGCCAGGCTGTGCCCACTCTACAGCACTAGCACAACTCAAAGCCACCAAATGTTTTATTTCTGTACCCAGATTAATCAGTTATTCTGAACTATGATGTGTTGAATAGGGAAGTCCCACTTTCATGTCTTGGAGGATGCACATGGCTTTCAGTTTCGCTGCAGGCACTGCTCCACACACCCGTTCCCACCGCACACGTTTCCTTGCTGTGCGCTCACTTCTATTAGAGACTCTTCCGTTTCTCCGCACCTTGACATCGGGAAAGGACGGCATTTGAGCACGTGCCTAAGTGTGATAGAGTCGGGGGTCCTGGAATACAGGTCACCTGAGTTTTGTCTCATTAGGTGAGTCAGTTTTCCGTTTTTGGGGTAGTAAATTTCATGTGCAACGAGACAGGAAGTTTCAGAGGGAAACAGGAATAATTAAAATAATCTTGTTTGGCCCACTGCCAACTCTTTCATCTTAGAAAACATTGCTCTAGAGAGATGCACGGATCCTGTCAATGAGTCTAGTCTGGATAGCTCTCATCTAACATTTTGAACATGTATCCCTTATTGAGCATGTACAGTGCAGGGACATCTCTGTGGGATGGTTTGAATGGGTTTGATTTCATAATCTTTTTTTCCTTTATTGGCTGCTGCTTGAGATTAAGGCTGGTCTAAGTGGATTGTCAGGTTTGTGTGACGTTTCCTCATGTTGATTGCAGTACTCGCAGAGAGCCCGTAGGTGGTGCTGTATAGCAGCGCTCCGCCGCCGTGCTCTGTTCAGCGTCCCAGCTGGTAGGCAGCTCCTCCACGGGTCCCAGTACGTGCGGGATGCGCTTGCCCCGGCTGAGGGTATGCTGCAATAAACTGGTAAAAGGCTTCACTAGCAACTGCCTGATTTCTTCACCCTCTGGTCTTGGGCTACTGATGAAATGTAAACTTTTTTCCGTGAAGTTGTTGGGTAAAAGAAAGTTAAATTGTTGCAGGAGTAAATTGTAGAAGCAAAAGTAACCATCAGGGTCTGTGTGTTCACACCAGGGTGCTCCACACAAGTCAAAGCTTTCTGCCCAGGAGAGAAAACGCCTCTGTCTGTTTCCCAGGTGTTGTCCACAACCACTTGCTAAGTAATGCATATTCCTGTCCTTTGTTTCCTGTGTATCCATGCTTCCACAACCCAGGTCTAAAATTTTGCCATAGTTCAATTGGTGAACAAGGATAAGCTGTCTCTGGGCACTATTACTTAAGAGCAGTAAATGCAATCTGTCAGTAGAGACCCTAGTAAATATTAAATTCAAACATGGATTTCAATAACTTCTATAATTTAATTTTTATAAAATTTGCATCATGTCATACTTAAACTTCTGTGTCAAATACATTGCTGTCTATCTCTCTGTAAAACAAAGTGCTTTTAAATCATAGCTAAAGAGTTTTTGAGGGCATTTGAGGACCATGGCGATAGAAGTGTTCACCCTGGGAACTTCCTCACATAAATATGGGTGTGGTGTTGTGGCTTTCAGGTTAAATCTTCCACGCTGTGAAACACGCTTTGTTTCTGAAGAACTGGGGATGCAGATTTCGGAATTTGAGTTGTTCTGTCAATTGAAATGGAATTTCCTCCAGTGGGATGGGGCTCAAGCCATGAAGTAAGTTTTGTTTGGAAGCTGTTGGTGAAATTATGAAAGGGAATTTTTAGGCAACTATCAAATACTGTATCAATGTAGCCTTTTCTATTGTAGTGAGGCAGGATAGAAGTGAGATATTGAAAATAAATTGATCTCTACTCCTTGGAAAAGAGTTAAGTGATTGGTTTTTTTCCAAGTTGGGAGTATAACCTTCCTCTAGTTTTATTGTGTGCTTAGGCACATGCCTGTAATTCGTAAATGGATCACATTGTTTCCCACCTTTTACCATGGTTTGAGGGGATTAAGCCTGGGAATATTCCGCCAAAGCAAATCAAATAATTCATGTTTTCAGAATGACTTCATTTAGTCATGACTTTTATTTATTTAGAGAGAGAGAGAGAAAGAGCTGGTGTTGTTACAGTCTCTGCTCTATTTTTTTAATCTCTTTAACTTCCTATAACCCAACTATTTTTTTTGACCTTTGAAATGTACCAGACTGCATAAACTTGAGTATCCACTGTGCGTTCTGCTCGTCCCACTGATTTTCATCTTATGGTCTCTGCGTGCTGTTATTTTAGGTCTATCCTTTGCCATTATGTGAGTTGTTAACCTTACCCCAAATTCTGCTGGCGTGTAGGTGGGAACAAGTACTGAGCTTTTTTTTTTTTCCTTCTTGTGTGTTGAGAAACCCTGTAGTTGAAATCGCTGACAAGTTAAATGTTACTAGGTGGTTACTTGTAGCCTAAAGCTAGTGGCTATAAGTTCTCACCTGTGAAAAGGGAATCTTGTAGCTCTATGCAGTATGTTCTTCCAGCTGCAGCTGAATTTCTGCCGTGTTAAAATCCTGAAGCAGCTGCAGCAAAGTGTCACACTGATCTGACATTTTGCATCCTCAAAACTCTGCTCAAATGTTTGAACTGAGTGAAGCACTCCACCGAGCTGAGAGGCAGGCGAGTGTCACTACAACTTTACAGAAAAAGAAACAGCCCCTGAGAGGTTAAAGCGACTTTCCCTCATCACAGAGCAAGTCGATGGTGGAGCTGGAATTACAGCTTGGGAGGTTCCTGGCTCGTGCTACACTACTCTGTGGAGAAAGGTCATTTCCCAAAATAGTACAGAAGGTTCCCGTTTGTTATTGATAATAGGGCAACAAAGGGCTCTGGATGTATTAATAGGTCACTGTATAATGTCCTTAATAATACAAAATTAGCAACCTTCCAAAATTGCCTCCATTGCATTTTTCTGGGGCAGTATCCCTTCCCTAGTTAGTTTTGTCTGCTATACTCTGGATAGGTATTTTTGTTTTGGCTCTTCTAACATAATTTTATTTAAAGTAAATAGAGACATTTACAAAGTAGGCATAAATAGCCTCCCCATTAACAGTCACATTAAACCGCCTATTCAGCTCACCTTTCTGATCAGTACAGCTCCTCTGCTTCCAGGGAGGAAGGCAATGCCCATCCCCACCCAGTGGGACAAAAGAGAGGATACTGAATGCTGGTGAAGGGGCTTTGATTGAGATTTGGTTCCAGCCATTCCTCAAATGTCCTTGGGGCTGGGAGATCTGGTAGGTATTGCTGGATCTTGTAGATTATTTTTTTTTAAGAATCTTTTTTTTTTTTATATAATTACTTATTTATAAAATTGATCCCCTTTGAACTTACTGGATTCAGCAGTGTACTTACAGAAGCTTTCTGTTTCTTCTTTTTTCCTCTAAATGAATAATTTGAACTGCTAGGTTACTTAGCAAATTCAAAATAGTCACCAAGTAGTAAGTATGAAACTTGAGTTTATTATTTTACTGAGCACCTAGATATATGCATCTGCAATTGAAAGAAGAACAAAGTGGTATTTTCTCTTAGCCAAGTCTGAAAAATTGCACTGAATAGTGGTGGGAAGAACAACATTCACAAAGCAAGTAGTTGTCAAATCAGTTTCCTCAGCCCTGTTTCGGTTTGAGTTTGGGTGAAGTGTTTCCAAACAGGCAAACGCTGGGGGGGTAGAGGGGGGAAGTGGAAAACAAAATGTGTAAGGAAAGTTAAGAAACCAGAGCATGTATATCATACAGAAACAGCAAGGGTGCTGTTCTCTCATCGTTATATCTGCAGATATGTGTATTTGAATTAACAAAGCAACAGGGGCTTTATGTGCTGCATTTGCTTTTTAATGCTTGTTGGTTGAAGTAATTGGGTCTATTGTTGTGGGCATTGGGAATGCCAGCTTGGCTCTTATGGTCACTGACTTGTGAACATGACCTTGTGGAGGTCAAAACACTGGAGAGCTTGCTCTGTTTAATTCTCAGAGGTACCAGTCATAATAGTTACTGCTTTGAAAAAACAATGTAGATGTTCCCTGCCGCTATCTAGTTTGTTGTATGTACTGAATTTTGGTGTGGTTTTTTGGTGTGTGTTGGTTTTGTTTTTTGTTTGTTTGGTTGGTTTTTTTAACTAATTAATCTCTTAACTATTTTCAAGTGGGTTGAGATTTTTTGACAGTTTTTTCTTTTTTAAGCTACAATTGACTTTTCACAACTGAGGTTGGTTAAATAACTGATCAGAGATTGAACTGTAGATGCTAGTCAGTGTTTTTGAGTGATGTTTTGGTACCTGATCAGGCATCCTGCTTTCATTCTTCCTGGTTATCAAGTCAGCTAGCCATAGTCAAACTGTCCCACATAGGCAAAACAGAGCACTTTCAGCGAGGGAGAGAAAAAAAATATCTTTTGTAATCAATGCCAAATGATTCAAGGTAAATGCTAATCACTACATAATTTAGGTATTGAGTACATCTGCCTTTCCTACTAGGGAACTCCAGAGAGACCTGAGTAAAACATCTTACACAAAAGAGACAAACAATCTCTTTAGAGAGTCTCTCAGTTCATGCTCCTGGTCTTGCCGTTTGGGCAGTGTGAAGCTTGAGTCCTTGTGGCAGAAAGGGAGGTTTCAAGGTCTGCATGGTTTGTGTTTTCTGGCATCAGATGGTTTGGTGGTTCCTCTTGGTTTGAATCTTTTCCATGAGCTAGAGGAATTGCTGTCAGTCCTCCACTTTCCTCCTACAAACCTGTCAAAACACCAAAACTGTATTTTAACACCAAGCATGACATGAATCAACCCATAGATTTTGTTATCCATCACCAAATCTCACCCAGAACAAAGCAGTCACGGCTGGTGATTAGATCACCTCCCGTGAGGGTTATGTTCCTCGATGGTTCAGGTAGGTATAGTTGTACTTCCTCAGAACTTCTTTATATCTCCCTAAAACCCTACTAAGATACAGCTACCATGCTGCCCCTATCAAAGATTCAATTTGAGCTGATTTGAATATATATATACACACACATATATATATATATATATGTTTTAATCCTGGTGAATAGCCTTCTTGCACCACACTGCTCCTTAAAAATGCTCACGCTACCAGCTGAAATCTGCATCTGCTGTAGGGCTGTTTGGGATCTGTGAGTAGGCTTACTCTGTCTAGGTAGTAGTGATATTTTTCTGGAATTAGACGAGTTTAGACCTCCTTAAAACTGGACTTGTATTTACAACAGATTTGAGTATTTTTATGTCTTGCTAGAGAGCCTTATTTTTTTCCTGCTGCTCTATGGCTTGGTCAGGGCAAGCAGCATGCTGTATATCTGCCTGTACATGTTTGTAATTGATGCCGTGCACTGTGTTGTAGTCAGATTTACAGCTAAGGTAAAAGGAACAACCACTTGTTACCATCTGTTTTTTCCCCTCCTCAATATGTCAAACTGCTCCGTGCTCCTTCAGAAGCATATTGGACTACTCAGAACCAGGGAATATGTGCTAAAGAAAATGGTGAGGAGAGTCCTCAATCAATTGCCTCAGGTCTCATTTCCTTCTGTGTTCTGCATTTCTGGTTTGGTTGTGACCAGGGTTTTTTTACTGCTTTATGGTGGGCAAGAACTACTGAGGATATAAAAGGTTTTGCAGCTGAAGGAGAGAAGATGCAGGGCTAGCAAGATCAGGACTCCCAGATGTTATGTAAATAACTTTAAGGGCATAACTTATTTCAAGAGACTTGTTTGTGGTTAAGTAGTTCAGGGCATTGCTCTTAGTCAGGAAACCTGGGTTCTGTAGCCCAACAGATTCAAATGCTTTTGGATCCTTCCCCCCCCACCACTCAGTTTTTCCATGATATCTTTTGTTTGCATGGTGTGGCCTTGCTAAAACTATCCATCCCTCAAGTTTTCCTTCTGTTCTCATGAAGGTGTATTTCTGCAATCTTCCTGGCAGTGAATCGCGCTGTGCATTGTTCCCCTTTTCCTTACTTCTGTCCGTACATGGAAAGCTGCTAGAGCCAGTGTGAAATTCACACTACTTTTAATTATTAAGAGCAAAATCCCACTTTGGCAAAGCTCTTCTCTTTCCTTGCCTTCCAGACGGTGTCTTTACGTCACTGTCTTCCGACTCATTTGCCAAAGGCTGCCAGACCCCTCTCCAGCCTGAGAGGGCGGGCTGCAGTCCTGACACTAAGGGGTGTCTGACCGATGCAGCCCTCTTTGCCAGTGTTAGATGTGGTAAGGCAAAATGCATTCTCACTTGGAGTTAGAAAAGGATCCACACGCTAGTCCCTTGCCCAACATCCTGACCATTTCTCTTCAAAAGGTGCTGAACTTCTGTCGTGCATCTGAGTGGCTGGTGTCCCAGTATGAAGTCTTTATTTATAGATGTATATAAATAAAAATCAGTCTTCCTCTACAAATTGTCAAACTGTATTTCCCAAAAGCTGAAGAATCTGCAGTCCATTAACTCTGGAGTTAATGAGTGAGCCTGAGTCTCTAGAAAGAGCACATTTGTTCAGAAAGACTTAGTTGTTTTAATTTGGCTGCTGACATGGGTTGTCTGCAGTTTCTTCCTGAAAAAAAAAGAAAAAGAAAATACTGCTTTTAAAGTGTTAAAAAAAAGTCATTGTACTGTGGTATTTAGTGTGTTTGCATTATTTCATATTTTGAGTAAAATAAATCCTGTATGGCTGAGAGGACATATGATATAGTGGAGCACAGACAAAATAAGATGTGCAATCAGTGAGCGAGGATGGATAATTACTTAAACAGGGTGTTCATCTTCTGACATTATTTGTGCAAGGAAGAGGGTGGATCATTGGAAGCAGGTGCCCTGAGCAGCTGCTGTGGTTGTCTGCTGTTCACCTTTCCAGGACGTGGGTTTGAATTGTGCTGTACTGTTTGATCATAAACAGGAAAAAAGAACTGTGTTTTGAACTGGCAATATCTCGAGGTTAACTTCTGTGCCTTATAAATTAAGAAAAAATAGTTGTTTTACTTCAGGGCCAGCCTGCGAACCATGGTGGACGCATCCCCCATTTCCTAGTTGGGCTGCATTAATCTATTTTCTGTCACCTCTCGTGTCCAAAATAACCTGCAGGCTCTGCCAGGGCACAGCCACATTGAGCTTGCTGCTAAGAAAGCGTTGGTTTCAAGTCTTCCAACAGCGCTCTGGTTAGAGCCTCAAACTCCGGCCTCTCCGTTCCTGGAGACTTTTATTGCCAGTCTAGAGCGTTAGCACCTGAGTCTCAGGCCCTCCCCTTAATGGCCTGAAGACTGGATGGAGTAAGGCACATGCTTGATTGTCCATTAGTAAGAGAAACTGGAACACCATGAGATATATCAGTATGGGCAAACGGGCGGTGTGTGGACAGGCTGCTGTGCTCTCTTGGGCTCTCTCTGCCCAGTGTCCCAGATTGCCTGCTGGAATTGAAACGGATGAGACTTTCTTCCCCACAGTTACACAGCACTTAGCGGCTGTCTCTGGCCTGTGCCCGTGGGTGGGGGGTTTCTCTGTGTTCTCCCACCTTCCCTGGAGGTCTTTCAAAGATGTGGGAGAGAATCTCTCCTTGAAGGTAGCTTCGTTGTCTGTCCTGTTTATTGCCAGGAAGGAAAGGGGGAACAAGGCTACCATCAGAATTCAAGTTGAATGCTTCCGTGGGATGATGTAAGATTTCAGATTTCATGTGACTGACAATATTGATTGCATTATTGGGTGTTGCAGGTGCTTTTTTCCTTTTGCATTAACAGGAAAGAAGTCTCCGGAAAGTCCCTTTGCTGTACTAGGCCTGTGATGAGAAGATTTGAGAGTCTTAGCAGTCTTACTGTAGACGCAGGATAGTTGATTTGAGTTTGTTACAACACTGCAACTTCCTCCAACAAGCAGGCCACCCTCTGCATGGACAGAGCAAGAGGAGACAAGGTATGTGCGCCTCTGTGAGTACGGTTGGGGTGGAAGTTCTCTGGCGTTCAGTGTTTGCGCAGTAAATTCAATGTCAACATACTACGGACAGCAGATCTCAGAGGAGTTAGAGGTAAATAGCCTTTCTTTTTGAGGTTTCTAGAAAGAGCTGCAGAGCTAAGGGATTTATTTGAGTTTTTGGCCTGTCATGAATTGGCAGATGACATGGGAAGAGGCAGTCCCTGTTCCTTTGGCAGTGCTGAGAGCGAGCTGTGAGCCATGCAAGCTTTTGGCAGCTAGGGAACTTTCCCACTAGGGACTTCAGAGTCCTGGGCTCCCTTTGGCTACCAGTCACGGGTTTTGGTGGTCTGTTTCATTTTTATTTGGTCATTAAAAATGAAAGTTAGGTGTCTCAGTTCCTCTGTTTGTCTAACCCAGGAAGCTAAAAAAGTCCTATGGGAAGCAAATTTCTGAACTATACAAAAAACCCACCCCACCCATTTTGCTTTGGCTCCCTAATTGTGGGGGATTCAAGTCTCTACCACCAAATGAGAGCCTGGAACTTGATAAACTATTGATTAGGTGGCGAAAGCAGTAATGACAGGATGCACGTAACTTGTGCTGCCAGTGGCAAATACGGAAGTTGAGGAACTGTCTGTTACAGTGACAGAATCCTGATGGAAAACGTCCAGTTTCTGAAGAATGCTCAGGAAAAACTCTCTTGTGTTTTTAGCAACCAGATCCAAAGGCAGTTGGTCAGAATATGGCTAGTAGCACTCATCATCAGGAGCCACAAATTCTGCTCCACAGGAAATGCCTGTGCCTTTTAAAACTTGTCTGACAGCAAAATGTTCCAGTGGAACAAACCTCTGAGCAATCCAAATTTCTGATTTTTTTTTTTTTCTTAGTTCTTCTGAAGTGTTAGTAGCATTTACCCTGAGAGCAGGGTACTGGCTGGAACTGAGGAATGGACGGGCCCATCAGCAGGGTCAACCCTTTTACCACATATGGAAGCGAACTGTGAGCAGAATGAGCTTTTCATGTAAGTGGAGAGGGCCAGAGGAGGGTAACGGCGATGATCACAAGTACGAGGTGGCCTTTGCTTGTGGCGAGCGTACAGCCGAGTGGGGCTGTCCAGCTGAAGGGCCTGCGGCAGGCAGCTGTCACAGCGCTTGGCGAAGGTTCGTCGGAAACTGGTTTTGCCGTGCAAGGGGGGAATGTAGTGTATCACTGCAGCAACCAAAGTCCTGTTTAACGTAGTGGATTTACCCGGAACTTGTGGAACAACACGGTGCTGGAGATGTGGATAGGTTTAAAGACCAGGTTCTGTGACAACAGGTCAATGCTGCCTCTGTATCCTAAGTACCCGGGCCTCGGGCAGTCGCGTTAGGAATATGTCAGATGTGATTTACTATGGCAGCACCAAAGGGACCTCAGTTAATTAAATAGAGCTTAGAGCAGATTCTTTTTTTCCTGTTAAATTCCTTTTTACAGGGGGTGAGCTGGGCCAGGATACTGGGAATGCTGTGAGGCAAGGGGGGGTCTTTTCAGGTACACACGCTACCATCCCTGCAACGTGCTAGTGAAGCAGCCGGAGCTCAGCACCGCACGAGCGTTGGGCCGTTAGGTGATGTCTGGGGCCGCTGTGCGTGCTGAGACCATCCGCCCAGAGCCGAGTGCTGCCAAACCTGCGCGCACGGAGGGGCCGCTGCCGTAAAGCAGAGCTGCTGCAGCCGAGTTAAAGCAGGGACCTGCGAGGGCTTTAGGCGGTGGGTACGCCTATGCAGATGGGTATCGTGACCTTTTGCAGTGCACATGGCATTGTTTTCCTGTTAAAATTGGATGTGAATTGCATTTTATTATGCAATTATTAGCTTTAATAGAGTAGCTGCAGGAAAGTAACTGTGTGTTTACTGCAAAATAAGTTCATTCATAAAATGTGATATCCCAGTTTTGGGAAGTGATTAAGTGCAGCCTTAATTATGTTTTCCTGGTTTGAGTGAGTGGAGGACGGTTCTTCCTGGCTCTATCTTAGAGAAATCTGTCACTTTGAATAAGAATGAAACTTGACTGGTAAAAATGCAACCTTATCACAGTATCACCATGTGACGGGATCTTATTTATTTTCAATTGAAATATCAACTTAAAAGAGTCAGTGCATATATTTTTAAATCACATCAGCATTAGATATACAATATATCTTCTCATTAATTTCTAGATATGCAGTCTCATTAGAAATAGGTAGCTAGGTATAAAACCACGAGGTCTTACTGCTTGCTTACTAAATATTCAGCGTGCAAACGGGCATTGCTCTGGTAACGCCTGCGAATAGAGCTGTTCTGGTACATTTTAAAAGTGTCAGTGGCGTGAGTGACAGCCGCCAATGTATGCGTATTAGCTCAGACTCACATCGATGGAGTTGCTCCTGCAACTATTTAACTTTACTTGTATTCTCATGCCATTTTTTTTTTTTCTCAATTACAGGAAAAAAAAGATGCTGTGATTTTATTGCTGAAATAATTGCTGCTTCTAACTGTAATGGAATGCAGTTGTATGCTGCCTGCTGGAAAGTCTGGATACGAGGAAAGCCTTCATCCCTGCAGCACAAGAAATACAAGACAGGTATAGTAGTTTATCATAATTTATTTTGCTGGCTCTAGTGAGAAATTCTGCATTAATCTACCCACACGGTTTCAGAGACGTCAGTCCTACAAGGAAGCCAAGGGACTTTTTACTTTCCCCTCAAGCAACGCTTGCTCTCAGTACCCAGACACGCTCCGTGTGTGTGACACTACACAGTGTGATGTGTGACGGCGTGGAGGTGCCCGAGGCTGGTCCCGGCTGGTGTTTCGGCAAGTTAGTTGGACACTGGACATAGCGCTGGTAGCGCCGCTGTCGTGTTCGGGCAGAGAGGGGCAGCGGAGCCTTTTCTGCGTAGGGGCCAGACCAGGCTCGTGTGGGTGGTGGTGGCACAATGCTTAAGGAGTGAGAGCGAGCCGGGGAAAACAGCCTCGTATTCGTGCATACAGTTACCCATAAATAGACTCTAAAGTCCGGCTCAGCTGTGCGTGAGCAAGTCACAGCTTTAACCCTCCCAACTGGCTTCCTGTTAAATCTGTTAAAAGTAAATTCTTCAGTCTAGCGTGTGAATGAACATTCCAGTCTTAAATAACAGAGGAAGAATCCACAAAGTATTTGATATTTTTTTTTGACCAGCCAGAAGGTGAGGCCTCTTTTCGGTTCTGGTGACATTAGGCTGTGATGCGAACATTGGCGTGAAGGTCTAGGGGCTCAGCAACAGAGAGCGTTTTTCTGTTCTTTATTTAAACAGGCACCTTCCCGGAAGGGCAACAGTCCGAGGTCTGCAGCTCCACTGAAATGATGTCTGAGAAGCGCTGGGAAAAAAGGGTATGTGATAGAAAGTAGAGGTTTGAAAAGTAAAGTAGAACAGAACTACATGCCAACAACAGAGAGTACTACAGGAACTCAGTCTTTTCTCACTAGCTGTAGCCTGAATGGGAAAACCTGTTGGGTTTGCAGGTTTTTTGGGGGAGTTTCTGGGGTTTTCTTTTTGTTGTTTTTTTCCTCCTCAGAGTTGTGCCATATGTTGCATTTTCATCGGGAGCGGGACTTAAAGTAAAACCATCTCCTAGTGTGGAACACCTCCTCCCCCACCTTAAAGTAGGGCAGCAGGCCACAGAGGCTTCACAAGGCTGCACAGTACCAGAGTATCGCTTTGGGCACTTTTTTTGGGAGGTTGTCTCTTCTTTTTTTTTTTTTTTTTTTTTTTTTTTTTTTTTTTTTTTTTTAAAAAATAATTTCATATTTGTGTAGCAC
>VWZZ01008172.1:282176-389492 GCA_013399095.1 Psophia crepitans | reverse complement strand
CCCCATCCCCCCTACTGCTTTCTTTCCCCTCTCAATTACCTTTTTTTTTTTTTTTCCTCTTCTTTTTTAAAATAGCGGGTACTTGAGAGCCGTGCATGTAAATACAGCCAGCTGTGGGTTGGTCAGACAGCTGTTGTGCACATGTGGAAGCACCGCAGCTGCGTTTCTGATGTACTGCCTGGTATCTGGCAGCTGGGCGGTTTCCTAGCATACACAGCAGCGTGTTCCCAAGAGCTGCGCAAGAGGCTCACAAGCCAAGTAAAATTCTGGTCTTTGGTTCAGACGTAACCTGTTAACTCAGCCTGGATTTGCCAAGGCACGTGCGATGTCTGAGCGGCCCGACGCTGGCAGTAGCGTACCCCAGCCAGTGCGTGCTCCGGGGGGAGGGGGCAGCAGGCTGTGCCCTCACCCTCCCACCAGCATTTTTAGGCCAAGGTTTTTGAAAGACAGTGGATTTGTTCAGTGAAGGTGAGGCGCCCCGGGGCTCCGGCTGGGCGCTCAGGCCTCCGCTGCCCCACCTCCAAGGTTCGCTGTCACTTCTGGAATTTTTAGGTGCTTCGCTGGTAGTTTCTAAAACTTTGATAGAGAAGACGGTGCCTCTCCCCTTGCAGACAGCGTGAGTGCCTCTGCAGTGAGAAGACAACGTACCACTTACTGCAGCTCCACAGACGCCGTAGTGGTTGGCAGGCCTCCGGGAAGGAGTGATTGCACCGGTGTTTTATTAGCGCTCAGAAAATATATAGCAGGGACGAGGCTGTGCAGGCTGCTGCGCTGCCTGCCTGAGCTCTGACCTCGCGGGCAAGAGGCTGGATTGCTTTTACAGCCGGTACTTAACCTTGCTGCTGAGACTTGTCAACAAGGAGCCCAATTAGCAGCAGATCGGATGGTGGATGATATAATGCAGATGTCTGTTTGTTAGGAGCGCAACCGATGTATTTTTAACACAACATGTATTTTAAAACATGGCGCTGCGTAAATGGTGCCATCCCCCTGCAAAAGAATCCCTCTCTGTAGTCAAGTGTTACAGAAAATTTTAGATTTTTGGGGTTTTTTTGTTGGGTTTTTTTTTGGTTTTTTTTTTTTTTTACCCAAGGTCTCTCTCTCAAGCCTGGGCTGATGACTATGGCAGATGTAGGATTGTACAAAATAATTCTTCTTGAAAACAATGTATGCTTTTAAGTAAGTTAATTATAATTTTTTAAACATATGTGGCATATTAAAAGTATACGTATATGCAGAATGAAAACAGGGCGGTCTTGCTGTCCTGAGAGGGTCACCACACAAACTGAAATGACTTGTGTCACCATAGATGTATGTTGAGGTGTGTATCAGAAAAGACCAATTAGGCAAAGTTGAATTAATTAATTTAAATTGTGCAAGTCTACATGTTATAACCACCTGCTGCAAAGGACAGCGGCGCTCGCTCCCTCGTTCCAGCATATAACACTAACCGCCCTGTCTGGGTGCACGTCGGGCTCTTCTGTCAGGCGTATGGGTGACTGCAAGAGGACGGTCGGTGTTTCGGCTGAGATTGGGCCTGAGCTTTTAAACAGAAGTTTACAGTCAGGCTCAAGGGCTGGAGATACGATGGGCCTCGCACTTAACTGCCAGCTGACTGCTTACGCAGGCAGGATAGTTCCGTTCTCGGCTCAGCCCGCTCCTAGAGACACTGAGACGCAGTGCGGAGCGTACCGAGGCAGCCGTGTGCCCTCTCCGCTGCCAGCCCAGAGGCTCTTTGAGGGGCCCTGCACCTCCTCTGCTTGTTTTAACTGAACATTTGAACCCACATCTTATACCATTGTCTCAGTTAAGGGACCGGTTATAATAATCCACAACAGAAGTGTAACGATTTACACAAGCAGAGGTCTGTTTTAAAACCATCAGGAGATAATCAGGCCTTAGTAGATCAATCTCTGAAACAGCTTTCCAGATTATACCAGAGAATTTGCATTATCACCTTTTTTAATTGCTAGGCTAACTATTTATGGGCAGTGCAAAACAGCCCCACACAGAGTTTCACTTTGTACTTCCTGTGGCAGGTCCAGCACAAGAGCAAAGACCACCTCTTCTGGAACGCGCCTTACCCCCCCAGCGTCAAAGCCGGAGATGCTGCCCCTTGCCCTAACGAGGCACCAGCAAAAGGAGCGGCAGTGGGTTCAACACACGAGCTGCCACCAGCACCACGTACTCTAACAAGGTACCGACAGATGCCCTGAAAATCGGTAGCCACACCCCAGCAGAAATAACCATAAGAATTTTTTGGTTGATTAGACCTCAGCACTGCCCTAACGGAGGGCAAAGGGCAATCCTCACATGTTTAATGTGAACATAAAAATTATCCTCAGAGAAATTAATCTAATGATTTTGTTCCCCTTGGTTACACCTTGTAGGGTGTTCAGTATCGTTTCTTGTTCAGTGGAGCCAACAGTATCTTTGCTTCTTGGAAATCTGTCTGCTCTTAGAGTTTCCTTCTTTAGTGGCCTCTGTGTATTTTAATTATTGTGTTAATCTTCGGTGAAAAAAAAATAGCTTTTTCTAAAATGCTGACAAAATGTGTAGGTAATATTTTTACAATTAAGTGTTTCCTCTACAATCTTTTAACGCGCAATGTTCCTTTACTCACGGTGTAGCTCCTCTAAGGAAAGAGTTCTCCTGATTCCGCGACGCAAGGCCAGGTTCACGGAACCGCAGGGCTGAGGGCAGGCCCGGAGAGCTCCCGCAGCCGCAGGACCCAGCGGGCTCCTCAGAAGAGGCACTACCCCTCGCGGCACTGCCCGGGCAGGTTAGTGCAAGCACAGAGCCCGCAGAGAGACGTTGCTCTATTTCTTCATCGGCACTAATAACCAGAGCTGTCCTTTTCAATTTCAGTCACGGGGAACACCTTACCTTTTCTCTTCCTATCTTCTTGTCTTTAGGAGAATCTTCTCCCCCTCCCTCCAAATCAAGCCTGAATCTATTTAAGGTGAAAAAAAGAGAGGAAGGAAAACCAAAAAGAAACAAGAATATAGCCAACCTTTTTAATTAGAGTATATTGTACTTCCAAACTGGATACACTAGAAATTGGCAATGCAACGTAAGATGCAAAGGAATATACCAGTTACTGTCAAAATGACCCTGTACAGCCTTATAATGCAAAAAGCTTTATACAATACAAATTTTTATTAATGTACACAAACCTTGACCGAATGATATTTGAACATAATACAAGAAGTTAAAAAAAAACAACAAAAACACAACAAAGAAGAAAGAAAAAAGTGCTGAGAACTTTAACTGAGTTACCAAATGGAAAACACGCTAGCTTTCGTTAGAGAATGCATAGTGAAAACCAGTATGAAATTACCTTTATGGTGGGGGGAATTTATCAGAACTGTTGGTCATTGGTCGGTAGGGGGAACCTCTGGAGAACATTCCTTTCTTTAGCCTTGGACTGCAAACCAGTTACTTTAATACACATGAGCTCTGATAAATACTGTATTTTTTTTCTTAAAAAAATAAAAACCTCCTAACACACTTTTCCTTACAGAGAAAACTTCTATAACTTGCCAGAAAGAACGAATTTATCCTTTCCAAAGTGCTAAACAAATTTCCCAGGTACATCAAACATTACCGTGATGTCAGATAGTGGTACAGCGGAACATTGTTGAACACGTGGCACGTGCACGCTGACAGCTCATTCGTGGCAGTTCCAGCCCTCTGTAAACTGCCGTTTGGTTCGCAGAAAGTGTCCCACTCTTATTTCCACTTCTTCCTGCCAGACGGCTGTCCTTTACCTGGCAGTCTGAAACATAAGCTTTTCGACGTGGGAGCGTTTGCTCTTCTCTGGTGGGGTCAGAGATACACGCCTGGAGTGTATTTTAAAGACCTGGTAGAGTTTCTAGATGCAGATTGCATACTTCACGCTGTCGAGATACTAAATTTTTTATGCTTTGAGTATTTACTTATACAGCAGTTTGTATTTTGTCTGTACTTGGGGCGGCGGGGGCAGTGTTGGGGGGGAGGTTGCAAGGAGTTGTGATGGAGTAAAGCATGGCAAACAGGGCCCTGAGTTAGGTAGGTTGTTACAACGGTGATACAGGCTTTGGGACAGATGGCTTCGCTTTACTGCCTAGACAGAACTGCCACGTGCTCGTTAGAACCAAAACTGTCTGCTGGAATGTAAACAAAATGGTGGGGCTTCTCTGGCCTTTAATTCCTAATTCCAAAGTCTTACCCTGCTCCTGCTTTGAGTCTTTCCCCCTTGTAAATAGCTTCCAGTGTGTTAGCAGGAGTGCGCAGATCAGGATGTCCTCCCCAAACAGGAAGAGTTTGGTCACGACAGTGGAGAATGTTTGGCCGTCTGAGTGCAAAACAAACGTTCGAATCTTGCAAATAGGATAGAATAGAATAGAATAGAATCATTAAGGGTAAATAGGTTAAACGATGCGAGTTTTGCATCCAAAAAGTATTTCTACGCAAGCCTCGTTTAAGAGCTAACGAAGATTGCGTTACGTTTCTAGTTGTGCATATGGCTAAGAGCCCTTGTGGACCAGAAATGCCTTCCTGAAGCGGGCGTTGCTTTCGTGCTGTCACCAACACGGGGTTGGCTCCAACGGGCCTGTTGGATCCCCCCTCACCCCCCCAACAACCTGCAGAAGAAGTTCCTCCAGCACAGCAAGAGGGTGGGGGAGGGGGTAGACAGTGCGTTTGATGTGACTCAGGGCACCTCCTACAGTGGCTGGGCTAGGGGACAGAGGGGCACGCTGGCAAGAGCGAGGTCAGACACTTCCAATACCTGGTAAAAGACAGTGAGATCCGAATCCAGAATACACCACGGAAAACAATACTCCAGTGAGAGAACATTCCTGTAGTCACATGGTAATTTTGAAATGTTCGATATTTTATACTTGCAATTTTGATGCAGAGTAATTTAAATCCTGATCTGCCTGGAAATTAAGTTGTCTAAGAAACACAAATCAATTAACAGTCACTTAGCTTCTCTTAAATTAAGATCACTCTTGGCATTTTGAGATTAACGAAGGTTACACACCCAATCCGCATCTGCTTCTTCCCACAATAAAGTGCTACATATAACATGTCATTTTAATGACCGCAAGGAGGAGCGTTACACAAGTACAAAGTTAGCTCCCGAGCAGCGCACACTCTAGCCGCCATTAACAGAGGGAATAAAGTCAGGGAGGGTACCGGCAGGAGCGTAGGTCTTGCAGGTACAATTGAAATACTGAGGGTAGAGAAGAGACCTGTGTGGTTCAAATGGCATCTTTTTATAGCTTTGTATTTCGAAGAAGTTACTGGTACCTTTTCAGATAAAGTCGTCTTACCTTCAGCCCACTGATTTTTTTTCTTTTTTTCTTTTTTTTGCAAGTGAGAAACAAACTAGTGCAAGACTAAAGCACTGTGCAAAACTGCCTTTTTTTTTTAGTCTGAGTATTTATACCCAGAATTTATCCTTACCCTTTTTTTAATCCCCTTGTTGGATTTTTTCCACCATAGAATTCTAGTTATACAAGTTGTTCCTGCAAACTAAAAGGTAACTGCTGCATAATACAGTATATATATATATATATATATTTATATGTAATATTTATATGCCCTTTTAAAACAAAAGATGCTATGGCCCAAACGCAGGTGTTCGTTACATCTGTGTAACGGTTAAGAACTGGGCCTGCTGTGTGGGTGTGTAGGCTGCACACACTGCGTATGCACATGTGTGTGCGCACGCGCACACACGCTTTTCATTGTCTTACTCTCATCCTGCAGTGCTGAAAGCAACTTTTCCTCCTCAGTTCTACCTCAAATCCTCAACCCTTGACAACTGAGTACAAGGCATCAGCCAACTAAAGGAAGCTGCAAGCAGCACTGAAGTAACACACCAGTCTGCCCTGAACCAGGCGTCACTCCTGCCACAACCCTACGGTTCAGGGGCAGACGGCAGAAAGGGAGGGAGCAAGTGCGTGAAAAGGGGAAAAGAATAATTAAATAAGCCAATACAAGGGTGTGCAAAAGCAATGTCGTGGCACGCTACAGGCAGGCTCTCCTTCACATACCCGCACGCACACAAAGCCCCAAAATAAAACGCAGCAATATGTAATCTTACAAGTGCTGATTGCCGTTAAGGACACTCTTTTTCAGCTTGACAAGACAAAATAGTTTCTTAGATAAGAGTACTGGGAACATGCCTCTGAAGGTAGAAGTATGCAGTAGGTCACCTCTTGAAGATTTAATAAAGCAGCTTTCATGTCAATGCAATAAGTATACACACAGAGCCATTTGCTAACCCTTACTAATGATATAGTACAAGTGTTCGTTACCACTCGGGGCTGCGGTTTACGGCAACGTTTACCTGCTGGGTTTGCTGGGGTATTTTTGGTACAGAATGTAACTGCCCTCAGACAGTTTCTGCCCGTTCTGTTAGTCCAAGGTAGGCAAGGAAGGAGTGCTTAGGTGAAGAGGCACCTCCCGGTGCAGTCTGAGGTCTGGGTGGATGGAATGTGAGATCGTAGTGGTTTTTGGGGAAAAACATTGTTAAAGGAATAAGGTGGGCAAACTCTGAGTTCCAGTATTTATCGAAGCACAGGGAAGTGCCGTTGATGGCCAAAGCTTTCACTGCCAAGTTTGGCTCTGCCCCGCTGCCGTGCGCAGCTGACAGCGCCACTGTTTGCAGAGCCTGGGAGGCAGACATAACGGAGAGGGGTGACAGGAGGTTTCTGGAGCTGTTCACGGGGAGGAGTGGACTGGCTTCCTTGGAGGCTGAGTACTGGCCCTTCTTCTCCTCTTCGGAGCAGTCCCCGTTCTGGTGCTTCTTCACATGGCGGCTGAAGACAAAAGGGTGGGTAGTCTTGAACAGGCACTCGTCGCAGCTGAAGGTCTGGCGTGGAGCATGCTTCAGTTTCTTGTGCAAGTTGAGATTGTCTTTGCGTTTGCAGCTGTAGCTGCACTGGTCACAGTGAAAAGGGCGCTCACCGGTGTGGACACGCACGTGTTCAATCAGCTTGTTGGCGGTTTTGGACAGGTAGCCACACTGGTCGCACTTGTAATGGTTGCCAAGGCGGTGTTCTCGGATGTGCATCTCCAGCTCCAGCTGATTTGCTTTCACTGTCTGGCAGATCCGACACTTGTACTCCATCTTGTAGTGAGTCTTCAGGTGGCACTCCATCGCGGCGGGGCGGTTCGTGGAGTAGATGCAGAACGGGCACCTGGCAACACAGCAAGGAGAGGCAGGGACAGAGAAAAGAGAAGTCACTCAGCTTGAAGATCTGCACTCCTGGTTCAACCCTGTCATTCAGCCCCTCTCTGACCTACTAAAGAGGAGAAAAAGGCACTTAGTTCTCCCTGTAAAGCCTCTTTCCAATACTTGGGTCACCTTGACGCGTCTCTACTTAGACGGTTTGCCCATGTAATGGCAGTAGAGCGCACGCATTCCTAGAAAAACACTGATGCACGCTGAAGGAGCATCCCTTTAATCTTCTGGCTTACCTTGACGGGGAAGATTCTGCAAAGCAGGCCGGGCAGTGCAGGGTGGGTGACTGATTCACAGGTACCTTGTGTAACGACATTCCTAGTGTTTGCACGAAGTCGCTTTGGCCATTTTTTCCATTAAGAAGTGGTTTAAAGTGAGTGTTTACAGATGAGTATGAAAGCAGCTGTTTAAGTAAAGATGGAATAAACTTGTAATACCACATGTACAGCAAAAGCTTAGGAAATTCCTTTTATGTGACCTTGAACAATAAGCTCGCTGGGTATCCTGCTAGGCGCAGCTGAAAGCCAGGCTGTGAGGAAGAGCTGTAGGGATTCCCATTTCTGGGAGCTGAGCAAGCCATGCTCGAGGCGGGGGGGGGCATGTGTTTGCAGGGTTCGCTGACAGCCGCCTCTGCCACGGCAGGAACTGTTCCTGTGTGGGAACAGGATGTGGGCTCCGCTTACTCACCACAGCAAGCGGCCAGAGCAGGGTGGACGTGGCAAAGGGCCTCACCCTGGTTCCTGGACCAGGAAGGGCTGAGAAGGGAGGAGGAGGCAATCTTGAAAGCAAGCCTGAGCTGAGCAAGTCTGGGCACCAACGAACCCGAAAACACACCTGCTTCTGCGCTATGTAGCTGAGAAGAAGCTGGTGAGGACAGCTACCTGCCAGGGATCTCCGCTGTATTAAACAAAGCACGCTCCCTTCCACGTCTAACTGGTGAGCTAAAAGAGCAGGTCTAGATAAAAAGATACAACTCCAGCACCGGGCACAACATCTTGGCCATCTCCGCCTACTGCTGATCTGCATTCACCCTTTAGCAGCTCTGCCATTTCAGATCACTTCTAAGCAGAGATCCTCTCTCCCCATGTGTGGTTTCCCTTGCTACAACTGGTCACACCTAGAGGTTTAATATTAATCTGCCTGCTAATCAAGAGACTTCAACACAGTGAGTAATATGGGTGGGCAGACGCATACCAGAACGTCCGGACACCTTTCCTGATGCACACCAAGTACTCTGGATCCAGAGAGGGAGCCTGGCATCCAGGCTGCTAACATGAGCAGCTCTGTTGCGACAGAGGACTCTGCTGTCTATGCACACATACCTCTCCTGGGCTGGGTGCTCTCTGGGTCAGAATCTCAGATTTTGACCTGGAGGAATCATGGGGTTTTCTTCTCTTTCCCCACAGCAACAGGAGACAGAAAAACTACAATTTACTTGGATCTCTTCAGGCTCTTCTGGATGCCTTTAAAAAAATATATAAATCAGAGCTTTTTCTTAGGTGCAGCTTTCAAGGTACCGAATTACTACTTGAGTTGGGCAGGAATAACTTATGTAGACTGAGAAGCCCATTCTATCAGGAAGGTCTGAGTCATAGGTCATGTTTTTTCCTCGGTAAATAGAACAGATTCTGTGCAGCTTAAACCCAAAGTGCATTAGACAATTGGTCTGTTGGTCCAAGAGAGACATCCCGTCGTTCTGGCACACCACTTGTTTCTCAGTCTGGTCGCCTTCCCAGATTCAGTCATCACATCTCAAGTGACCACAGATCCCAGTTCATGAAACTACCGAGCTGGAGACCAGACGCTGCCTGGCAAACAGATCCGGTTTTCAAAAAGTGCAGCGCAAACTGACAGAGCTACTCATGGTAACGTTAAACGTGGTGTGCTCGTCACGCGAGAGTTACAGTGCACTGAGCGCATCGGTCTGCTGGGCAAGAGCAACGGCAGCAGGCAGCCCTGTGTGGAACCCTAGCTGGGCTCAGAGTGGTTCCAGCCTCTTTTCCTGCAGCAGCTGGAGCAAACAGAGACCAGGGACGTGTGTCTTGCGTAACGTCACCCTGCCCACCCATGGAGAGCGAGCATATGGCCCCAGCAGTCACTCCTTCCCTCAGGAGTCCAACTTCGACAGAAAGCCACGCTCATCCTCTAGAAACACTGCACCAACAGACCTTAAAGGACACCACCTTAGCTGAAAACAAAGGGCTTTTTTCTTAAGAGAGTATATTACTCATTACGTGTTAATTAATACAACAGTGATCATTCTGGGGCACGCAGACCAAAGCAGAAAGCATTCAAGCTGTTAATTCTCAGAGAGGACTGACTTTGCATTAGAGCCTACAAAGCTTATAACCTTTAAGGTTGTAACTTCCTACCTAGTGCAGAGACCGTACGGGGTTTAGTTTCTTTGAGCGAGGTGCAGAGGAGCCTGCGCTGTGTGCTCAAACCCTCTTTGCCAACACCTCTGTGTAGCGCTGCCTCGTCCTCTGCAGGACGCAGCACGTTGTCTCCTATTTGACTTGAAAAGGGAACGCACCAGAGCTTGTTACAACTCTAAGACCGGTGGATGCTACACCCGCTGCTAGGTTATTGATCTGCTGTGACGATGCAAGCTTGCGCTAAGGGACTGGCCTTAGGTCATCTAAATAAAAGGCAGCCCCAACTCTGGATTTTCAGACATTTAACTAAGCCTTTCCAACTGACTTCCTTTTGTCCTGGCCCCACAGTGTTAGAGGTGCTTAACACAGTAAAAGTTTGTGTACTTGCTTTCCTTACTTGAGCCCACCGGTGGGGACAGTGTGGCATTTCTTGTGCTCCAGTAACTGTTCAGGTGTCTTCATGAACTTGTGGCACACGTCACACTCGAACATCCGTGTGATCAGGTGGATTTGCAGATGGCGCTCAAACATGTTTTTTGTTTTGCAGACGAAGTTACAGAAAACACATTCAAAGCCTGAAAAACAGGAAAACGCATTCCTCGCTTTGCGGCCAGATCGGCTGCACGGCAGGTGCCGGTTTGGATTTGTTTAACAGTGCTTTACCTTTCTCCGACTTCTCGTCAGTGTTCACTGAGGGCTGACCACCAGGCACTACAGAAATGACTAGCAGGTTGTTTGAACCCTTGGGTTTTGGGGTTATATCTGCATCTTCTTTGCTGTTGGCAGAGTCGCTCAGTGCTGACAGCGAAGATGAAGATGGACTGTTAGATTCACTGGGCGTCTTCCTCTCTTCAGCTGAAAAACAGGAAGAAAGAGCAATAACTAGTACAGCAGATTAGATTGGATCTCAGTGACTCTGTTTTAAATTTCAGGAAAAATAATTATGTTTAAAGTAAATTCAAACATGCTTATAAGTCTGAAATTAACTGATCTGTTAAGAAATAGTTGCACTTCCTGCCTTTATTTTAGCATTTACAACAAGTAATCTCTCAGTTTATCCTAGAATTGACTCTGTCTGTAACAGTAGTGGAAAGGAAGCAAAAAACTCTACCTCACTACCAGCCTGAACAAATCCCAAGGAAACACTGTGATTAGCTCAGAGTTCAAAACCAATGAAGAACTTGTCTCTCAGACAGGAAGGCTTGGAGTGCGGAAACCAAAAGTGCCTACGGGCCCAAGCAAACTTCCCCCACCTTTCCAGTTCTACGGGTCCATGGGTAAATTCGGGCGGAAGGGCAAAGGAGAGTGATCACACTCATTGTAGAGGAGCATCCTCAGTAACGACTGTAGGAGGTAACAGCGTGGTCTCAAAGGTTACCTGTTTTTATTAGGATCTCTTATTGAAGATAATTAATTAAAAAGAAGTTACTGAACCAGATTTAAAGCTGAAGCCCATCAGAGTTTCCTTATGTATGCAATAAATGTATGAAGTTCACATCCCAAAGCCTATCACAGACTAGAAATGAACAAGTGAGAGTTCTCATACGAGAACTGCTGTGAGCCAACAAGGCAAGGGTGGGCACATTATTACCTCCCACCCATATCCTGGTGTAATCACAGCTGTGTTAAAAAAAGCCTTTACTAAAACCTCATATTCTCTGTGTGATGAAGTCCCCTGATCAAGGCTTCCGCAAACCCCAGTACCTGTGTGACAAGCTTTAAACTGATGAGCGGCACCTTTAAGTCTAGGATAAAAACGTAGGAATGCGCTAATGAAATCTGATGACCTGAGCTGTCAATAGGGAGGATGACTGGGATATCATATAGAAAGATTCACTGACCTTGGGGACCAGAGTAATAGAAATGGAATGAAATCTAATAGTACAGAGTACAAGGTTATGACCTGAAGGGCCAGTATCAAGAACTTTTGCTACAAATGAGGAGTGCTTAAGTTGGAAACAGTCAGGGAAAACAAAAGAAGAATCAGCAGAACACGGGATGAATGTGGCCAGTCAGTACGGGGGAGCCTCCAAGGAAGGTAAACATGATCCCAGAATGTTACTGTGTGAGCTGTTCCCAGTTGCTGCTGCTGTTTGACGCTGCCACCGCTACTTATGTCATTTCCCCATGTACAGCTGTGATCACATACGCCGAGTGCAGTGGTTCTAACGAGAACATACGCAGTGAGGGACTGGTACAGTGAGAAATCTCTGTTCCACGTAAGAAAAGCCTCAATGTACATTTCGAGGGGAGAGGGTTGTTCTCCATAAATATACCAAGGGAATAAATTCTGTGGAAGGGAGGAAGAAAGGTGGAGGGAGCAAGAGGTGGGCTGCTGTTTCAGGTAAAGGACAGCTCTGGCACAAGAGCAACATACCTGTATTCTAATTATCAGTAAGACAGGCTGGAAATTTTAAAAAGGTCCCAAATCTTTAATGCAGGAAAATCTGCAGCTGCCTGTCTGCAGAAGTAGTTGGTTTAAAACAATTATACTTGTTTGAAGACACATGCCAACATCCTTACAAACAGGCCTTTTATGACTTGGTAACATCACAGGGTAAGGAACTGGAGTCAAGTGACCCAGAAAACCCGTTCTATTCTTCACTCTCTGTACTTGCCATATGTGTAAGTATTTGGCTGAATCACCAGCTGAATGGCTCAGTTTGACAGGGTGAAGGAAGAACAAGGTGGGGGGGGGGGTGTTTGTGTCCCTTTAAAAGACCAGCAGCAGCTCTGGCCTTTCAGCCACGACAGGAAGATACAGTAGAGTACAGCTCAGTTTTGAGCTCCAATTCAAGCTGTTCACGTGGCCATGGGCGGGCGTTCTCATTTGCCTTGACTTCCTATGTATGAAGCGGAGATGCAAACACCTCGGATAGCAGGGAGTAGTGCTGAGAGCTATGCTGACATAAAATCCCTTGAGAGCTTTCCAGTAGTGTGCATTTCTGTAGTTACATTTAACTGATGTATCTGTGAGCACAAACAACTGCATTCTTCTCTCCCTTCTTTTCCATCTCTCCCTGTTTTCCCAAATTTATTCCTGGTAGGGCAGGAAAAGCAATTCAGCAATGGAAAAATGGTGCTGGATGCAGTTCAGGTTCAGTATTGTCAACACAAGTGTTAGTAGTTTGTGGCAGCAAAATGCTTCAGCCTGGTGTTACAAGAGAAATTAATTAAAAGGATTCTAATTTTCTTCTCCTTCAATTATGCCAGACTTCATTAGTTGGACTAAGCATATGGAGCTTGTCTGAACACTGCTATTGCTCTTATCTTTGGCTATTAAGTGAACAGGACCAGGGAGAGAACACAGGACTTGTTCTGTTATTTAATATAAAGTTACATTTATGGTACTGCTGAATCACAGTGTCAACTAAACACCAGCGTGAAATTTCAAACTGATAAGACCGTGGAGGCAAACACACTGAAGAGCGAAGCTCAACGTGCTGCGTCTTTCTGACTTAGAGCCCGGTACGCAGAATTAGCACTCAAAGTCACCCCATCATCACTGAAGTCAAACCAGGGTTTTGATGAAATAGTATACCAGTCAGGAAAGCAAACAAAGCATGCTGAGTTCACCAGGGGAGGGGATTGGGGGGTAAGGGGAATAGGAAGAAGGAGGGCTAAGTAGTCTTTCATTTATCTTGCTAAGCTTGAAAACTGATCTGCGCTACCAGATTATTTGCCTGGCTGGAGTCCAATTCACTTCAACTTTGAGAGATCAGGCCTTAATTAGCAAGCATTTCAGTGAAAGTAGAGTGCTAATGGGAAGTGTGAAGGTTGCACCTAGAAAGCAAGGAAGGGGGAGATCACTGCAGCTGGGAGACAGGGATCATCACCTGTGTGCTTGCTGTTGACATGAGCCTTCATGTCTGCCTCTTCCATGGTGACAAAATCGCATGCTGTGCAGCAAATGGAGAACATCCACTGCTCTTTATCCACATGGAGCGACATATGACTGACAAACTGGACATTCATCTCCGTCTCAAACCCACACACATGACAGCTGCAGGCAGAAGGGAATTCAAGAGTAAGAAACATTAAAAAACCAAACCACAAGCAGAAGCACATTGCCTTTCCCGGAATTTGCAAGAAAAAACCCTCACTGCACAGATTTCTTCTCTTCCTCGCTGTTGAATGTTCGCTGCAAAATTCTTTTGTCTGCTGAACTGCCTCTGAACTGATGGCCATGCCAACGTGATTAAGGGCAGGCACAATGCAACAATCCTGTACATGCTATAATGACGCTAAATAATCATAAAGTTAATTAAAAACTACAGATTCCAGATGCTGCGCATCACCTAGCTGATTCCTTTGGGCAATAAGAGGCACTGCAGCTTTGCCAAGATGTTTAGTACGGCTGATACACTGACAAACGGAGAGCTTGCTGCACACTCCAGGAGTTATTTTCAAGCCCTGGAATGGTTCCCATGCCAAACTGGGATCTTGTGCAAAACTGCCTGGCAGTTTCAGTGTAAGCAAGTAAAAATGGGTTCAAACATTTCTTATGCTTGACTGGAAAACAGCAGTCATCAGCTATGCAAACAATTAGCAGGGATACAGATTTCACAGCCAGTGCATAAACAAGAGTGATATTGAGAGGCAAGGGAAAGGACCCTTTAGTTTAACTTTCTTTGCAGAGTTCTTCTCTTGCCTTGATCAGGCCATTAACATTTAAAACAAGCCAAAAACATTTAAAAAGGTGTATACTTTAGGGCACTATTTTGTTTGCCCTGGGGGATGGACTCGATAATCTAATCCAGCAGGTCTCATTTATTTCTTACTTCTATGATTTTGTAATTAAATCTGCTCTTGGCACTTTGACTAAAAGTAAGAGTGATTTGGTAATCTGCTTGGCCGCTGGAGCGCATATCGCAGTTTGCAGAGAGCACAACAGTGCATGCAGCAAGAATATCCAAATATTCTGGGCAATTCCTTTTCGATTTTCAGGCAAATTTTCCTAAAGGTTTTCTTTCTTTCATCACGTTGGTGTCTTGAATGTGACCTCTCGCAAATGGCGGAAATGTGTACATCGATACAACAATTCTTACTTACGCTTTACTATTTGATTTCAAAGATTTGGCTGAAAACAATGGAGCTGTCAGAGGCAACTAGAAGCGCAGCGCTTTAGATTTGCCGTGAATCTGTGTACATGACGGGATGTTTCCAAACCCCAAACTTAAGCGAACACTGCATAAAAAGTCAGAGAGGCCTCTAAGAGCCCGTCTGCCTCACAAAGCCGTTTAAAAAGCACCAAGCCCACAGCAAACCCCAGAGTCTTTCCCAGTGGCTAGCCAAGTCAAACAGCATGAGGCAGCCAGCTGGGTTTTGCTGCTTAGCCTTAGTCAGATACTTCGACAAAAGCATTTGTCCTGTTCCACCCTGCAACACCAGAAGGGTGGCCCTGAGGCACATCCTTAGTGGGCAGATAAGACGTTCAGATTCCAGCGTCTGGTGCACAGCCCTTGTCTGGGTGCTCACCTGTAGTAATAAGGGTGCTTCTTTCCATCGCTGCCTTCAGAAGTGACAGCGCTGACAATGTCCTCGGTGTCTGTACTCACCAGCTTCACAGAATGGACGGTCAGGTGCTGGTTCAGATTAGCACGGCACTTAGCAGCGTAGGGGCACAAGTGGCATTTGTATTTTCTCTCTTCTGAAAAAGAAACAGAAAGCCTTCAGTGTATGCTTCATTTTGAAGCAAGCTATTTTTAAAGCTGCCAGCAACCAAGTATGCATTCCTCTGAGCTTCTCTGAGCAGCTTTCAGAATGAGGTAGTTTGGAAGCTCGACATTTTGGAAACTTACAGGAGTTCACAGCACTGCTCAGAAAACAACTACTTTTGAGGTAGTTTAGGGCTAGTTTTTTTAACTTCCTTTACCATTTGTAGTCAGATAATATAAAACTTATAAAGTGGAAAACTGGGGCAACTGCTGCTCTGAGAGCTGCAGCCAGTACAGAAACAGGTCAACAATCTACAACTGCTGCCTCTACCTAGCATCTTTTGTTTGATTTTTGGATCCAGTTATTCTTGAGCTTGCCCATGTGATCACTTGCAGAGAGTTGATGGTTGATGATTTTGTACTAAAATCTGAGGGTGGGGAGGGAAGGGAACGCTGTATCATTAGGACAGTTCTGAACACAAACTAACAAAAAAACCCACCCACTCACTCAAGGAACAATTGAAGAAATTAAACAAATCCATCATGAGTTTCCAATGCTTCCTAACTTAAATAATCAAAATAAAAAATATTTTATTTTAAATTAAACATTTCTAAATCCTGACAGCACATTTTTTGTACATGCCAGGCTTTATTTTGCAAAGAGTTGATTAAAATAACCAAACATTACATCAGCCTTTCCCTTTGAGGAGCTGCTGCTCTAAATTTGAAATATAATGCTAGAAGTGTTAGGGGAAAGGAATTCAATAGAGCAGCTTAGGACTAAGAAAACCCCACAAAGCCACAGAACAGAGCATTTGAACCTTTTCAGCACGGCTTTACTAGATGGTACAACATACAGCGGCATTATACCAACAGTATTTTTCAGCACTGCATCAGAAATGCTTGCTTTTGAGTTTTATTTTGTGCAGGACACTTCAGCAGGCTGACAAGGTGCACCTTCCATATAAAATCTCTGTTAGTCTCAGTTGATTTGAAGCTGCTTCACTTTAAGAAAGTTGGTATGGGGTAGAACAGCCGTGTTTCTCTCACAAAAACTGGATGTTGAGAGCAAAGGTGAATGGCAGATATTAAATCCTTTCAGTTTCGCCAGATCTGAAACACCGAGGCCAAATCTTTTGTTGTTCGATGACATTTGAAAAGCTCATCAGGTGCCTGTAGAAAGGCTGTGCCTTCTCTTCAGAACTCCACTAACAGGCTTGGTTATCTACAGGCTGGTCTACTGGAACCTGAACAAACTTGAATTTACACATTTTGTAAAGATAAGTGACAAGTAGACTGTAGACAAATGAAATATTCCTTAACTCCCTGAACACCACTTTGACATTCTGTCCTGTTTCTGTGCTTGGCTTCAAGTCCAAGAAGCTGAGGATGGCTCACAGACTCTTCTGCTACCTTCTTCCCCCTCCATTTAAACAAACCGTGCCAAACACGCAGCTTTCCTCAGTGCTGTAACAACCAACCGCAAAGCATCGGCTTACCTGTGTGCAGTGAGAGATGCCGGGACAGAGTCTGCTGTCGACCAAACACTTTTCCACACACGTCACAGGGAAAGAGCTGGTCATTAAATTTCCAGGATGGCAATCCATTTCCCACCTCCAGCCCCAGCTTTTCTGTTTCTATACCAAAAAACACATAAACAGAACGTCATATTTTCAGAACTCTGAAGACTGGCAGATTTCATTCAGCAGAGTCCTTTGGTGTCATATAAAATGCAACACCTCGGCTGCATGCTATGTGATCTGGCACGAGTTCACATAAAACTCCTAATGATGGAAAGGAAGTTATTCTTTCACACAGCGTCTTTCGTATGTACTCTAAAGGAGAACACTTAGTCAAAGTGTTCTAGACATAGTCAAAGAGTTAAACCAGATTATGTAAAGAGAGAAAGTCAAGAGCAAGCAGGGCAAAGCATTGACCTCCAATTCTGTTTTTGTGGAGAGACCGCTCCTTTGGGTTTTTCAATCACCCACCTTTGCCTGGTGCATGAAGACGGCCTGGTCTGAGATGGCGATCTGTTTTACACTGTATTATTGTTCATGGCAGAAGGAAGATTTCCAGACCTTTTCTAATGACACAGACATTTTTGCTACATGAGCAGTCTTACACTGAAGGAGGACAGAAGACTGCTCAGACAAAGGTTAAACCAAGAGGATGCAGCACACCAATGAGTGGGTGGTATCCCGGGTAAGCTCTACCCACCACCTGCTGTCCTCGGGCATCAAAATCCCCAGCAGCTTTGAGGGCCATCCATTGAAAAGCTGAGACCCAGAGCGAGCTGTTACCTTTAAAGTGGTTTTAATTGTTTCAGGAACAGAGCGAGTCTGCCATAAAAAAAAGAAACTCCACACAGCACAAAACACAGACGTGAAGGCACTCTGTAAGGAAGTGGAGAGAAAAGGACTGGGAACGAGGAAGAGAAAAGAAGGTACATAGTGCTTCAAGAAGTTAAAAGGACGGCCAGTTCTGATCTGGACAGAAGGGAGCAGAGTGCCGATGGAGACTGGGGATAGCAGCGATACTTCTTAGCTCAATAACAGAAATGGCATCAGCAAGCCTTGTGTAAAGAAATACTCTCTGCAAGGGTCCTGCTGCCTGAGGAGAAGGGACTGCTGTTGCAAGGGACGCACAAAACTGCGAGGGTACTCCGCAGCTTTCCAGATACAGCAGCCAGTGGCGAGGGGGCTTGGTTTAAAGCTTACTTCTGGTGAAAGACCTTTTATTTCCACTGGAATGAAAGATGCAACATGCAGAGCGCACCTCTCTCTAAACCGACACCGCCTGTGGGATTGCTGCCCAGAACTAGCTCCACCAGTGCATGTGTGCGTGCCATGATGGAGGAAAACCATTTGGCTGAGGTTTTCAGGTAAACAGGACGAGAGGAGCTGAGGACAGGAATACAGAAACATCTCACTGAGTGCAAGTTACTGTCGTGGAGGTTGGCACAAACCAGAAAAATCTTCATCTGATGAAGCACTGAGGAAGGAACACCATCCTTGTACAGGAAACCCCTCATTGAGAGGGTCACCTACCACTGCAAATTTGCCTGCCATGTCTGAAAGAGTCTCTCCTTCACAGAGAGGTGTCCAGAGGCTCTGTTGTGGTTTACACAAAAAGCTGTCAAATTCTGTAGTTAAATGAAGCAATAATAAAACCAATGCCTCATTTGGGGCAGATCCCACATAGCAATCTCAGCAAGCTTAGGGGTGGTCATACTTGCCAGCCCTCTTTCAGCTGCTCTTGCTTTCTCCTGTGACCCTGTAAGATGTACAGTATTCAGCACACCAGACGAATTATGAGGCACCTCTGAGTGCTACCACCCAGCAACACATTTTTCTTAAAAGAATTTCTAGTTAAGAGAACAAGTTCTGCCTATTTGAAACAGTAATTTTGTGAAATTAGAAAGGAAGACCCCCCCCATCCCCTAAGGGCTGTAAGTCACCCATAACCTCTAAGAACTTCAATACAGAAAATTCTTTTTGTTACTATCCTTGAGTTCAAAACAATGGAAAAATCGGACTCTGTACTAATACTACAGATATTTTAGTAGAGCTTTTTGAGTGCATAATCAAAGCAGTGCTTGAAAAGAGGAATATGGTAATAATTATAAGAGGAGGTCACAAGGGTGTAGGTTGCTTCAATATGGTCACAACAAAAATGAATTAATTGGGACACACACCAAACAAGCAGGCTCAATTAAGTAAATAAGTCTCTTCACAATTCACTTCAGCATTGGTCATCAGCCCTCTTTTATCTCTTAAGAAGAAGAAATATAATATCCTCTTCCCTATGGCGGATTTATAGCTATCAGTTCTGGGAAGCTCATGGATAGCTGGAAAAACAGCAGCTTTCTGATTACCTCAAGCTGGTGAAAGCCAGTCCCTTGCAAAGCAGCTGCATTTTTTTCATTGATGCAAAAAAGGATACTGTAGGTAGTTGTATTTACTCTAAAGATTTATTCCTGGAATCCTTACTACAGTGCTGCTCTCTTTCTCCTTCGACTGAATTTTCTCTCTCTAGCAAAGTGCTTTTTCTATTCAGCAAGCTTCTTAGTTTGTTCATGGCAAACCAGAGCTGGTCTCTGGTGCCACAGGAGCCTCAGCAATTTGTGGGAGATTTCTCAGCTCCAAGGGAAACCACCTACTTCCACCCACCTTCCCCTCTGGGCAGCTTTGTCTGCAGCCTGGAAACTGGAGTTCTGTGCCCATACAGTGGTCCAGAAATCCTCCCAGAACATACCCAGCAACTGACCTCATCAGTGACCTGAAGAATCAGGTGAGTCAACATCTACATTCGATCCCTGGGCTCTGTCTCTGATTAATGCCGGGGAACGCTGTTTTCTGCAAACTGAGTACAAGTCCAGCGACTCTGAGACCATCAAACTGGTCTGTGCTCAGCGTTCTCTGTGTATCCCAAAGCACTCTACCAAGACAGTCAGCATCGGAAGAATACCTTACACAGTGACCAGGAAGATGGACTAGGACCAACTAATGTTACATAATAAATCACCTTTGTGAGAGTTGTCCCACAAGAAATCCATCTTTCACCATGACATCCCTATACGGGGGGTGGGGGGGTGGTGGGGGAAGAAAGAAAAAAAACAAGCAAGAAAAAACAAAGGACTTGACGTAAGATTTCTGCTTTAAAGGAATACTCCACAGCAAATTCCAAAACTTCTATGCTGGCAAAGCATAAATAACAAAATACACTGAAATTATTAAATAATAAGACTGCATTTCTGTATGGGTTTTGGAGTTTAAAACAAAGTATGCTTAGTAAAATGGAAGGCCTCCAAGTTCTCCAGTACATCATTAAGAAGTAATAGACAGATTAAGACTCAGTATATTACAGGTTAGTAATAAAATTATTTTTAAATCGTTTTGCGTAGAAGTCTTAAGAGCTAAAAATTTTATGTAAAGGTGAAACTTAATTCTCAATAAATTTAGTGAAATACCTCTTTATGGACACCTTTCCTGCCCTTCTGTGTCACCTGGTATTACAGAACCACAGAATCATTTTGGTTGGGAAAGACCTTTAAGATCATCGAGTCCAGCCGTTAACCTGGCACTGCCAAGTCAATGATAACCGTCTCTTAAATACCTCCAGGGATGGTGACTCAACTGCTTCCCTGGGCAGCCTGTTCCAGTGCTTGACAACCCTTTCAGTGAAGAAATTTTTCCTAAAAATCATTTCCA
The DNA here is from genome assembly GCA_013399095.1 of Psophia crepitans. Classification (NCBI taxonomy): domain Eukaryota; kingdom Metazoa; phylum Chordata; class Aves; order Gruiformes; family Psophiidae; genus Psophia; species Psophia crepitans. Next base: position 369,010 of record VWZZ01008172.1, on the reverse strand, counting down.
TGAATGATTTCCTAGAAATCATTTCCCTACTAATCCCAAGTCAACTTTGTAACGAGTAGCTGCGTAAACTTTACGATCATCCAAGATGGGGTTAGAAACTGCTGGGACTGTTGCCACCTGAATTTTCCCTGTGGTGAGGACAAAGCAGACATTAACTGCAGAAATACTGTTCCGTCCCTCCTCTTGCCCCTCCAAATAGATTCATTTCTGACAAACAAAGCCCAGCAGCTTGAGGGAGTTACTATTTACCCTTTCCTAGGCTGTTGGCCGTTATTATGAACATGTATGTATTTTCAGTTTTCACATTTAATGATTTTTTTTTCTCTGATCCTCAAACTGGTAATATCAATACAGAAAGTGCATTAACCATCCTTTCCCTTCCAAAAAGCCTTTAGCCTGACTTTTGTCAAGAAATGCTGTGAGAGGACACCATATCTGGTTGAAGCTGTAACTGAAGAAGAGAACAAAGTCTGCCCTGAATACATCAGTGACTGTCTAGAGCCACCAAATGAGCCTTGCGCCTGGCTGATTCCCAGGGACTGGCTCTGGACTCTGATATGCAGTACTTTGATTAGGCATTTTCTTTTACTTAGCTTACATATTTTTCAATTACTGCTTCACAGTGTTTTATACTACATTATGTTTTAATATGCTATTCAATGTCATGCCTACCTTTACATCTTTATACTAACAACTGAAAGAATGAAACCGCTATTTAACTGAAAAAGACAAAGCCAAGGAAACAATAAGTATGCTGAAGTGTCATTCAAAGATGATAAATTCATATTTATAACCTTTGCTGGTTTGCTGTCTGCTCTCACATCCTATAACTCACTTAAACACCTGCTTCTCTGTTTCATCTCCACACCTCCATAGACCTCAGAAGCAACAACATCCACAAGGGTAGATACTTATGGTCACATGGAATCCTACAGATATAAATTAAATAGATTGTCCTTTGCAATAAGTATTCCTTAAAGAAATGGAAGTGAGAGGTGCTGATGGAGTCTTAACAGGAAGGTGAACAGTTATTGTCCCTCCATTCTTCTGGAAGTGAATGTCATATTATACTTTGGGTTATTCAGCCAGTTTGACACCACACAGATGGTCAAGAAGAAATCAGGTAATTCTGAAAATGAAGTGAACAGAAATCCCGTGAAGGGAGAAAATAGAGAGCGGTGGGGTTAGGTTATTTGCAGTCAATCCTGCTTGCAAGGCAAATGCGATGAAGAAAACAAGCTGGATATCTAGAGAATCTGGTGATAGAATAGCCGTCCAGGGTAAGACTGAGAGCGAAGAGGCACAGATGACCCAACCCCGAACAGGCACCTCACTTTGCTCAGAAAGACTCAGGACATTAAACAGTCATCAGACAAGTTTAGGTTATTACCAGCCTGAAGTGGATTGCTGCTAGCCTGTCCTTTGTGACCTTTTAAGTAGCCCACCTTTACCCGAGATGTAAATATACTGTGTGCAGCTCTATGTGAGTGTCACAAAAGCTTTTTGTGAGGTTCTTTCTATTTTGTCTAAAAGACAAAAAGCTCAAGAAATTATTTATTCAGATTCAAGGCATTCAGGTCATGCAACCATGCAAACATTGCTTTAAAAAACATTTGGTCAAAGAAACATTCTTTCCTTCTTCTGTCTGCATTCATCTATGTTATTATAATGTCTTCCTACTTTCTGCAGTGTCCCCTTCATCAAAGATACATTTTATTGCTTTGGAGCCTCCCACTTACATGGTCATCTATCACCTCTGGCAAGCACACTGTATTTAAAAATTGAGAACTCCTTTTGTGAAACACGTAACGAAGGCTCTGCTGCAAGCTTGTTTGCCGAAAGCCTGTGAAAGGCTCACAAGCTCAGAAATATATTGACTATATGAAATTGCAGTGCTCCAAATACTATATATCTTACTTCCTTCCCAACTTACTTTCACAAAGGTTTTATTTGTAGCACCAGAATTCTTATTTCTAGTCAGTCAGTTAAAATAAACAGTGGAATCCTTCCAGATACTGTAGTTCCTCAGTAAGATATGTCTTGTGACTTATCTAAGGTACCTGTGATCCTGACTGGTCCTGCAGTCTTCATTTGTCACCGCCAGCACCACAGCAACCTGCCTGGTCTTATTTTAGGATGTATCTTTTACTGTGAGCAGACTCATCCACTATTAGAAGTATTCCAAAAGCCTAATCATAAGCAACAACACTTGAAAAGGTCACTGAGAAGTGATAAAGATGTCAGAGTTTGTGAAAAGAATAAAAACAAATAAAACATGAACATTAAAGATGCCTCCGTAGAGGAATATGGTAAAACTGTGAAGCCCACTTCACTGCTAAGATTGAACCTGTTGCTCAAAAATGGTCAGAAGCAGGGTGAGAAAAGCAAAACCCGAGTCAGGGCAAGAACAAGGTAAGGGGACACTGATTTAGAAACCACAAGGCCTCCCCACCTTCTATGTCTGTGTCAAAACTAACACTTAACATCATTTATACAACAGAAGACTTTTGAGTAAACAGTGAGGTTTATGAAAACCTTCATCTGCATTATAAAGCTTTGAAATTTGCTTTTATTGCCTGTATTAAGCTCAAAACCTAAGAAACAACCATGAAGAGAAAAAAATCCCCAGTTCAAAACTTACATCAGTCTACGTAAATTCTGTGCAAGATGGCTGGAGTTGCAGATGTTTAAGAAACGCTAAGGCTGCAATAATGTTGCAGTTATTTCTTGAAAATTATTTTTACAAGACATACACGGTGATATCAAGTTGAGGATAACACTGAATATCCTCTACCCCCCCAACTTGTATTATCCAATGTGCTGCTTTACCATCAACAGGATTGTCTTGGTGGTAACTTCTTTCCTTACACAATAAGACTAGGACAATGTAAAATTCATGATACATGCGAAGTAAGGCCCTGAGCTGTGAATTTACTGGCCAAAAAGTAGTCATGGAAGAGTCCCTGTAGCTCCCTGAACAGGCTCCAGTAGTTCCTCAATCATTCACAGATATCACAGTGAAGGTCACTTTGGTTTCATGACTATAGATGAAGTAATGCAATGGGGCCCAGATGGAAACTGGTTTATTTTTTTCATTGAGGGAGTTGAGACATTGCCAGAAAGGCATAGGAAGCACCAACAAATCTGCTCCCTCAGAAGTGTTTTTAAAAGCTTACCTGATCATTGTTGGCCAAGAGAACAATCAGTCCTTTCAGTAGCAAACAGCTCCATCATCATAACATTTATTCTGGGCGCTACAACACTGAGTTCATATGAACTTATGAAAGTATAATTTGCTCCTACTGTTATTTTTGAACCACAATTAATTAATTTCCATAATGCAAATAGGTTTCTATCCTTTTAATTCCTTTCCTACAATTCTGCTTAAGACACACTTCCTAAGAAACCCTGTAAAAATTACCGGGACATTGGTGCACATTTAGGACCCCTATGGTGTATGTACAAATTTTTCTTTTTTTCTTTAATTTTTGTAACTGTGCCAGTTTCTGCTTGCAAGTCCACCTGAAACTTGGGCTTTTTCATAGAGAGAAGGCAGTAATACATCTAGAGTACTTTGCAGAGGCTGACACTAGTGTTCCCCATCCAGAATTCAGACACAAATAAAGATAATTGGCCTTTAGAATACTTTTTTCTTTAAAGCTGCCTGCATCCTGTTTAGTGAAGCAAAACCTGCTGTACTAGAGAAACTGTAAGCTGGTGACCAGAAACCTCAGTGGGGGAATCCAAAATAAAGCCCCAAATGCAGACGGGAGTCCCTCTTCCAGAGCTGACTTGAATTAACACAAATGAGTCAAAACCAGATGAAAGGAACATTCAGCCAGATCCACCTTTCCACGTTTCATCAAGCAGCCAGGGAAAGTCACCACCCATCACCACCCCTCACAGTACCTCATTGCTGCTGAAAAGAACACGTTCTTATTGCTTTTGTTGCAGATTCCCCAAGTGATAAGCAGTGAATCTGCCATTTTCTTGAAGCCCTTAACTCACTCTTTTAAGAGATTTGCCTCTCATTGCTCACTCTCTCTTATCACAAGCACATGTATCTACCTGCAAACCATCCTCTCCATCCTTCTGCACTACTGCCCCATCTGCCTTCTGCTCAGGTTGCATTTGCAGAACGCTATTCAGCAGCACTTGTGCCCCAAACTCAGCTAAAACACCCAGCAACCAGTAGTAAGGCAAATTCATACGCTGACTGAAATTGTGCTGTAAAAGAAAAAGCCTTCTTCTCAGCTTTGCCTGGATTATTTTTAAACAACAGTCAATGGTTGTCTCTTTTTCTCAAAAAAAAAAAAAAAAGTCCAAATAGCCTGATGAATTTTGCATTTAATTTAAATTTACTTTTAGGTTGACAAATATTGCAGAAGACAACCTTGTACAAGGTAAGATAGGTGAGGACTGGAGAGTCCCAAGGTAACTCTAAAAAGAAATGTCAGGAATGATGTGTTCCAATTCCTTTTGCAGAGCGAGAAAAGTAATTTTTAAACCTGTCTTTCTATTTCATATTGAGCTTCTATTTGGAAAAGTTTCATATTCAGGAAACGGTCTGACTCAGTGCTGATGTTCACTTTTACAAAAGATTCTGATATTAAGAAAGACAAAAGAGGATATGAAACTATAGATGGGTTTGAATGCTGAGTCTAAAACCCAGCATGCTGAGCATTTATAAACCAAAAGCCTCATCTATCAAGTCTCTTTCAAGAAGTTATTTAATCGCCATTACAACTTTGCTACTGAGTTTATATCACAGAATTAGAGCTGGAAGGGGCCCCAGGAGGCCATCATGTCTCTCCCTCACTGCCACACACCAAACATACCCATCGGTCCCGACAGGTGCTTGTCTAACATGTTTTTTTAAAACCCTCCCATGACAGAGGTTCCACAGCGTCCTGTGACAGTTGTGTCAGAGCAAAATCACCCCACTGCTAGAAAGTTTTATTTGGTGCGTAATGTAAATACCCTCTGCTGTCATTTAAGCTTGTTATTCCTTATTCTGCTCACATGAACGCAGGCAAGGTGTATTCTTCTTCTCTCAAAGCTGTCATGTTACATATATGAATACCATTATCATGTCTCCCCTCTTTTCTTCTCCAGACTAAATAAACACAAATTCGTGCACAACTCATGCTCTCTAAACCCCTGACCACCGCTGTCCTCCACATTGTTTTTGGATTACAGAGCCCAAAATTGAATTCAGGGCTCCAGCTGTAGAGCAGAATTACCACGTGTCTTACAGACAGCATTCCCGACATCCCACCCGGATGGTTGCCCTTTCTGCAATGCATACAGTATCAGCTTTATGTACAGCATTTGACCAAGACTAATCCAGATCCCTCCCATAAGTCGCCCTGTCTGGGCATTCATCCCTTCCCTTTCTTTGTGGCACTCGTCATTCCTCCAGGCACAAAATTTTGTCCTCACTGAAATGGCTACTATTTTCCAGACTGTTTCTTCAATTCCTCAAGGTAAGACTGAACTCTAATTCTGTCCTCTGAAGTGCTTACAGCACCCCCATTCATGGTGTCGCCAGGACATTTAATAAACGCACATTCTCCTCCATCATCCACAACATTAACACAAGGACTGATGAATAGCAAAGCAAGCACAGATCCTTGCAGAACCACACATGGTCTCTGGGGTTTGACAGCTACACTTTAACCACTTAATTATAGTTGTACCTACTCGCAGCTTCCCTGCATACTATGAGCACGTTGTGGGAAACACCACCAAAAGCCTCACTCAAGAGGTCAAGTTTCTTTAAGGACCTGGCAACAACTATTGTTAGGCTTCTTTCCACAGAAACCTCCAAGTTGGTTACAGCTGTCCTTCCTGAAGCCAACTGCTGTTATTTTGCTGTTTTCTCTTCTTCCTTTCCCAACCACCACATTCCATCACTTCACACCCGTTCTTCACCAAGTTGCCTTCTGTCACCTGCAACAAAACGCAGGTCCCAAGAACTTGCTGGACATCATTGTCTTGTCCTGAATTCATTTGCCAGCAGCAGACAAGGTAGGCAAAATCCCACATTTCTCACTCTGTACTTTGGATGAGTGCAGCTGCTCAGGACGCCCTTCTCAAACTTGATCTCCACTTGTGTTACATATTTAAAGATACTGATAGTGAAAATTATTTCCTTTTTAAAAAATCACTTGCTGTTGAATAACTATTAAGACTCAGAAAACATATAAAAATGATAATAGATGCCAAAACCTGCCTTGTTTAAATGAGTAAAAAGAACAGTTTCTAATTTTTATTTTTGCACGTGGGATGAAACAGTTACCTTTGGCCATTTTGCTTTGGATTTGATATTGGTGATATTTCTTAACAGCTTTTCGTTTGGTGGATTTAATGAATGGGGTCCAGTTTGAGGTTATTCTGAATGAAACCAGAAGGTATTTGTTCTGAGTGAAATTACTTTGTTCTTCTGTTCTTTACTATGAGGTTGATCCAGCCTTAGGAGGAACAAACATAAAAGGGAAATGAAATAAAAATAAATATTTTTGCCTGTATGAGAAGACTGCACCGTATTAGAGGGAAAAAAATTACCCTGTATAAAGGCAGCCCATAATAAAACAAGGATCACGCATTTTCAGATAGATGTCAAATGCCTTTCAAGACAGCCATTAGACATGGCCCTGAATGTGTATTTTTCTGTTTGTCTATTTTAATTAACACCTTTCATCTTGAAGGTCCCGCAAATAATTGGCAAAATAATTAGTGCGGTGACTTCACAAAGAAAAGAAGTGAACTCTGTATGCCCATAACAATTCATGTAAAGTCCTGCTATTTATAGCATGTGTTGTACTGAGAGAGGGCCTGGCCAATTCACCAGGAGTTTTATGTGCTCCTCAGAAGGATCGGATCACATTTCCCCTCAGTTGCTGTGGGAACAGCCAATAAATACTGATTGTTGAGAAAAATTAAAACATGGACAACTATGCACATGCTGCACACTTCACTTGTTCTGTTTTAGCCAAAGAAAGCACCGCGCATGTTTGAGCAAGAGGCAATTTGCTGATTTGAAATGGTCTGTTCTGCATAATAATCTTCTCAGTTCTGAAAGGGACGCTGTTAGTTAGGAAAACGGTGTGGCTGTTCAGGACATAGTCACTATTACTGTATCACAGATCTGCAGCACACATGTACTACATGCAAACCTGTTTGGCAACAGACCCAGAAAAACTGCAAGGGAAATGTAATGCTGTAATGAGTTGCAGCCACGTTGGTTATGATCCTATTAAATGAACCAGAAATTTGGAACCCTCTGCTCAGTGACTGTAGTGCAAAGTGGTTGTCAAGGCAGCTGGGTGCATAGTGAAAGAAGCCCGCACCCAGACAGACGATCATGGCAATCTGAAGACAGGATGCGATAGATAAAAAAACGTACTAGAGCCAGAACCACTGTCACACAGTTTAGCACTGAATTATGTTGAACAAATTCTGCAAAATCTGTTGTGCTTTGGAGAACTATGCCAAGCACAGCCCACTCCTATATCAGTCCAACTATCTCACCTTCCTAGAATCACTTTCCACAACTTGCCAGCTATCTGTCTTTTGCTACCAGACTTCAGAGAGCAACCATGGCTGACAGTCCCTGGCCTTCTAGAGAGTGCAAAAACAGAGTGTACACCAGTCAATGCGTACCCAAAAGACTTTTTTGTTGTGTGAAGAATGAAAGTAAAAAGCATGTTGGAGATAAGGAACTAAAATCAGTTACTCAAATCAATCTGCCACTCTGTCACAACAATTTTCCTACCATCTATGAAGCTGTCATACAGGTTGGATCTGTCAGAGGGATCTCTCCAGTATTCTTTTTCATGCATCTGCATGGATTTTTACACAAACACACACATATACAAAAAGAAGAGTATCTGTTGAATCTTAACCCAGACAGGTATCGAAAGAGGAATACAATTAAATGGGGGCTTTTGAGGACCGAGAGAACCAGACTTCGCAAGGCTTAGCGAGTACCTACCATTGTGTTCTGCAGGCAACGATGACAGCAGCACAGCATCTACCTTCAGCACCGCTTTCAACACGCACGTTTCACAGAAATAGTGAGATAGAAACGAACAACAGGACCAAGTGCCTGATGGAGCATGCCTTGTGCAGTGAATTAAATGTCACTCTACACTTCCACCCTGACAAGCAGCCAGTAGGAGCCAGGCACTATCACCATCAACAAAACTGAAGGGGACATCTAACGTCCTGGATGGGCAGAGCTTATAACTCACAGCAAAAGTGAAAGCAAATAAAACGATCATAAGCATTAACAATGGGATAAAGCAGGGGAGCAAAATGCACTGTAAGTTAATTCACGTGCACATGCACTCCCTCTGCAACTATATCGGCAATAAAAATTGCTGTTTCATCACGGGTACAGCAACTGCTGCCAGGGTCTTGAAATATTCTTTTAGACTTTCAAAGAAGTGTCAAGTCCAGCAAATACAATTAAGGGATTGGAGCATCTGTCATACAAGGAGAGCCTGAGACAGCTAAGTCTGTTTAACCTGGAGAAGCGAAGGCTTGGTGGGATCTTTCCAATCTGTATAAATACCTGATATGGAGGAATAAGAAGATGAACCCAGGCTCTTCTCAGTGATACCCAGTGGAGAGGAGGCAAGGGCACAAATTAAAACTCAGGAAATTCCATTTGAACATAAGAAAACACTTTTTTTTTTTTTTTTCTTACTGTGAGCATGGTCAAACGCTGGCACAGGTTGCCCAGAGATCACCCAGAGATCTCAGTGATTCTCTCAAAAATAATAATCCACAGGTTCTGCTGTCCCAAATTAAGTAGAAATCAGTTTCTTGTAATTGTACTCTTAATGCCCAGCTTTCCTTTACAAATTCTAGCATTTAGGAGGTGAAGAAAGCCTTCCTAAAGTAAACAGAGATTACCCATAATGTGAAGTTAGAGGCTTTTTGGCAAATGTAAGCAAACAACAACCATAAGAAGGTGTGAATTGTTTTAATTAACTCCATGAGCACATAGCTGGGAAGCTATACAAGGGCAATTTAATTGCCAACATTTCTTCACTGATGACTTTAGCAGAAATGATCAGGGCTTGTGCCTTTCACAGTCCCCTAAGGCCTAAGGACATTTTCCAGGGTGACAGAAGTGCCAACAGTCCCCTACACAGAAATCAAACCTTGAAGGCGTCCCTTTATTTCTGCAGTGCAGTTACAGTGGTCTCGGGGACAACGTAAGAGAAGTTAAAAGTAGGAAGTCTGCCAGTAGGTTAAGAGAGACCAAGAAGGAAAACTGTCACTGGCAACTTGTGAAGAAATGGGAACTACAGTCTGATTCACTCTAACCTCATACTCAATTTATTAAAAGTACTGACTTTCTTACCTAACTAACCTAGTGATGACCCAAAATTCAGAGCTGATTGTTGTAAATGGTTGCAGAAGTTTAGTTTGCTGAAGAGCACAGGACACCAGAATCAAGCACAAGGACTGCCAGAAAATAGTACATATGAATGAGCACGTCTGCAGGTTTAACCAAAAAAACTCTTGCTATCCACTTTCTAGATGCTTTAAGCCACACAAAATTACAACATCAAGAGGCATATTGACCTTAAAATGTCTTTAAAAGGGATTAGGAAGACATGCGCGAAATATTTCATATTAAAGAATGTGAAATCTATGCAACATGAACAGTTTGATTATTATTTATCATGGTCACAGAGGAAAGTAAACAAGATTAAGTGTGGTCACAGCTATGCCAATCTCACACAAACGCTGAAATTTCACATGGCTGAAAGATACGGCCTTGCCTTCGCCCTGCTCACATCCCAATAGTCCCACAAACTCCTAGGAGGGAGGCAGAAAAAAAAGAAATTAGTTCATTACTTCCCCTGATCTGGTTTCTAATGTGGCCACAGAAAAATTTAGTACCGCTGTGTTGGAGAATGTGCAAAGATGAGGCCCAGAGAGCAGGCAGATTTCCCTCTGTAAGTATATTAGAGTTACAGTGGAATTACTGCTTTAGAGAAAAGGACAGTGTGAGTATGAACAGTAACAGGAGAATTGTGTACATCTCCTGAATCGTCCTGTTGTTTGAAAGATAACGGGAATCAGTGTTACACATACTACCTTAGTTCAATAAATGTAAATATAGGATAATGCCACTAATGACATCATTAATAAAAATAAAACTGACATTACCAAAATCCAAAATTTTTGCACTAGGTTTCCGATTTGCTACTGAACTAAATATTATGCTACTGATACAATATTGGCTTCTGGACATTTCTGAAGAGGAAGCACGGCCTATCTGTTGTCTTATAGGTCAGTAAAGAGTGTGGAGACACAGCATCAGAAGAGACTAGAGATGCATTTTCAAAAGGTACTTGAGAACAGAAGCTTTATTAGTTTCGTTTCATTGAAATAACTAATACTGGTAAATGTAGCTCTGGCACCAATGGACAAAATTAAAATAGTCAGGGCTATTCATGGACTACAACTCCCCAGGACCTACATCCTCCAGTTGCTAAAGTCTATTTTAGCCATGTGAAATTCACTTACCAGAATCAAAATTACAGTTTTACAAGTAGTAGTAAATTTTCACAAAAAGATGGATTTAGTCTTTTTTTTTTTTTTTTTTAATGTTACCCTCTACAGATGGGATTGTTTCATTATTTGGCAATATCAATGTAAATGAAGGAGAATATCAAGTCCTTGGTGAATAGGAGAGAAAATAATTAAATATTATTATAGTACACACAGATATACATTGAGAAAAAACACTCCCAAACTCCCATGGCTAGAGTTTTCACTAATATTAATGAACTGACTAGAAAAGGAATAGTGAATATCACTCATCTAGTTTTCATGAAGGCAGGTTTGATTTACAGAATGAGTCGGTGAGATAGTGGAAAACTATTAAAACGCATTCAAGATTGGCCAAGGGTCAGGAACACCAGCATAAGATCAAGTTTTTAATTTATCTAGCGATCTGGAGTGAACTATATAGTCTGACATAAAACTAAATTCTGTTCTGTCAAAAGAAGAGTCTTATAAAACAGAAGATAAAAATGCCCTTTTAAATGGACCATTTGAAATGAAAATTTTCATTTCTTCTCCTTTACCTTCTGCTAGGCCAAAAAGGTCGTTTTGCTATTCTTTTAGGGGAAAGCTGAAATTATTTAATGTTTTAGATATGACTTTGTATTATGTAAGACTTTGACACTATAGTAATTTTTGTGTTTGATTGATCAATACTATTTTATTTCAATTTCTGAGTAAAAATGAGCTTATTTTGACAGTAACAATAACACAGAAAAGTTTAATGTAACTACCACTAACTTTGTATGGTTATTAACATACAAAATACTTTAAAATGGAAGGGAAGTAGTTCCCCAAATCTATCAAATACTTTTGAACTACATACTGTAGGAAACTACTTTCTTCCCTTCACAGAATATTAAGAATTCACCACAAATAATCAGGGAGTTACCATGACTTCTGTGGGGCTGTTGAGTCCCTTTCTGACAGCTATTTGAGACTTTACGGTCATTTCCTTGGGTGCCAGACTTAAAAGCTGCTGCATGAGAATCACTTCTCCTGCCTGCAATAATGCTGCTGACAGGATTACTTCACCTTTATTTCAGGCCAAGTCCATCATTACGTTGTTATTTATTTTGGGTATTTTCCCTCCAGTAAATGCCCTGATCAGTGCATTGCTCTCACACATCTTTTAATATATCTTTCCTAATTATTTCATACTCCTTGGGGATCTTATATACTCAATGCCCTACAAAGGGTGCTCTTCCTCTTGAATACCTGATCTTGCAGTTTTCTTATAAACTGGCTATGAAGAGAAGTGGTTGGTGCTGAAGAAGCCACTAAGCTCAAGTCTCAAGGACTGAACTTTGGACAAGCTGTACTTAAGAATCCACTTTAATAGCTTCAACACAAAACTCCCCAGCATTGCATTAATGAAAGCAGTATCATCAATAGACAGAAATTTCAGAGTACTAAAGAAATAATTTTGTGAGCTAGAGTAACAAGTGAAACAATTCAAATTACAAAGTCATATGCCTAGAACATAGGAACAAGAATTTCTGTTGCATGCTGAAATGTCGAGCTGAAATTGTAAAGAAAAACATGTTACTATTTGATTAGTAAATGAACTGAGAGTCATCAGCAGGTTACAGTTACAAAGACTGTGATTAATGAGGAGAGGCATTTCCAATATATATATAGAAGATCACATGCCACTGAAAAAGTCACTGGTAAGACCTCTTTTAAAATAGCATATATAGTTCTGACTACTCGTATTTGCAGAAATTGATTTCCCTAAACAGAGACAGAAAAAAGGCTATGATGCTGGTTAGGAAATGGAAACCCTATCATACTAAAAGAGACTAAAAGACATTGGCTGGCTTACTTTTCCAAAAGGAAGACAGGATTAGGGAGTTGTAAGATGGCACTTCATACGGTGAACATCACAAGGGAGAAGAATTAGCAAAGTTGAAGGACAGCATTGGTGAAACGACAAAAGTAGAAGTTGCTGTGAATAAATTCCGGCTGAAATGAGAGTGGTCCCAGTCCTTAAAAGGGCTGAGTTTATGAAACAGTGTCCTCATACAAAAAATAAGGGCAACAGATTTAAGATGGATCTTGATAAAGAATGAGATTACATAATATTGTTACCTATTATAGAAAAGAATTGAATTTGACACGAGATATCGTACTGTCCTATGTTCCTGTCACTTTTCCCAATTCCTCTGCAGCTAGGGTGCCAACAAGTTTGCAGACAGAAAGTTGGCAGGAGTCTGGGGATACAACCACCCATATTGGTGCTCTCTTGGAAACAAGCACTACGTACATGGGGTTTCGCCAAGGCCACCCAGACCAACTGGCAGCGAAGGCTTCCTCATGCCACTCCACCTGCCTGAGTCAAGCCTGGTCACAGCAAGCCGGCACAGAGCAGCAGCTCAGATCCCACGCTTGTTCATCAGACTCTGCTAGCTGTGGTGACAATGGCACAGAGTCACATTTTTGGATGTGGGCGCTGCTTAATGAACACTCTGGGCCATTAGCAGTTAATCTGCTTGGATTTTAGTTGATGACTCGAAGATGACACTGGACTGGGAATTTCCTGTCATTTTCTTATGATGTTCGTCTCTACTTCTTACTATCCTGTTTCAGGGATGAAGTAACCCAAAACATATCTCAAGTGAAGGCATACATATAATTTATCCATGGGACACCACCAACATATTTCCACAGAATTTTCTGTTAAATCCTGTTGCCCTTTACAATGGCTTGTTACTGTTCCTTCATGCTACTCTCTGCAAGGATAATGCTTCTTCTGCAGGGATAACGTTTCTTCTGAGCTATCCATAGCACTGCGTAGACTATTTCTTCTTGCAAGGCCAAAATTAGTAGGAAATCTACCTGTGGGTATTCTGCTGTTCTTTTACATGAATATCACATTTGGGATTAAAAATTTAAATCACATTCCTGGTGCTGCTGCACTTCAGGTCCAAGAATTTAGTATGAAGCTGAGAAAAATCAACACCTTTGGAATGATAGGCTTGTTCCAAAAATAAAAATGAAGCAGAAACTGGCTTTTTTGATTTTCAGTATACATGCTGCTATTACATATCAGAGTCTTATAATCACAGAGCAGTATGTATTATAATACACAGACCTATCAAGGTAATACTTATATTCCATAATGCAGAATGTGCGGCAGCATAAACATCAAAATCCAGTACCTCAGAAGCCATTCTAACACTCCAGAATGTCCTGAGAACTAGAGACCTTACATCTTTTACGTAGAAGATGAAATATGTCACCAAAACCCATCCACAGTTTTAGTGGTCTCGCTTAAAATGAAGTCTTACAGAGAATTAAAACTCTTATACATTCATCTTGGTGTGATGTAAGAGTATTGCTGCTAGAGGCCATGTCCTCTGAGGTATCGAGCACTGCCTGAGGAGACTTAGAGTTCTTGTCTTTCATCTGGGCATATGAATATTCCATGTTATGCCAAGGTCAAAAGCCAGGATTGAAGTGCTAACCTGGTTTACATTTTTAAACTTAAAAGCACCAGACCTGATCTGGTTCTCCTCGCCCCACCTTACAAAATCCACTACTTCCTTGCGCAACTGTGGCTGAGGCTAGCCTGAAGAACCCTGTACTTATGCTACAAAATTTCTTCTTCCTGCTATGCATATTTACCCTTAGACAACATCTAGCTCTTAACCTCATCTGCCACTTCACAAGCTGTCAAATGACTATTCAAGCATTAAAAAAAATGAAGAGTCTGTTAAGTTGTAAATTAAATGACAGTCTATAGCTGAAAATTAGCAGTAACGTGCCCAAAACTTTATTGATTGCTAAGAAAAGGTGAATAACCCCCCCTATGGCTGGCTGTGTAATTAGTGACCTTTAGAACCCCAGAGCTATTAATTTAAGAACAGATAGCAGTGAGCTAGCAAATGAGTTATTTTGCAACAGGACAGTAAAGGCATGTATTGAGTTTTGCATGTGTTCAGTGCCACCTTGAACAGCACTGTTGCATGCCTGTACTTTCCATTTGAATGTAGAATATAACCCAATCTATATCTGGACATAAAATGCCTGTCAACCAGTTCAGAAGATTAGTGGGAATGCTGAGGCCTTTCAGTACATTTTAAGAACTCCACATCCTTTCAACAAGGTTTCCTGCCTTAACAGTAATTTGGAAAACTGTATTGCCAAGCTCAGCCATCCTGATACATGTACTGCAAACATTTCATCTGCACTCTGAGAGATGGAACTGGCCACTACCAGGAGAATAGCAGACAGCAATCCGACATCAATAAAGTTCTTTTATGTATGGGAGATGTGCACACACACAAAAACCCCACCTCTGTTAATATCACTGAGTTTCATCTGTTACAGACTCTTGTACAATTCATGGGAAATAGTAGTTTACAGATTTAATATAAATTAATACAAAAGCTTCAGCAATTCAACTTTTTTTTTCTTTTTCTTCTTAATAATAAGCATTTATTGTGATGGAGAGATGGTTGCCTTTTGACAAAGTAAACTACATTTTAAGAGGATTGGTCAGGTGGTGGAGTTTACAATAGGAAAAATTTAAAAAGATATATTAACTGGAAAAAATGAAAGAGAAAGGTATCTGACCTGGTGCAGACGTCCTTCCATGAAGAGCAGTTTCGTTAGGCAGGAGATCTTTTGAGTTGGAAGTGAACGGTGATTGTCTAAATGTGTCTTCAGAAAAGAAAGGGCTATACGAAAAAATAAGATGTCTTTTTGTAAATAAAATAGCATTTAACAAAAGAAGTAAATATGATTTTTGACCCTAACATCTTAATAATATAAAAAATACCATCTTGTTAAAAAGCCCTGTTTCATTTAAAGAATTCACGCTGAAAGATAGATATGCAGCCCATGAGCAAAGTGTGGAGAAGAGGCACGCTTTGGTAAAACTGCATCTCAGAGTGAAAACTGAAGTCCTTCCACAAGGTTTTTAACTACAATTCAACATCACAGATTTGCCATATCACAATGCAATATGGATCACTAAAATTAATGCTTCAAAAATTTATATTCTACCATCCAAAAAATTGTATTCTATTGTCATATCTGGAGACGGCAATCAGAAAAGATGGAAAATACTATTATTTAATAATGTGAGGTATATAGTAATTATTTTAAAACCAAAACTTTTCAGATTGTAGGTTAAGATGCTGAGTAGTTCTCTTCTGACATGGAATGAAGTAACTCCATGAGTTTGATTTTTAAAGCAGGAAACAATTAATCCAAACTAACTGAATGGTTACTTCCCAAAGAATATTAACTGCAAAAATTATCAGCTACATTTCTCCAAAAAGCATAGCATGCTTTGGTTTCAATTAACAGGCAGTAAAAAGGCAATTTCAATAGCGAATTGGCATTTCTGTCAAAGTATTTTGTTTTCTGCTCAATTAAAGATCGTAACAGTAACAAGAATTCCTTGTCTACCATACAGACAGACATCAGTAAGAGGTACATCAAAAAATCCAAAATAGAAAAGGACAGTCTTTCTTGGAAAACTGTTTCCTAAGGCAATGTACTCCATCTGCATGCAAATTATCAATTTCTTCTAAGCAGAATGAGAATTATATTAAATCTGATCTCTCTCATACTGAGAATCCTTAATAGGCTGGCATATAGTTGGTGTTTTAAAGGTGCAGAACAGGAGGCCAGCTCATTTTCTGCAGCCTGTTCTTATTCAGTAATAAAATCCAAAAACCTTTTCAGGATAAGAAACGTAGTATAAGGTCTTATGAAGTGTTGCACAAGAGGTAGTCCAGACCCAGAAAGTATGTGCCAGCAGTACCAACCATGTTGACCCTAGCAGTCCGGATACCCAGGGTGTCAATCTAAACAACGGCACTTGCATAAATTTTCCCTCATACAGTTTTTCTGCAGAGAGCGAACAAGGTGTTCTCCACCGAGTCACTTGCATTCTTAGTCAGATCTCTTCTGCCTTTGGGATATTTGTTGATAGTTAGTTAACTCGATCATGTAAAACTTTTGGCAATCACATTATTTACTTTCTCATTAAGTTTTTCAGCCATTATTTGTTTTGTGCTGTTCCATATATTGACAGTTAATGGGATATTTTGGTATTTCAACAGAAGTTTGAACATAAGCATAAACACAGTCAACATTAGGTTGTGCTGAAGAGGAAGGTATGAAGCTGCCCCAAATCTGAACAGTTCAGTGTATGCAGATAGCTTAACAATACATAATACTCAAGAAAACAAGTGATCAGGATAAAGCAAAACAGCTCCAGCCCACATGTGCAAAATGTAACTTTTTCCAAGACTCACACTCCCACTCAGGGGTGACATAATATAAAACAGACTGACGCTGTATAAAAACATGGCATCATTTATTGAAACATTCCTCTCACTGGTTTAATAATGATTTGAAAGAAAAACACCAGTAAAAAAAGTTTTATTACTGTTGTAACTCTTCAAAATCTTGTAATCCGCTCAGGGTTCCATGTTGGCCTGCCTGCTTGTGCCTTAGATTCAGTCACCAGGACCCTGCTCATTGCTGGCTCTAAGCAAAATGGATGATGCAGAGCTTATTTATTTGAGGCTAGGCCATATATCATGAGCAACTTGCTGTTGAAGACTGCATTGTGTTGTGTCCCAAGGACTTCCCTCTCGTCATCGGCCTCCGATGAATTACAGAACCATCCTTGGATATCTCTTTTCTGCCTTCCTCTAGAATGGCAGCTGAGTCTCTTCAGTGTTGGCCCTATTATTATTTTTATTTCAGCGGATATGTCCTCCAATTCCCAGTGCAAAGTATGGAGGGAGGAGCTCCTGCTTCATAGTAAGAAACTACATAAATTGTTCTCAATCACTGCGCAAAGTCCCTTTTGATGAAGATTAAGCTTTAGGAATTTTTTTTTTCTCCAGTTTTATGGCTACACAGTTCTCTAGTTGAAAGAAACTTATCTTGGCATCTTATGCTGGCGTACTCACTTCAGATCATTTGCTTCTCCACTCTGTGTCTTCATACCACAGATGGCAGGCTCTACCATCTCACTCAGCCATTGAACTGTGCAGAATCCTTGCCAGTTTCGGCTGCTTAAGCAAAGTCATATGGAAGTATATGCTTGCAAAGTCCAGGAATACTCACAGGAGGAACAGCAACAGAGAGGCAACAGTTAGAAATGTTAATATGGAATAAGACAGCAAAAAGTGCTTGTGTACCCCATCTTTCTGGGCTTTGCTGATTTAAGACTCTCACCAATGACACAACTCAATCTCTGCTCCCCAACTACTTACAGGTGGACAACACTGACCTCACCTTGGCTCTCTGCAGCCGTCAGCAAACTTCACATAAAAATTGAGATTCAAATGCCTTTCTGTCATTACTCCAGATGTAGGTTGGTGAGCCAAAGTGCAACACCACATATTTTCTTAATGCAGTCTGAGTGCCTCTATCCTCCACTGGCTGCTCCATCACATTCTATTTCTGAGAAGGCGTCATACCCTTACCAGTAAAGACTTCCAGCTGTTTGTTTGGTTTTGGGTGGGGTTTATTTGGCAAGGTCTTTCAAGCCAATCTGTTTGAACTTGAAGGATTTAGTAGACTGACTCACTTCCCCTTAAGAAGCTCTTCTCATTCATGTCTTCTTCTGTTGATAGATAGGTAAGATAAGAAAAGCACCCAGAAGAATTGAATCAGGCATTCAGCATTTCATGCCCTGATGGGTAGCAGCCATTACCGTGACTTCTCAGTAAAGCTCAGTGCAAGTTGGACAACGCAGTGCAAGCCAACTGTGCTACCCTCTTTAAAGTTGGCAGTCAGAAGAAGGGGAAGTTATCCTTGAACTGTCCTCAACCTTTTCAGTTTGAATTATCTTTGATAGATCCAAAAGTAGCCCTGGATTCTCACACCAGTCCTGCCGGTAACATCATGAGACATCAAAACCTATTTTCAACTTACTATTTGTCACTCCCTCCCTGCAATGCACACTGGGTGGTTAATGAGCAGTTAGGACAATATGTGCATTTATCTCCATATGTATCTCTTAGGCTTATGCTTTTAAGTAGTCCCAGGAAGGTATGCAGGCTGCATATCCCACAAATTCCCAAACTAGCAAATATGAGAAGCGGTCACAGTAGCCAGAAGTTAAAAGCTCCAGTTAATTATCTTTCAACTTGTAACATCAAAAAGTTCCTGATGTACATTTATTTAGTTTACTAAAACCAAATTATTTATTTATTACAGTTACCATGAATGAATGTGGTAGGCCTAGGAACTCAAGAACAACATATTTTAGAGATCTTTTCTTCTGCAACTGAAATGCTTTTCAGTTTCTGTCTGGACAAAGTTGTCTTAGCAGGCACTGAACACGCTGGGAACTTCTGTGAAAGGACTGCAGAGGCACAGAAGCTCTTACTCTGTCTTTGAAGGAACTCTTCGTCACTTCAGTATTCTCAGCTTCAACACAGCCACACTGATTAGGGAACTTTCAGGTAGGAAATAAATGTACCCTTGACAATTCCTGCCTACTCCTCACCATGGGATCCTAAGTTTTTACCAATTCTAGCTACTACCTACTACATAAGAGCTTTCAATTTTCCCTCAGGGACACCTTGCTTTGCTACTCACATATACGTAAACAAGTCGTGGGCTTGTTCCCAGCCACAATACTGTAAAGCGTATATTTCTTTAACTGCATGTGCTATAATTTGATCATGGTTTTAATTCTTGGGTAATTTCACTTATTGTATTAATGTGACTGTAATCTTTAAGAAATGTTTAATTACCATTGTCATACAGTTTGACCTTTAAAAATTCATCTCTAGAAGGCACTGAGATGAAAATACAAAACTGAAATACAAAACTGAAATTTTATTAAAGAAATCCAAGTTTGACAGAAGACTGAATCAAAAATCACCTCTTCTTTCATTGGTCCATGTCTTAAAATCCAGTTGTCAGCCTGTTCTTCCCTCAAGCACTGCAGGTACTATGCAGTTTCTTTTAAGTTTCAGTTTTTGTAGAAAAAAATAGAAAAAATAATTCTTAAAATGATGTGTGAATACTTGATCAGAAGAGAACAGTCATTTTGGCCCAAAGGCCTTTTGTTTCATGAACTCTAGGCAATCAGATCTATAGGTGTAATTTTTCAGATATAGGTTACATTACTCATGAAAATATCTTACACTTGTAACATCAGGTCACGTTTGTGAGAGACTGACACATTTGAGTTCACAAGGCAAAATGAAGCAATGTCATTTACACTACAGCTCTGCATATAACAATGGACTGTACTTACCTGGCTGTAGTTCTGATGGTGTTATCTTTATTGTGGTTGTGCTCTTTGCTCACCTTTTCTGCAGAGGAACATAAAAGTTTTTTTGTGATTAGCATATATCATATTTTTCCTATCAAGTTTTATTCAGCAGAACTATTTCAGTGCTTTCTGATAACAGTGTAATCCAGAGTAATTTAGGGTAAATCGTTACAGCATGATTAGAGAATGGGCATGACATGGTCTAGTAGGCACGGTGGTATTAAGTTGACGGTTGGACTTGATGATCTCAGAGGTCCTTTCCAACCTTAGTGATTCTATGATTCTATGACCTTATTTAAACTAACACTCAACAAATGTTTTCTGCTTCTTATTTCAGAGTTAGAGCTCCATGCAAAGTGTGCAATACAAGCATTCACTAAACATGGTGCTGACATCACTGCCTTTACGTAAGAGTTGAAGTTCACCTTCTTTGTCAAAAGAAACGGACAGTGCAGCCCCAGAAGCACTGCATGCTGCAGCCACTGGCTACTTATGCCAGTAACTGCCATCTGTAGGTTCCCCTACACTCCAAGGGCTGGGTCAACCAGTTGTCACAAATTATTTAATTATCTTTCAAAAATACAGAAGTTGAACTCCAGCTTTTCCAATTCAGTTCAAATATTGTGAACCTGACCTGACTGTCACAGTGCTCCAAAGCATATGCTAACTATGGGGGACACTTGGCAAGGCTTTTGTGTTTCAAACGTGAGGGTATAAGGGCTCTAACTCCTATTTTTCAGCCTTAGCAATCTCACGCTTTCATAGAACCTTAATGGTTACACACAATCTCTTTTTTTGTTCTTTAAATTCAACTACTGACTATTTCCACTGCTTTTACCTGATAACTGGAAGAGCAGCTCAGATGCCATCTTCACTGATATATCTTGGCTGAACAGATTTCTTTCTGGGAGCGCACGACCTTCTGGTGCCTTCTGTATATGTTCACTAATGTCTCGCCCTAATAAAGTGCTGTAGCCAACATTTTGGCTGGGTTGGCTGGGTGACACTGAAGCCTGCGAATCATGAATGTCAACTTCCATTGGTTCTTCCTTTATCTTTACCATCTGGGCTTCCTTGTAACTCTCAGCTGCAAATATGTGTTTAAAAAAAAATAAACAACCACCACAATTATTTAATTAGGCTACAATTTTTCAGAGTACTCAAAGCAGGAATCACAATTACAACGCTATAATTTGTATACCGTATCACTGCAAATGGAAGGGAAGCAAGGAGCTGACTGCTACAGTATTCTTCTGGAGGTTATAAATAGAAGCAATCTCTTGAAAAATAATTTTTGAAACTGAAGAGCAGAAAACAGTTGCATGTTTGTAAATATGAGAGTTATATCACTTTCTATGAATACTGGGTGATCACACACCAATTAGTGAAGATTTGTTTTTATTTATTAAATGAAGTTGCAACTGCACACCAGCTCTCCAAAGCTGGGCACTGAAGAACTCTTACAAACTCTTAAGTTACTCTTTCTCAGCAGAAGTACCAGCACAGGCAGTCAGAAGTATTGGTGTTCGGATAGGGGTGGAGGAATAAACCTCATCTGCTCCTCTTCCGCTCTCTTTCTCTTTTATGGAAAATTCCAGATAACTATGTGAAGAACCCGTCTGTTAGATCTGCACGTGCTTTCAAGATGAGAGGAGTACTACGGGGCCCATGCTTTTCTAAGGTCTGATTTTGTCACAGGCATAGATATTCCCCCATACATTACAAAATCCAATAACCTTAACGACCAGTTTCCACAAGCTCATATCCTTCCCTCCTTGCCTTCATCTCTGGTGTCCTAGGTCTAGCAAACAAAACCATAATCTAGGAGCCAATTTGTAGTTCACTTTCCACACTTGAGATTCCCTGGGTGTTGCAGCCAAACCAGAGCATTCAGCAAGGTACGTGATCATTTTGTCTTCAGAATAAAAGCTCTGAATTCTCAAAATCAAGGCTCCAAGGTAATCTGACTACCAGACCCAAAATACCTATATCTTTTGATTCAGACTTTCTGCTGTGAAAAGAGAAGTTGAAGACCTGTAGAATTTATTCTCAATTTAGTTTCAGAGAAAGATGAGTTTTTAAAATCATAGTGCTCGTGAAAGGACTCTGGTATCATGGCAGAACTGCCCAACTAGGTGTTGCCTCGGCTGGCTGGATGCTTACCAGACACTCCAGAAACAGGCAGCCTAAGACAGGCAATATGCCTGGGACAATCAAGAAAATAGATAAATACATGAACAGAGTTAAATATCCGTAAGGAATCATTCCAACAAAAAACATACATGGGATTTATTAATTGTGCCTAAACCTGTACACATGCTTCTGGTACTAGCCAAGATACTGCAAACCTTCAGGAAAATCCGCCTCTGTTTACTCATGATTAGCACATGCCCTAAATTGTCCAGAGCTGGTATCAAGGGAAGGTGCGAGTTGAAGTTGCTCAGAATTCATGAGCCAAAGGAGGAAAAGGCAACCCTAGCACCCAGCAAAAGAGGCCATGGTAGAGGGTAGGGACAGGCACTCTGCAGCACACAGAGCCAGAGAAGCAGAGAGCTGAGATGCTGAGTGGATTAGGACCTGAGAGAGCAGCCTGGCCCTTGTCCAGACTGGAGGGGACATGATCCGGTGCATGACTGCAGGCCAGCATGTTAACTGGTGCAGACAGGGGCTGGCCATCCTGATAGCATCAGGTCATTGGTGGAGGCACTCTGCACAATGAATTTCGTCACATGGAAGCGTCCTTGTCACCTGTCAAATGTTACTATTTAGAAGGCTCTGATATTAAAAATAAATGAATGAATACTGGTTCGTAAGAAAAAGCCCAAACATAAAGATTTTTTTCTATTAACTTTGGGTTAGAGAGAAGAAAAGGGGGTGATGGTGGATCCACTAACTTCACCTGATACACTTATCTGTTGCTGATCTGTTTTTCCCCTCCTCTCTAACTCACATATGACTGTGTCAGCCTCACAGATTTTATTCCAAGTGTGAACATTTCAAACAACACCAGGCCTTTTGTTTTCAATTACCCAATATTACAATGAACCTCAGAGGCACTGAAACGTGGTTTGGTCAGCCCCAATGAGACAATGTCCTCAAGCTAGTCAACTGGTTGGTGTCATCTTGTAGTGTCTAGCCAAAGACGAACCGAATCCCTTTAGCTTGAAGGCATATGCATTCCACCTAAAATTAAACTGATGTGTGTCATCAGGCCTTTTTTCATTCCCGTGGTTTCTCCCTCTCCCCACGTTCCTGTTGTTCTTAAGTGGGGGAAAAGCGGCTTTGCTGCCTACAGCTCTTAACAAAAAAGAAAAGGAAAAAAAAAAAAAAAAAAGAAGAAGCCGGGAGATAAAAGCCACTTGGTTATGTTCCAGGAATGATTTACATGAAGTGCTTTCAATCTTTTCTTATGACATTTCTTGACCTTTAAAAGAAACGCATAAACATTGATAAAAATCTTTACCATCTACGATCCACCAGATACATTTCAGACTTTGGAAAATTTCATAGTGAATTCTCAATGGAAGACAAGTTAGAAATATCATGTAATGCTTTTTTTTTGTCCTGTTAAGCAGGTTTTTCTTCTAATTTATTGAAAGCTTCCATTAGCTCTTATTATAAAACCACAGAACATTGCATCTGCATTGAAAAGTGTAAAAATAGCATGCTGTGCATTGAAAGTGAACACTGAACAGCAAAGGAACGCATCAGGTAACACTGTCAATCAAAAGCTCAGGTAACTCCACAAACAAATGAGGTCCTCAAATGTCTGACAGACCGAGTTCTGCACCCAGCTGCCAAATTTAGGTGCAGAGTCAAGCTGACCTTTGCTGCTCTTTCTGCTTTTAAAATATTCTTTCTATTTCTGTTCCTGTTCCACACAGTTTAATTCCCTGTCCTGCAGATGCTTTTGAATCAGACAAACTGATACGACCCCAACTAAGGCAAGAGTCAAGCAATACCGATGACCTTCTCTCCCTCACAATCAGCTAGCACTCAGATTGCCCTAACTGAATTTACATATTTGATTATTTCCTTTGACCTTTTTCTTCCTAGCTGTGCTCTTTTGATCTGACAGAAAGTCCCTGCCAAATATGAATCCTGTTATACTCTGATTCCCGAAAACAAACACACGCAGAAAACTCAAGTGGAGTCTCTACGATAATTTAGCAAGAGCTAATGAAAGGGAGACAGTCAGTCTGTCCCATGAGCAGCAATCACAGGCATACAACCCAGCTGTGCTAGACCTCGTGCTGGCAAAAGACTGTAAGTAAGCTTATGCCCATACCCATCTCACCATTCCAGCAGACAAACTGTAACTTTTTTCAGATTATTTTGCTTTCTGTGCTACAGACAGTTCATTTGTGGAATAAGGTGATACCTATGTAAGGAAATAAGGGGTATCTCACACAGTCATAGTGCAGCTAAATTTTTTCAAGTCAAGGACTGGTACACTAAAAGGTTTCCCAGTTTAAATAATTAAAATCATGATAGCTTTGGCTTTTTTCCCCACTTCTGCATTTCTCCTTGAGTAGATGGGCTAGGTTAAACAAAATGCAATGTATCAGAATACATAGTTAGTATACAAGAGCAATTTTCTTCCTGACAGATTTTTATAAAACTACAGACATCTAATTTCTAGCAAAAATCAGCACCGGATAAAGGCTCAAGTAGCTTTAAAGCATCCAGACCGTGATCTAAACATGGTCTGCTATTCATTCAAAACTAACCTGGATGAAGCCCAGAACAACAGCACAGCGTGAACATTGCTCATCTGGCAGAATATGAACTAAATCACCTAATACATCTTTTTCTGCTGTTAAATTTGTGATATGGAAACAGCTTAACAAAATATGAGAAAATTATTGCATACATGAATGTACTATCATCAAGCCACAGAGACGCTGTTTCTTTACAGAGCAATATAACTTTTAATCAGCCAATCTATAAAAGCCTCGATGAACTTCATCCTGTTCACATCAAGTGAGACAATTTTCCACATCAGACATGAGAAATACAGTATTGGACAGGATTGTTCCAGGAAGAAGTAACTTCTTCCACAGCTTTCAGGTTCTCTGGCCTTCACAAGTGCAAGGAATTGCAAAGCAGTGGCACACGCTAAAAAAAAAAACCAACCCCAAAACAAACACAAGAGAAACATAGACCAATACTTGTGGTACCTAAGAGCTCAGGGTACAGCATTCATTCCTGAAAGCCTGACAGTGTCACCTCAAGAAGGGGTAGCAGTAAGAGTGCCTCTGCCTCTCTACAGACTAGGACAGATATCACCAAGTTTTAGAAAGAGCTTATTTAAGCTCATTCTCTCAGAAAGCTGGGACTACCACAATCCAATGCAAGCTGTGCACAAGTCAGCAGCGTGCCCTCATGGCCAACCATATTCTGGGCCATATTATCAAATCTGTAGCCATCAGGTAGAGGGAGGAGATTCTTACCCTCTATTCTGCACTTATGAGACTGCATTTAGAGTACTGTGCCCCATTTGGGGCTCCTCAGTACAGGATGGACACTGACATCCTGGAGCACATTCAGTAGAAGGCTACCAAGATAGTTAGGGGCTGCTGCAAGATGTAGGAGGACAGGGTTTGTTCAGCTTTAAGAAAACAACACTAAGGAGACACTTTATTGCTGTCGACAATGCCCTATCGTATAAAGGGAAGGTATAGAGAAGTTAGAGTCAGACTTCCTCAGAAATGCACAGTGATAGTATAACAGTCGACAGACAAGTTGGAACATGCAAAATTCTGTTTATATATACAGAAAAAAAAAATTCACTGTCAGGATGGTGAAATACTGGCACCTCTGGCTGAGGGAGGTTGAGTTCTCCATCCCTGAGCTCATTCAAAACTTACTAAGACCCTCAGCAGCCTTGTTGGACCTGTTTCAAGAAAGACTGGGTTAGATGAATCCTGGAGGTCCTCGACAAACTAAATTATTCCATGAATCATCGGCACTAGATCAGATCAGCTGCAGGTTTGTCTAGTAGAATTTTGAAAACCTCCAAGCAAGGGAAAGGTACAGCATCCTTGGCTAACACTTGTTCTAGTGCTACACTAGAAATTTTTCTTAATGTTCACTTTGAATCTTCCAAGCTGCAGTTGGTAGCTGTTTGCCCCTTCTTTTACCATCTGCCACTACAGAGAAGTTGTTGCAGGGTGTGATTAGATCTGCCTTTAGTTCCCCTTTGCCAGACTGAACAAGCCCAGTTCCCTCTATGCCTCTTTGCAGGTCATGAGCCCCAGACCCTTAATAAGATCTGCTGCCTTCCTCTAAACTGTCTAATAATTCTCAACAGCCCTTTTGAACTGTGGAGCCCAAAACTGGTATAGTATTGCACATACAGGAAGGAGGAAGGTTAAGGAGCATCAGGGAATCTGAGAAAGAGATAGATGGAAACAGAAACAGACTTTCCTCTTAGGGAAGTCTGCAGCCTCCCTGGGGCCTTGGTTAAGGACATCACTGGGAAACTTCCTAGCCTGGTACAGCCCTTGGACTATTACTCACTACTGCTCTTCTATGTGGGGGGTGATAAAGCCACAATGCATAGTCCAAGGGCAATCAGAAGAGACTTCAGGGCCTTGGGTTGGTTAGTAAGGGAATCTGGAGTACAGGTAATTTTTTCTCCAGTTTTGGGCAGTGACACTGGAAGAAACAGATGGACCCAGTCTATTAATACATGGCTGGTGTCACCACCACAGTTTTTGTTTTTTCGATAGTGGGATGGCCTATGTGGCACCAGGCCTGCTGGCATCAAATGGGATTCACCTTTCTCAAAGAGGGAAGAGGGTCTTTGCTCATGAGCTAGCGGGGCTCATTGACAGAGCTTTAAACTAGACTTGAAGGGGGAAGGGGATAACATCCGGCTCACCTGTGACAAACTTTGGGACAACATACCAAGGTTAGAGGGACATTGTGCTAGCGAGGGCCCTCTGCCTGTTGCTCTGAGACATGCTGGGAACACTGGAGCACACTTGAAGTCTTACGGAGATGAGCCAGGGGCTACTGATGTAAGAGGAGTCAAGAGGGAAAAAACAGTGAAATACCTCAAAGGAACTAAGGGGTATTCCTCTAAGAAGGTGACACAGCCAACAGCCCAGCTGAAGTGCCTCTACACCATTGCATACAGCATGGGCAACAAACAGGAGGAGTTGGAAGTCACCATGCTGCTAGAAAGTTATGACCTAGTTGTTGTTACTGAAACTTGTGGGGACAAATCCCGTTGACTGGAGCGTGGCTATCGATGGCTACAGGCTGTTCAGAAGGGACAGGTGAGGAAGGAGGGGTGGAGCAGTTGCCCTCTACCATCAAGAAATGGATAATGTCTGCAGAGCTGTCTCTGAAGAGTAGCCACAAGCAGGCTGAAAGCTTATGGGTAAGAATTAGAGATTGAGGCAGCAAAGGGAACCTTGTGGTTGGTGTCTACTACAGGCCGCCTGATCAAGGAGAACCTACTGACAAAGCCTTCTTACTCCAGCTGCAGGTGGCATCATGCTCACAGGCTCTTGTCCTGCTGAGGGACTTTAACTACCCCAACATCTGCTGGAAAAGTAGCATGGTGAGCTGTAGGCAATCCAGAAGACTCCTGGAATGCATTGAGGATAACTTCTTAAGCCAGGTAATAGACAACCCTACCAGAGGGAATGCAATACTAGACCTGACGGTCATCAATGCAAATGAGCTAATCAGTGAATGTCAAGACAGGAGGAAGCCTGGGCTGCAGTGATAATGCACTGAAGGAGTTTATAGTCCTACAGGATATGGGACAGTTGAAGAGTAAAGTCAGGACTCTAAATTTTAGGACAGGGGCTCTGAGCAACCTGATCTAGTTGAAGATGTTCCTGCCCATTGCAGGGGGGTTAGACTAGATGACCTTTAAAGGTCCCTTCCAATGCAAACCATGCTATGAACTGAAAAGCACTGAACATGCCCTTCTAATGTAGCACAGTCTCTTTCCACTTGAGATGAAAGTCAAAACCAAGTGCACAGATTTAATAAAAAACACAAGTCATGTAGTAAATACTGCTCTTGCTGATACAATAGCGGTCCAAAGATTTGCTGTTGCTGAAATCAAATGAATCCTTGCTAAATCATTCATGCTTCTTCCTGCCATTTTATTTAAAACTTCATACTGCAACTAAAATTCTAAGTTGCTCATATTTGCTGAAATGCCCATCAGCTTTACAAATCAGCTTTATGAATCAACTTAGAAAAGAAAGCCTTTCCCATATGTCTCCTAAATCGGACACATGTACTAGTTTTCACAATCAAGCCGACAGGGGTAACTAGTGGGTCAACTTGTACTGACTTTAAAAGCTTTCAGTATGGAGAATCAGACATTTTGTTATGATAATTGTTCTGATTTGCTGGAAAAAAACATGCCCTAAACCAGCTTAAATAAAACCTCAGAGGTACCGAACAGTTGGTGAGCCCTGAAGGTTCCACTACAGAGACACAACAAGTAATATCTGACGTTCCCTAGGGCACTGTGCTTGATGCTTTATTTTGCTAGTATTTTTTCAAACTGCTATTTTAAATAAGACAATGTCAATGGGCCTTTAATCAATGTAACATGATCCTGCATTAAAAAAAAAATAATTGCAAAATGGCTCATATTTGTTAAAGTGGAACCTCTGAACTCCCACGTTACAGAATTTTGCAACTACAGGCTTAATTTTGCAAAAATGCAATTAAAAAAAAAAGAAGGAGAAAATTAAATTAAAGCAATAGACTAATTTGAGTTGTGATACACATCTGCTGCTCCTTCCATTTAAATGGTATGATTATGGTGCTTACCTGAAAGATCCCACCTGCAGAACACAACCGATCCCTCAAAACATAGATCAAGAAAAATTTGATAAAAAGTCTATGTGTGCAGTAAGAACTGTTATTTTACAACATATTCCAATCTATGTAAGTCTCCTAGTTCAAGAAAATCCTAGTCTTAGCATTTGTGCAGCAAACTGTACCTTTGCAGAGAGCCTGGCTCCAGTTCTCCTGTCTTTACGAGCTGACTCTCCAAAGGCAAGGGGCACTTCAAGATGCCCTTCTGCAAATACTGTCCGTGCACAATTCCCTGACACTTCGGGAAAAAAATCGACATGCCCACTTTCCATGGCTTTGTGGCCACTCCCACCTAGCTGAAAATCATCAAGGAACAGCAGTAAAGTGAAGGATCAGGGTGTTTCTTTAAACTCTGTAGTGGCAATTCAAAAATAAAATAAATCAAATCCAGAACACCAAAAGAAGCGTATTTGAACCACAGACATTACGATTTCTTATTATTCCAAATTATTTAATCTTTTAAAATAACATGGTTTTCATTAAATGTCAAGATTACTCTGACATGGGAAAAAGGAAGAAGATTAATTGCAGTAAATTAAAGGTATAGCATAGCATCTACTGAACTAAAAAAACTAGGCTCTGTTATAAGGTACTTGTTCTTCTGTGATTTTTGTCATTTTGTGGGGTTTTTGAAGATCTATGGGGGGGGAAAAAAAAAGAAGACTTTTCAGACTTCCACACGTCCCACCCTACACTTCTCCTGTGAACAGGCAATCTTTTTTTGCATTTTTCCTGCTTTTGGGTTTTGACATTAATGTTGTCATGGAGCATGGCAAAACCCATCAACAGGTAAGAATGCATTACTAGTTGGGTTCTTTGGGGACTCTTATTATGCGGATGTCATAGAAAAGCTTATTAAACTGGATGAACATACTGTGGCCCGACACACAGGCCACACTACATGAACTACAGTTCATGTAGTACAGCACTGGCAGGAGAGTCTCAAAATCTTGAAAAAAAAAATCTGGAACCTAACACATTACAATAATAGATCTAGCCATCTAGAAACTTGTATCTTTTTCTATACTGTAACTGAAACACAGCTTCATGCTAACCATCCACAATCAATTTCACATTTCTGTTGGTTAAAAAAATTAAGCAACAAACCAGCAAAAAACACTTAGCTAGTAACGGGATTTAATCTAGTGATGTGACTTGCCATGGCTTGCCACCTCTCTAGTTCCCATTAAGAGAAAGCCTTATTTTGGGTCATACACTTCCCCACTTACTTTTCCAGGCTTCTACAGAAGCATGTGCTACTGCCCAGAGCTTGCTAATGAGCTATTTAGAGACTAAGGAAAAAAAAGACTTCCCTGTATTTTCCACTCCTCTGCCCATTATCAAGGGTCTCTAAGCAGGGATGAAAACACTCCTGACAGCTCCCCTGCAATCTAAGTATGGAGACTTTTATGAGGTTCTGACAACAGCCTAGCTTCTCCAAAGACAGCAGTCTACCTCCATACAAGCGTTTCCCAGAAAAGCCTACAAAGTAATGAAAAAGAAATATACAGGAAGGTTAGTTTCTCTGTCCTCCCCATGTCACCCAAAGAATGTAGTAATGTAGTTTTTCTTCACGATAGTAACAATAAACCAAAAGGACTGCCAAATGCAGCCCAATAAACCTGGAAAGGTTTTGTGACTGCAAAGAATAATAGGTTACTAGCCATGGACCTGTTTCTGGTGTCAATTCACATTGCTAACGACAGCTAGCCACCCAAGCCTTAAAATGAGGTAAATCTGACAGCAGCTGTCCAGCCACACACAGAGAGTACTCCTAGTCAGCAAACTTTTTAAACTGATACTGTCATCTAGTTCCTCTGGAAGTCTGTGGTGTTGTGATTGGACTGTTTCGGTACGAGCTAATTTAAAGCTTTCTCAGACAGTCCTTCACCTCGCTGTGCCCTAATGCAGGATGGGTCATGTTTGGAACGGGAGTACCACTGAGGTGTTCTGGCCTTCATCCTATGCTAGAATTGTACTATCATTCTTTTTTTCTTTTTCTTCCTCTTCTTAAACAGAAGTTCTATTCCATGTGCTGTCAGTTAAATGTAAGATACAGTGTCAAAAAAAAATTAACTACAAGGCATTAAATAGGAAATGAGTATAAACATTTTCAAGTGGATGAAGCCTTAATCAAATAAGGAAAAAAAACCTAAATCACCCACTAAAGCCCCCAAATAACCAGTTGTGCTGAAAGAGAAATTGTCATATAATTAGGTGATAATAAATGGAGTTGATCAAGAATGCCTTTGGAATTAATTGTATGCAACATTTTACTTTGTGACCTTGGCACAAAAAGTAAGTATGCACTAATTGCATCTGCTGATAACCCAAAATTATGACACACTGTTGGTACTGGGGGATTGGTGTATTACAAGACGTACAGTGTGACCCGAGCACTGAAGTACAAAAAATCCAAAGCAATTGAATATACAAAGGTCATGCATTTGTTAGTGATAACAAGAATATGTGCAATACAGGGGGAATTGATCCACTCACAAAAAGAGAGAGGAGGAAAACAACCTGAGTTACTACTGAAATGCAAAATTACTATATTTCACAAACAAAATACAGCTGAAATAAAGACAAATGTGATTCAGACAACATTTCTAGGAAAGGCAGGGACATACTAATGTCATAGTTCAAGGCACCAGGGAAAATACTACTTATAAAATGCTAGTACCTGGAATAGATTTTACACACCTTCAGCTAATGCATTCATTTTTGGACAAGAAGGAAAAACACTGTATGCTTCTGAAAGATAACATATGCCCAAAACATATTAACGGCATGACTATTCCAGCAGAAAATGAGTTTTTAGACTCAAACATTAGCATGTAAATGCAAGTGTTTACTTTAAAGTTCAGTCTCCTCAGAAACCTACTTTTCAATCTACAAGACTGAGTGTATAAAACTGACCAAGGATCATTGGATGCACCACTTAATTAAACATTTTAACAAATAAATTAGCTTTTCCATGAAAGAGAACTGGTAAAAATGTAGAAAACTGGTTCAGGTGTATTTGAAATACATTACTTCCAGTGCTTATAAGTAATTTTGTGCAACATTTGAGAGGAATTTGAAGTCTTGCAGGGATGGCACCCTTCCAAACAGAGATGAGAGTTATTTACCCCACTCCACAATGTCCTCAAATCTGTTTGCTTACCGTTGGATCTAGTCTCAGTCAAGACTTAGTAATGGACAGAATTCATAGCTCACCTTTGTACATCCCTATAAATCATGGTAGTCATTTTATGTTCTCCTGTAAAATGAAGGCTGAAAGTCTGCACTGAGGTTCGAACTTTGCCTGCTAACCCCTAAAACACCATTTCTTCCAAATGGCTATTTCATTTATTTTCAAATGGCAGATCAGTTCTTAGGAAGTTTTGTTTTGACTACCTGGATGGAAAAGGGTTCTGCCTAGACACCCTCAAGAGGCATTATTAGCCTTTTTAGACTAGGTATCAAGTTTGTGAACTGTGAGGTAGAAGATCTGAATCCAAATGGAACACAGTGGAGAAAAAAATGTTACGAAAGGGCATAGCATCTCCAGATAAGGTCCAGCTTCACCAAAGTAATATGCAAGGTAAGGGTCTAATCTTAAACGCTGGCTGTGTGCTGCTAGAAGCATGCAAGTGTCCCAACAGCTTTTTAGCTTAATGAGAAAAGAGAGTGCCTTGTGTTGTCGAACTAAAATTGACAGCTGCGTGTGATTTTCCCTTGTTTCTGTACATCTACCTCTACAATGATGACTAGAAAATGTTCGGTTAATGTTCTACTACTGTAAAATATCTCTATCCTTCTAACTTTTCTTAGCTTGAGAGTAGTTTCTGAGTGGCTGACAAGTCCCTCCACTACAGGGGCTGGTGATTTGCAGTAAGTGTCTCTTACAGTATGCACCAGCCCAAACTATGCTCCAGAGCTGCAGAGACCTTCCACTACACTGTATAAGCTCAGCTAAGAGCTAGCAACACAGCACCTCTGTTTGGGAAAAGAGATTTCCCAGTAAAAAAGCAAGGTAGACAGCAAGGTCTATACCTAAATCCCAAGAGGCTCCAACAAGGCTGCAACAATTGACAATATTATTCCTTGGGGGATATCAGAAACACGTATGTCAGGAACACAGAAAGCAAAATACTATGTCAGAAATCTCGTGCTGAATTTGTATGCAGTGCAGGTTTTGGTAATTAGTATTACACAGAACAAAGTGAAAGTAACAAAGCAAGGATTTAATTCAGTCTTTACCAAGAATACATAGAGCCTGAAAGGACCTGACTTAAACCCAATTATATAATATATCAAATCTTATAAGGGTGCTTGACCAAAGATTTGCCACAGACAGCAGAACATCCACACATACTCATTCTTTGCCTTTTTTTTTTTTTCTCCTTCCAGTACCAGGAAAAAGGAGGAAGTTTGTTTCTCTTTCACTTTATTCTGAAGAATTGGCTTAATTGTTTAATTTCTAAATCACCAGAGTGCAGAATTGCTTAAGATAAGCTGGGAAGTCTATAATGATCTCAGAGTATTCCACTGCACAAAGAAAACATTAAAAAAATACTAAAGAGGCTATTCATTTCAGATATTCCTCTTATATTTGTCCTACATCAAACTGTATCTTAGTGTTTTCCCCCTTTATAGTTTCTGCCTTAGATGGTAATTCAGAAAAGCCCAAGTTGGAAACAGTGTATATGATAAACTTGGTGTAACCCCACCCACTGGCTGATTCAGGAATACCAACTGCAGCAATTCCAACTGAGTAAATCCTAGAGTGATTTTTTTACCTTCTCATCTAGGGGTTAACCAAAAAGACTAATATCAGCAAAAACTGCCTCATCACTAAGAGACCATAAGAGAAATGTTAAACTAGCCCATTTCTTACTACAGCCTTTAAAGACTGGGAGTTCCCAACAGAAGTGACTGAACACTTGACCAAGATTTTACACATGCCAGATTTCACTCACATGAACAGATATTTAAGGCACAAATATTCTACCAAAATAGTCTGTAATAAAACTATTTAAACACAGCCTGCTAGTGCTGAATTCAGGATTCACAATCAAGAACCCTAGTGTCTCTGAAGTACTTGAGAGATCATTTAGTTACAGACCTCTTTATGAAAACAGTTACATAAATTTATAGGCACCAAGAAAAATAGTGTGACAGGTTAACACTCATTTGGCTGCTACGTTCTGTTACCAGAACACCATACTCAAACAGTTACCAGCAGCAACAGTGCCCTATATCAGTAACCAAATGTTTAGTATCTGGGAGTCAGTGAAAAATTGGGAAAACTGTGCTCCGATAAACTTTTGCACCTGGGAAGTACTTTTTGCACTATTAACATGGAAGGCTTGCAAATCAATGATGCAAATTCTTCTGCAAATTCCAGTGTGCAGGTATGAACAGGAGTGAATTAATTACACGTTAGAATTCATGGGGGAGATCCTAGTCCGTTAAAGTCTTTCAGGTCTAAATTTCAGCTCAAATTCAATGTTGACACTATCCAATCAAGCCAAATAATTTCAGATAGGTTTGCCAGGAATCTCAGAAGTAACTAAACTTGTAAGCATTTCC
Organism: Psophia crepitans; assembly: GCA_013399095.1. Classification (NCBI taxonomy): domain Eukaryota; kingdom Metazoa; phylum Chordata; class Aves; order Gruiformes; family Psophiidae; genus Psophia; species Psophia crepitans. The sequence continues at coordinate 334,722 of VWZZ01008172.1, read as the reverse complement.
ACTGGCACCTCTTGCATGACTCTGGCATACTTAAAAAAAATGTCTCGTACATTTTTGGAGAAGACTTAAAAACTAACTGATCCAGTTTAGGTGCAGAAGTACAAAATCCAGCCTCCCAGACTGACTTTCACATATTTGTCCTAAAAATTGAAGTCTATTAGAAGTTCAAAGCCTTTTCATCAGTCACTTAACCTGTTCCCAGCAGGAAGAATTCAACTCTTCTACTTTTCTTTAAAGTTAAACCTCAGTTCTGACAGTTAGACAAAGCATAATTAGCAGAACACACATTTTTATTTGACTCCTTCCAGCTGTAACAGTACATATGTGTATACACATGCATACTGTCTACTTGTCTGGCAGAAGGATGTATCACTAAAGCCACGTAGGCAAGTTCAAGTGGTCTCCCTAACAGCAGAAAGCTGGCTCAGTTTACTTTTTTTTTTTAGCAGTGTATCTTATGATTTTGAGGACAAGATATTGTCAGAAAAATTCAAAGGCTTTAAAAATCATCGTTTATAAAGCTATACCAGGTGTAGTTCAGTGCAGATACACGTTCTTATGATGTTAATGAAGTGACACATTAATAAATTGGTATTAACGTGTTTTGGTACATTTTAAAAATGACAACATCTAAAAGCTTTAAGGCATCATTCTTTTGACTTATCCCATAGTCATTAATTTGAAAACCAGAGCACAGATAATTAGATATTATGGTGACAGACCAAACTGAGATGTTTTATGTATACAAACCTGTGTAGACAGACCTTTTCAATTGTTCCTTCACTTGCTAAAGCTAAATATTCTTCTGCAAGGTAACCCTGCTAGTATGCATGAAAAAAAATAATTAAGTAGTTGAATATTATTAAATTATACATCTACCTGAGAGCTTCATGAGGAGCTCAGATGCTGCCTTGACCGACATGTCCTGCCTCATCACATTTGCCTGCACTTCCTGTGGCTTGAGTTTCTCCTCAGGCACGTTCGGAGCTGCGGCTTCGGATTCCTGGTTGAACACATAGCTGGACTGAGACAAGGCTGAACTTGCAACTTCTTCATCCTTAGGCTCCTCTTTCACTTTAAATTTAGGAGTCAAGGGCTCTTTTTGATTTGCAGCTGTCAAGAAAAGGAAAGAAGTGAAACATAACAAAGTATGTAATATCTAATCATAGAGCACCTAGTGACAGAAAGAAACCATAACCTGAAAAATGCCAGAGCAGGTACTGGAAGCAAGAACATATTCAAAGATGCTTCAAGAGGTAAACAAACTTCTGCACCTTTTGTACAAAGGGAAGCTATTTTTCAGTAGCTGCTCTTATAATTCCTTATGCTTGACCATTAAGAGAGACTTCCTTCCCTATCTCTTAGTGGCTTTTTCTTGATCAAAATTTCACTTTAAATTCGCAGTAACACACAGCAGATGACTTGTTCCGTACCCCAAACTTCAATGAGTTTACATCTTTCTCACCTCTCTAAACCTTTGTCTCCACAAATATGAAAGACAGAGCATCGTCCCCATTTTATTATCTTTCTAAGCTCTGTCACCACTTACCTCACTACCTCCCCTACATATTTTCCTCCTTCCATATGGCAATCCCGTCTACCCTCATGACTCTTGCAGATGAGCTCTGTCAAACCTCACTTGGACCATATAAGAAGGATGTACCTCACCACCTCTTTCATGGGCTGCAGCAGGGCATTAGAGGCCAATGTGCACTGCCTGCTGCAGAGAGCAGTTTGTTTTACAAACCCATTACATGAACAGGAGTAGCTGAGGAAATGGTGTATCACAGGGATGGTAATATTCAACTGAAGAGGCAAAGTACTAACAGGTCAAATCAACCCAACAAAATCTGGCAACATTCACCTGCTTAAGCCCTTGATCTACTTTCTCCTCTGGCTCCTCACTTTCCTCGCTTACGTTCTCAGATACTCTCCTTCTCAGCAGTTCCCCCAAAACCTGACTGCTAGAAAATCTGAGTTCCTGCATCCCACTGTAAAGTGCTCACCATCTTTCAGAGACCTCAACCCTAAAATAGGGGGTACAATAGCCATCTTTATTGCAAATACACATTTCTGTTTGTTACTTTGAGCTTTGTTCATTTTCACACAGTCCACAAACTATTTTGTGGTTTTCTTTGTGTTTGCTGGGTTTTTTTTTTAATTATTATTACTTTTAAAACTACCACATTACTCTGCAACACAACACTTACGTCTTTTTAGTTTGTATTTCAGGGTTGTTTGATTTTTCTCCTTTCTTATTGGCTGGCAAGCTATTACCAAAGAAGAAGATTAAAGCAAGTGTTCTAAACAATGTACACATAAACAGCACGTAGACACACACTGGTGCTATTCGCTACTTCAGAAATTACATTACCTTATATGTGTAATTTTTAATATGACCTATAAGCACTTTTAACAGTATTAGGAATTGCTTTTTCCTTTAAAAAAAGAGCAAAAGCAGAAATATGAAATGTTAAAACATGCTTTAATTCATCAAAACACAGGTTAAGGCGCTCAAACCAATCTTAACTTTACCGAGGTACTTAAAAAAAATATATCCATTTATCTTCTTTATCCAGGCTCAGTCTATTCTGGGGTTTGACCTGGGGTGATGAGTGGTCCCCCCACAAAAACAAAAAAAAGACCCAAACCTTCTATGCCACGCTACCTTCTGCATTCCTTCTCTTTTAAAACATGCCACTCTAGCTGCTACTGATATGAAAAATACCTCCACCAGGAGCTGAGTGCAACTGATAGCATTCTGCCTAAACTTTCAGAGAACCTGGAGAAAAAAAATCTTTTGAATTTATTCATATCAAGAATGTACTAATTCAAATCATCCCAGAAAATAAAGGAAACATGAGTCTGAGTAAAGAGATAAAGATGACCCACTAAGAACAATCATTAACCTGTGAAGTCAGCTATGTTTCTGCCCATGAGTCAGGGCAGAAAAGGAACCAGGCAGAAGCAGCACTATAGACCAGATTAGCAAGTACTTTTACCATTTAAAATATAGAGGTGATATTAAAGTCACATACATAGATCAGCATAAGTTTGCAACTATACACCATAGTACATTATAAGCCACGTTAAGAACAATGTAAAAACATCCATACACGTCTGGAATCATCACTGTAACAGAATTCATGTAATATCACAGCCTTAAATTATGAACTTCTTTCAGTCAGGTGCTATAGTACGCAGAGGCAGATGCCTTATGGATTTCCCTATCACAAGAAGGTCCTCCATCAAGTTTGCCTCCTTTCCTGTGTCTTACTTTCCCTCTCCCTCCCCATCCCACACATTAGCTCTCCTACTGTGACAGAACATCCTTCTGTAAGCCACTGGTCCTTCACATTTCTGAGTTGCCACCCAGCCTAATAATGCTAAAACTATATTGACAACAAACCTACCAGCACAACATCAGTCATAATCAAAATGAGCTCTTCATGAGATCTGTATACTCAGTTTGTCCCTGTGTGCCTACAAGACATCACCTATGAGAAACAGAAAACATGGTCGGGGCCGACAGTCCAAAGGAAGACCTGAGGATGTGCATTTGGCACTGTTACTTGAAGGGGAAAAGAAACTCAGACTATTGTTCTTACCTATGTTGCTGGTGCTGCCTATACTAGCTGCTTAGCTTTGGACAGAAGATAGAATTAATAAATATGGAAAGAAGAATTAATTCACAGCACATTCCTTGAACTGACCACATTTTCCAAAAACCAAACATTTTAATTTTAGAGAAATCACAAAAATAGAAGAGTCATTTACCTCATTTCCCCCCCCTCCAGAAAACAAAATCAATTAAAATCAGACAACTATTGGGTCAGTTTCAACCAAATTACTTCAGTTAATGGGGCTTTTGCTTCAATTAACAGGACTTATACTCTTTCTTGAATTATACTAAAGAAGATTCCAATGTAAATGAAACATAAATAGAAGGACAAATAAAAAAAAGGGGGAGGTTGTCCAGTCTATCAGATCTATACATTCAAACTAGAGGCGGGGAAAAACCACCCAAAACAAAAAAAACCACACCACAACAGCAATCTCTACCGCTCCTGCTTCTGTCCCATCTTGGATCCACAATTATGGGCAAAATTGCTAACACATGGGGAAACAGCAACTATGATGCATCCCCTAGTCATATTAGGGAAAATGATAAACAGATGTAAGTAAAAACATTGCAAATAAGGGAAATAAAAGTTGATGGAAACCAGTTTTTAAAAAAACCTACAATTGAGGAATCTTTTAAAAATTAGAACTAGACAAGGATTAAAAAGATGATGATAAAGTCTATTAAAGTATATTTGAACTGCAAAATTATTACTACCCAGAAGGAATAACATCTTCCATCTACGTACAAAAATAGATGCACATACAAATACTTAATTTGTATTTAATTTACATTCATTCTGAACTGGAATGAGAACAGACTGAAGGATGTGTTGCCTGCAGACTGAATCCAAAAACCCAGCAATTTAATTTTGAAATACACAGTGAGTAAAAAAACCCAAACCACCCAGCAAATGCAACCAACAGGCAGCAGTCTCTCAAGCAGGGTTTGATAATTGCCCATTTGTTCCATTCCTTATCCAGAAAAAAACAGATCAAAGAAGATTCCAGACTGTTGATTTTTATCTTCCTGGCAACTGGAATCATTTGATCTATTTGGCAAAAGTAGATGATGAAAGTTGTAACACTTTCCTCAAACTGCCAAACGCCACAAGAAAAGCTTTGGGCATCTGCCACTAATCTGAAACACTCTGATAGAAGCTGCTAACAGCAACAGTCCACTTACAAGGATTTCTAAATGCTCAAAATGTTTATAATTGAAAGAGGAAAAATGGGCTGATTACTTCAAGCTAAGCTCAGTGTTGTAAGTCACAATCAGCAAGGAGTTGGTCATCATTCCATCTGTTTGAACAAAGAACATGAAAAAGAAAAAAGAATCCACAACAAAAATACTGCCACGAGAAAAAGCATCTACAGGGTCTGGGTCAAAAGGAACTGTGGTGAAAAGGCCACTGTACACTGTTGCACCATCATATTATTTTACAAGTGATGCCTAACTATAGCTACAAAGATCAGAGACAGTGGGCCAGTCATGGCTGAAGGCAAAGGGGAAAGTGAGGACACATCCCAAAAGGCACTGCAAATTGAACTGATCTCCTTGAGATCTTGCAGGAAAACATCCCTTTGTGATTCTCCTCAGAGACACCATGGCAAGAGAACCACGGCATGACTTCTACCTGAGGGAGAAAGGGCAGTGTTTTATCCAGGTCCTACTGGAGCTAGAGCACCTGAATGACACAGGGAACCTTCCATTCCAGGTGGTAAGTTGTGAGCTGCAATGGTTAAAAAAAAAACACAAACAAGGATCTTTGACAGATCAGTTCCAGAGTATTTGGAAGACACACTTCCCCAACACTGGGCATCATTGTCCTGAAGATTGCTGTGGTGAATAAAGGGTATGACTTGAGTCTTCTACTATTTTCACTCCAGTAATTGAAATGTGCAGGTTGGTGTTGGCATTCTGCATGGAGACCATGGCTTATATTTGATGACATTCAAGAACTGAGCAAGGGGGACAAACACTGCAGAAGATATCTTCAGTAAGTTAATTGCTTTGCAAGCAAAATCTATGCAATTGGAACCTGCTGGAGAATCTCCAGAATAAAATCCAATTGGGCTGATAAATTATGTTCAACTTATTAAACATAGAGGCTGTCTACACTGTAAGTGGCCCAAAAGGAGAAATACTGTTCTTCTGGCAGGACAGTCTAGCTGGTCTTTCATTTCTTTTTAGTGCCTTCTGCCCTGGAGTATTAATCTGTCCCAGAGTACCTCTTGTTACCTAAACCCTCCTGGGAGTGCTAACTCAATTACATCTCATTTTTAAAGCCCTCCACTTTGCCCTCAGCCAAATAAACTAACCTGTAGAGTTCCAAGGAAGCGGATGGGAACTATCAATGAAAAAGCTATTTATGACTCATGGGCGTATCAGAATTAAGTTTTTTTTTATTTTTATTTTTTTTATCAAAGCAGTGGAATGGTAGAAGAAGCAATCATGAGAAGTATGATGATGCCAAGACTTGCCACCCCCAGGCTTTCAGGGACCACTTAAACATGAGGTCTTCCAAACCATCTTGTTAAGTATGTTAAAAAAATGGCTAAACAGAGGTTAAGAAAAGGCCAGCTAACCATCCTGATTGACTCTAAAGCTGCTTTGCACTGAAGGAGCCGTAGTCAAGCAAAATGAGACACAGTACTGGACAATGACCAGCCCTGCTACTGTCCCCTCAAAATTTCACAATGTTCTAGTCCAAGTGAGATGGAGAAATTAGGCAAATTGCTCAGGCACCTGTAGGACTACACATCCCCACCATGCCTCAAGATGTTTTTTATATGGCCAAAGTCCCAACTGCTAAACAAGGTTGTAATATCTGCCATGACCATCTTCTGCTTTCTGGGTAAAAATCAACCTAACAGCAGAATAATGCAGGTAACATTCTGGGGAAGATGGAGAAAAGAGGGGGACGAGACTGAAAAGAGCAATGGGAAATTTGTTGCTGATAGGAAAGAATTGTTTGCAGTATGGAAATTTCTTCTCTCTACAAAGGAATACAAACAGAGGAGAGAAACCTCACCAGACTGACCTTTATATTTGTTTAAGAAAACAAAACCCAAAACAAACAATCAGAGACGATTGAACTAACAATGTCTTCAATTCCCATTTTGGACAGATGCAACAGCAAGGCTCACGAGCTAAGACTTCTGCCCAGAGTCGTGCTGTAATCAGGGAAGCAAAAGAGCCATTAGTCTAGTCTTATACTCCAACTAAGAGTTCGTGTAGATATCAGAACCAAATTGTAAACACAGAGCTGGTCCAGCATCATATTCATGTCTTCTTTTAAGTTGTATTGGGCTGAGTACACAAAAAAGCTGTTTGTTATCCTGAATTTTAAATGACTGAATTAAAACAAAGTCTACACTGCTTTATGTCGTGGTTTTACTCCAGCCTGCAGCTGAGTACCACACAGCTGCTCGTTTTACCCCCCAGTGGGGAGGGGGAAAGGGAAAGAAAACAGACTCCCCTGAGCTGTGATAATGACAGATGGCAGTTTACTGGGACAGCAAAGGGAGTGAAGAGGGGGGAAAAAAAAAAAAAACCACAAAAAAAACCAAACCACCAGAACAGTACTGATGACACACAATACCGTACAACTTTGACCACGCGCTCAGACCCGTTCTGAAACCCAGACCGCCCAGAGCCGCGCCGCCTTGGTAAGTACCGCCCCTTCTTGACCAGCCCCCCTCTATGCTGAGCGTGACGTCACATGGTATGGAATACCTCCCCTGGCCAGGTTGGGTCACCTGTCCTAGCTATGTCCCATCCCAGTTTCCAGTGAAATCAACTCTACTCTAGCCAAACCCAGAACACTTTATCTTGCTAAATTCTACATATTCCTTCAAGGTATAAAAAACAATGGGTGTAATTTTAAGGATGTCAGGAAATGTGGATGTAAGACTAGCAATTGCTGAAAAAGATTATAAAGGTGGTGATGCAGCAGTGGCAAAGATTAATACAAGCTTTTATTTGCCCAAGTTTTAATTAGGCGTTCTATCGCCCTTTTTCAGTTTTATTTTAAATTAAAAATCTGTACAGAACTTATGAAAATGTGAATCTGGAGAGACACTTCAAAGAGAGATCTTGATGACATCAGGAGTATTCACACTGACAGCAGCATTATGGAATTCACAGTATTTTTAAACTAAAGATATGTCTCAATTATTGCCAGTCCTGTGTGCTTACATATTCTAATTGAAATTTTACATTCTGGCATAAACTGTGAATCCTAAATATAGGCAGTATGGTCTTTTCTTTGGAACTTGCTACACAAATACATCAATTATGACAAATTAATTGGACATGCTTTTTTTTTTATTAAAAATAGCTTTTTGAAGAGTTTGAGCCAGTCCGTTCAGTACTGTCTATGGCAAATACTAAAACTTTTCATATTACTTGTGTTACCTTTAAAGAATGCAATTATTTTCAAGAGCCAAACAGAACAATAATCTAAGTGATTACTTAGCTTATCTACTGTTTTGTATGTAGCTGTCTGATGATTTACTATTTCATTATTCCATTAATGGAACCAGCTAACAAAACATGAATGCAAACTCCAAGTGCTTCGGACAGTCACCAAAATCCCATGGTGGCATTATTTTCCAAAATAAAGATTTGAATCCTCATACGATGGTGACAGCAGACCTAACTTAAACCGGGAGAACACAGTTTAACACGGCCAGCCTCCAACCCTCAGCATATTATCTCTCCCTTCTCCTCTCTATTTTAAAGTTCTTCCATGCGAGTAACTTGGGGAACATAAAAAGAACTGCAGAAGCAAGGCACGCTTGACAATATACACCATCGCAAGATGAAGAGACATGCCTTCTACAGTAATGCACTTGGTGAACAGAGAGGTGTGGGAGAGAGGCCAGCAATGAAGTATGCTTTACAATTACTGTTTCCACACAGAATTCCTCTGAGATCAATAGTGCAAGAATCCCATTCATTTTGATGGGATTCATTTATTTTTGAATGTTATGAAAACTAACTGCCACACATAACACAGGCACAGTAAAAACTTCACTAGCGTACACCAGCCATTGTAATTTGGATCACTGTGAAAGTTGTTTTTTATTACAAAAGAAAACAAGCCTTAGAAGTGGGTGGAAGTACATCAGTATTTAAGGAGATGTGTTGCATAATGTCTGCCACTGAAACCTTTGAAACAGGAAAAGTAAATACTCTGCAAGTGAAGATATGAATGCAGTTACAAAGTTTCAATGTGGAATTAATGGACTGGGGGAAGAAAACATTCTGGCAAAGCACTGATTCATCAAAGTATTTGGGCAACTTGGAGCATACAAGCAGTCCTATTGAAATAAGAGGGGGAAGATTTGAATCACAGAATCATTAAGGTTTGAAGAGACCTCAAGGATCATCTAGTCCAACCATCCCCCCCCCCACCTATTACCCACTAAACCATGTCCCTAAGTACCACATCCAACCTTTCTTTAAACACCCCCAGGGACGGTGACTCCACCACCTCCCTGGGCAACCTGTTCCAATGTCCGACCACCCTTTCTGAGAAGAAATGTCTCCTCATCTCCAACCTGAACCTCCCCTGGTGCAACTTGCAGCCGTTCCCCCTTGTCCTGTCACTAGTTATCTGCGAGAAGAGGCCGAACCCCAGCTCGCCACAACTTCCTTTCAGGTAGTTGTAGAGGGCAATAACATGCCTATGCTTAAATATTCTTCGTTTATATGTTAAGAGTTGTCTGCTAATTGTCTCTACAAACAATAACAGTTTCCAAATGTAAATAAAATTTCAGAGAACCCTTTTAAATTCCTTGTGAATTTAAAAGCATCTCCCACCTTAAACTAGGATCTAGAAAATGGAATCTGGAAAAAAATTCAAGATTCGCTCTTATTTTTAGATTTACATTCGGTAATCTGTGTTATGCCTTATTTCACAAAATGTAGCTAAAAATCTTTCTGGCAAGCAATGGCACAGAATTAGGGCTGAACGGATCTCAAAAGGTCACCCACACCAACATTTCTTAACCTCTTTAAATCTAAAGCTCCCCTAAGCCTTTTTGAAAAAAATTCAGGGGACATTTTGAGCAGTGTCATCACAATTCATTTATGTCCTATACAAAATCAGATCTAACTTTGAACATCTGTAGGTTTTTTCCCCACTTTGCTTCTCTACAGCTTGTTTTTGTTCAGCTGAAATTTCTGGCAACTGCTTCTGATCTCCTATGGTTCACTGACTGAGATACACAGATCTAGTCCATTCTACTGCCTCATATGTGATCAACCATAGCTGACAGGTAGTTATCTAAATCTGTTTTCAAAATTCTGCAGTGGCAGAGATGCCACAATCTCTCCAGCCAAACTATCATAGAAGTTTAACAACCTCAACCTTTGGAAAGATTTTCCTAATGCCAGCGTAAATTCTACAACAATATAAACTTGTTATTTATTGTCCTAATTATGATGAATCACCAACAGATCCTTTCCTTCTCCCCACGACAAACTTTTTAATGCATTAAAGGCTTATTAATGACTCTCCTTACCCTTCTCTATAGGCTTCACAATCTCACTCCCTTTTATCCATCCTCACTGGACATGTTTTCTAAACCTTCAGTCATTTCTGCATCTCTCCTTTGAAGTGTTTCCAACTGTCTGCACTCTTCATAAGCTATAGTGCCAAAACCTTGGACTTCAGCAAGACTGAGAAGAGCAGGGCTATTTCCCACTTCTTTGAGGCTCTTTCTCTCTGTATACATCCCAGTACAATGACTGCCTTTTTAGCACCAGTATGACGTTGTTAACTCCCATTCCTTTCCCACAGAACTGCCACCTAGCTAGCTGTGCCTGGTTGAGACCTCTTTTGACCATGGCCCTTCTTTTTTGACTGTGAACTACCTACAAGGTACTGTTTTCCAACCATCTGATATCCCCTTCATCTAGACTAGAAAGGCACTGCATTGCACAATCAGAAATCATACTAAGAGTCAAGATTACACACGTGCTTATTAAGATTGAATTTTAAAATTCATAATAGTTAATAAACACCAATTTTGTACTGTCTTTCACCCTAGGCACACCAGTTAAACTTCTGGAAACTGTAACTCATAGGTATGAAGGGAGACAAGCACTTCTCTGAGTCATATGCTTGGAAAAAGAAGAGGCTGAAACCGCACAGAAATGAAAAAACCAACAGGCTCTGAGGTCTCCCATGAAACTGGAAGCACACAAACTGACACCAGCCAAGAAGAGGAGCAATGAACGTTGGCAAGCAAAACTAAATGTTCATTTAAACCATCAATATTCAATAAGAATAAATGCCTAATTCTAAAAGTCTGTATATCTATCTACTGCTTCTTTCTTAGCCACAAGGCCTGTCAGAGAAGAAAATTAGATTATTTTGACATAATTTGGTCTCAACAAATCTGTGTTGGCTGTTACAATTGGCATATACAATTTGAGATGTCAAAAAATTTATATCATTAAAAAGGTAGGGCCAATAATTGAAGTTCTGATGGGCCTAACAAGAGAGTGTTGTAATAAAGAAATTACTCGAAGGAACTTGGTTCAGCACAGCAAGCAGTCAAAAAAATGCAGCTAATGCTTAGCCAACTTGCTAAAAGAGAATTATTTCTACTCTAAATGTATTAACACTGTATGGAGGAAAGCATGAGCTAAATGTATATAACACAATACAAATCTCAGGAGAAAAGAAATTCCTTTCTTTTTAACATTGCTCTTCCTGTGTAGTAAACTTGGTGACTGGCAGTACATTTTCATCCAGATACGCACACATACAAAATTACAGATACATCTCAGTCCCCCGGTGACTTTATAACATGTTGCTAGGTAACAGTGCATACAAGTCAGGTTTCAAGACCTTTAGTAAGTCACCATAAAATAACTGCATAGGCCCTTTGCATGAATCATGTACATTTGTATCCTTTTTCTGATGCCAATAGATCAGACATTGAAAACATGATCGTCTGCCAAACTGCAAACAGCTCCCCATCAACTGCTACATGAAAAACAACACATCAAAATGTTGCATGTTTTCTCAGCTTTCAGGCTTTCCCCCCTCTTCTGCTTTCTGCTCTCAGTCTTGCTACTTGCAGTCATCATTAGCACTACCATCTAGAGGTCAGTATCGCGGATGTGTAGTCACTTAGTGCACAGCAACCCAAATTTAAGATAGACATCAGAACAACAACATACGTGGGACAGCTGTCAGACAACATAAAAAATGCGTTTCACATACAGTCCAAATTTGAAACTCAATTTAAAAATGTACAAGTAAAAAAAAAAAAGTATAAGCAAATCAAATGGATTCATCCTCTCTCATTTTTTGTTGGTCATCATAATAAATTATAACAACAGATTATTTTTTTTTTAAAGGAGAGGTTTCTGTGGCTTCTTTCAACCCACACAGCAAACCATTTGTGCCAGTCCATTTCACCTCCTGCTTGACCTCAGCTCTTTTCCATTCTTCCTCCATGAAGCCTCAGGCTTGATTTCTTGTTTTAACCCATACTACTTGATTCCCCACAGAACTGCGATCCCAGAGGTTTAAAGGTCTGGGCAGATGAGGACAGCAAGCCTTTCCAAAATAAATGGCTGTGGTTTCACCAAGGCAAGGGCATTAGGACAGAGCTAACTCTAGTTTGCCTAACAACAAAATTTGCTAAAATGTAAATTTTACATTCCATTTAAAGGAAAAAGATGACCAACTATTCCCTATTGAAAAGGGTATCTTCCATCTCCAAAGTCTAAAACTTGCCATAGGGACTGCCATCTCCTTGTGAAAGAGAAGTTTCTTCAGTGACATTTTTCCAGACTTCTTTCTCTTTAAAAATTAAAAGCCAATTTTGAAAATATTTAGTACAGAACATCCCCCCAGCATGTCCACAATTCTGAAGTGTGGAGTCAAATCAATAAAAGAGCACATAAAATATGAGATTCACCCTGAACACATCCTCTACTTCAGAGTCTCACATATGAATATTGTTCTTACAGCAATAATCTGACAGTGAAAGAAAACACAATAAACAAATGCTTTGCATGTGTTATTTCAATTAAAATAGTAACAAAATTAAAAGTTGTTCATGACTGTCTAGGGCTACCTTTTTAAGTGTTAATAATCAAGAAATGCAGTAATATTCATACTTCACACATATTTACTAGTTAGACCTCAAATACTACTCTGAAACGAAGGTGACCAATACTTCATCAGTCCTATTTAACAGATGGGTAAAGGCAGAGAACTCCAGAGCTGAATTTTCTACTACACTGGGTGCTTGTGACCCTCAGTGATTTCGAATCAGAGCTACAGGCATACAGCATGCCTGGAAAACACACCAAATAAGATTTGCCAAGGTAACTGTCAATGAACATGAAAGCCTGGATAAAAAGTTCTCACTCCCAGTCCCAGCAATTAAACAGCAAAATCCCTCTCTTCTCTCACTGTTTCCCCTCTTCCCTCCATCATGCACCTCTTCTTATAAAAAGAAATAAGAAATTTTAAGTTAAGAAGTGGCAATGTTTTTCTCCCTGCAATTCCATGACTTAGCAAACCCAATGCAAAGTGGTTTTAGCCCATAAAGGAGCAGCTGATGCTGCTCACTGCTCAATTACCTGACAGCTTCATAAGAAAATCTGATGCCATCTTGACAGAGATGTCTTGGCTGAATAGTGCTGATGCTGTATTAGCCACAAAGTCAGAGGAGTCTTTCAGCTTTGTGTTGTTGGGGGCTCTGTCAACAGTGCTAAGAACAAAAGGTGCAGCTGAAATGCCATTGTCATCTTTGGGCTCTTCTTTCACCAGTAAAGGTGGAATACCTCCACTAGGTTGCCCAGCCACATCAGGTGTTTTAGATACAGATGCTGATCCTGTAAGGTCAGGTCCACCTCCTTCCCTCTGTGGTCCCGGGCAGGAGTCACTATTTAGCTGTGGTGACCCCTTCACCTCAGTTTCTGTTATTTCCTCCTTCACTTTGGATTCTGTCCTGAGGAAATGTTGATGGCAACGCATATGGAGTTTCAGGCTGAAGTGGCGGGAGGAGGTAAAAGGGCATAGCTGGCATTGAAAGGTCTCACCTCTGTCTTGGTGCTGATGAACCTGGTTCAAGAGGTGAAAGATAAAAGCATGTATTAAGGAAATTACTAGCATTATAGAAATCTCAACTCTACGCTTCTCATACAATCTTTAAAAAAAGAGAAAAGTTAACTAATAAGTGAACTCTTCATTCTGAGCACTTAGAGGTCAGGCACTAAGAACAGTAGGATTCTTTCACACATAAGTCAAAGAATATAAGCATCGGACTCAACAAAAAAAAATAATCAGAAACATCTGTTTCTGCAGCATGGAAATGATGAAGCCTGCTTTGGATCAAATAGTCCTTACAACTGGATCCTGATGACCTGTCAGTGCATGAAAAGACTTCCAAAGTATAACTAGTAGCTTTCTTGATTAAAAACCAAACAAACCCCCCCATCTATTACATGTTCTGCTAAGCATGACTGTTCTCTGCAGCCTCGTAAATAACAATTGTTCAGAGCAACCCAGCAAAACACCAACCTGCATAACAACGTCCATCATCAATTCATGTATCATTAAAAACACAGCACCTGGCAATACCAAGGCACTGTTGAAACAGTTTGTTGCAAATTAATTCTACCAGAAAAGAAACAGCTGTCATGATAGAATACAAACATAGGAGATGATGTTTGCCATTTATTCTATTTTATCAGTCAATTAATGATCACAGTTTATCTTACTGTCCTCATACTTTGACTGCAGGCTCTTTCTCAGAGAGATTGCCTGCTCCAGTATGACTGCAACGCCTAGTATCCTCAGGCCCAATCCTGATTACCTTTTAAAAAGAACGCTATCCATCCTTCTTATGTAATGGTTTACATATTATTTGAACGCACTCATTAATATAAACTATATATATATAATTACATAATGCCTCACTTAACACAGTACCCATGAAAGGGAAGGAATAATTGAGTCCACCATAATAGCAACAGGTATATTGAAAAGTTTTTTCCCTATAGCTTCACAAACGAATTTTAAATCCTGACAGCAGCACTCCCAGCTACTCCCTGCAGAAAGACTGGCAAATATATATATTTTTTCCTTACTAATTGATGAACATGTGATCAGGGCAAACTGGCACCAGACTGAGCTGCACACATTCGTTTTCACTTGTGACTCGAGTTGGTTGGAAACATTTCAGCGAGACAGATTTTTGTTCGGAAATGGCAATTTGTTGAATGCAAAATATTTCACCTGAAATATGGAGAGGTTTGATGAACTCTTGGCAAATGAGGCATGATTCCTCTACCCTACTGAGTGGCACTCTATGCCCCACTCCCTGAGCTTGGCTCAGAAGCAGCCAGCTGTGCCAGGCATCCAAGGCTCACTGCTGTAGCCTGGGAGTCCGAAAGGCCTGAGAGCTCCAGCTGTAATCAAAGCTCAGCTCTACACCAGGGAGCCTGGAAAACCTAGCTTTAGCTAAGGCTTTCAGCACTTTCCAGTTTCCCGCAGAGCTGCGATCTAGATCCCAAGAGCCCTCACACAGACGCTGCAGAGTTCTGGGGTAACAGTAGCATTTCCCAAATACAGCTCTGTCAAAATTCAGGTTGGAGTTGCCCATGGCTGTGGATTTGGCCTGATTCATTTTCTATATAGCAAGAGGACTTCAGTCACAAGCTCATATCCACCATTCCCAACTCTACCTACACAGGACCTGAATTCAGGTCTGCTAAAAGGTGAAGTTGGGAGACGTCTCAGTCCTTTTGGCATGCAGTGAAGACATATTTCCTTAGTGCTGTATAACTTTTCATTCAGTAGTTCTTCAAGGGCTCCATTGATTAGGTACTAAACAAACAGCAAGAGAGAATTTCTCTTGGTCAGCCACTTTACATGATGACATTCTCAGTATCATATAAACACGACATTTACAGACAAAGTTAATTCTGGAATCTTAAAACTGCATTTGACAACAAAAAAATTAGATGCCAATGTTAACCTAAGACAGTTTTAAAGCAACAACCTTGCATGAGAATAGCAGCACAATAAATTCTAAATACTAACGGGTTACAAGAGAAATGCCAACCAGTTTGCCTGTTTACACTACTGGAAATGGGACCGTCTGTGAGCACAGCAGTATGTAAGCACTCTTCTTCATGAAGAGCATCAAGATGTACTAATGGTAGCAAGCACTCTCACCATGGCAACTTTATCTCTTACACCCACTGAGATGCTGTGTGCCAGGGTTCCTCTCCAGGATCCCCTTCAATCAACATTTCCCTGCCTACATATTTAACCACTTCTTCTAGAGGCCCCTTTTCACAATCATCAATATGGTGCCTTCTGAAGGCTGTCACTGCTGCAGTCGGGCGGCAAAGTGTGTGGGAGCCCACCTTCTCTTCCCAGGAGCATGGTGTATCACCTGTGCGACATCTTTTGAGAACAGATGAGAGCAGGGGTGACTGATTCATCTGATTTGGATTTTTCTCTTGCCCAAAGACAACAGCAGCATCACTGATGGATTTCTCATAAAATAAAGTACCTGGGCTTGTTTAGTCTGGAGAAGAGGAGGCTCAGGGCAGACCTTATTGCCCTCTACAACTACCTGAAAGGGAGTTGTGGTGAGCTGGGGGTTGGCCTCTTCTCGCAGATAACTAGTGACAGGACAAGGGGAAATGGCTGCAAGTTGCGCCAGGGAAGGTTCAGGTTGGAGATGAGGAGAAAATTCTTCTCTGAAAGGGTGGTCGGGCATTGGAACAGGTTGCCCAGGGAGGTGGTGGAGTCACCATCCCTGAGGGTGTTTAAGGAAAGGTTAGATGTGGTACTTAGGGACGTGGTTTAGTGGGTAATAGGTGGTGGGGGGATGGTTGGACTAGATGATCCTTGAGGTCACTTCCAACCTTAATGATTCTATTCTATTCTATTCTATTCTGTTCTATAACTTGCAGCCAAGGAATGACAGAATTCAAACGCAAATGGAGTTTTGAAAGGAAGAATTTTACATCTACAAAAAAGGAAAAAGAAACCCCAAAACATATGAAACAAATCAAGCTCAATATTTAGCTCCCAATGTCCCAGGTCAAGTCCCACCATAAGACTTTATTATTTTTGTTTATTCTCAAAAATAAATAATAATAGTATTTATTTTAAAATTTTAACACTATTAGAAATAGAAGCTAAGAATTAAAGTCCCTTTAAAGGAAAATCTATCTCTTATTTCCACATTCAACAGCAACTAAAAGCGCCAAGAATTGCCATTCTATGCTATTCTGAGGGAAAAGTCAAGGCAGCAGCTATTTGCTGCAGCATAAGAAACAAGAAACCTTGTAGGGCTACACAGAAAGCCACAGGGGAGATCCAGTTTATGCAATGTTACAGTCCAAAAAGCTGCCTTCTCCTGACTCTTACACTGTGCTAATGTTACCCAAACCATCAGATGCCCTCTTTAGCCTCAAATAGGCTGTTGCTGCAAGAACCACAGGCAGGAAGAAACAAGACGGCAGCTGACAAAGTTTTCTCTAAAGTCCCAGTCTGAGCCCAGCTGCTGCCAGATTTGAATTTGGATCCCTTTGAATTACGCTGCAACAACCCACGGTGCACAACCTGCTCATAAAGAATGCTTGTTGCAAAATCCCATAAAACTACTGTTTGACATGTCAGAAACATTTAAGGACTTCTACCTTCTCAGTTTATTTCATTTAACTGTGGATATTCTCCTTGATGGTGCAAAGTACTTGTATCATCTTTATTTTAACCCTACAGTCTTCCCAGCCTCAAATGATATTTTGTGGTTCTACATTTTTTTCAGTGTGCGCTTGATATGACGTACACAGTAATTTTCAACAGAACTATACACTCCTTAAAAACTTTAGGTCTAGTTTGAGGACTTCAGTACAAATTATCTATTGGTCTTTTTTATTATTATTTATTTTATTTCTTTCAGTTTCTCTTGCTCCCTCCTCATTCCCACATTACAAGGAAGAAGAAAAAAGGAGCCATTCAATTTATCTTCTCTATCACACGCATTATTTCAATCACAGCTCCCTTCTATACCTGTCAGTCAGCTGCTTCTTCCTTCAGAGGGATTTCTTGCCATCCCACTAAGCATTTTCATTGCCAGTTTTAAAAATCCCTTCTATTTCTGAAACATCTTCTTGATGCAGCAACCTGAAGCAAATACTGTAAGTGGCAGCATACCATATGTTAACAATAACTGTTATATTTTCAGTGTTATTTCCTTTTTATTCTACATACATTTAAATATCTAACGTACTTTTTAACCACTGCTGTGCATGGCAACAAAAGGTTTTCACTGAAGTGCGTACAATGACAGTCGGATATCTTCCCTGAGTAGTTACAGTTCACTATATCAGACAGCCAGGTGCATGATTAGACTCTTGCTTCCAAGGTACGGTACCTTGCATTTGTCAACAGTAACTTCATTTGCTTCCTTTACCTGTCAGCCAGTCTCAAGCTTTGCCTTTTCTAATCTCGATTCATGCACATGAGGTTGAATTGTCTGCAATTCTCTTACCCATGGTCATCATTTTGAGCAGATCACATTTGCTAAAATATGCAAAATTCCACTCAGTAATGGAACACCCCTCTGTTAGCCTTTTGTCATGCTTAAAATTGCTAATTCCTTCCTACCCTTTGTTTTACTGTCTCTTGGTGAATTTCTAATTTGCCATAGCCATTGCTTAATGTATTTGGCAGCTTCCCAGTGAGAAGCTTTGCCAAAGACTTTTTTAACAACCAAACAAATTTCAACTGATTCTTAAGTCCATGATTTTCCTGACATGCTCAAAACATCTTAGTGGAACACCACATGATTTTCTTTTACAGAAAGGACATGTCCCTATCACATTACATCATTCGTATTGTACTTTTTTCTGTTACATTTTTTGTTGATGTACTAACATTTCTGGTATCATAAGCAGTTTCTCAAATCATCTTTTCATACTTAAAAGCAACATCCCTTCCGATTTACCAGCCAATTTAAGTCATGGGAAGTACACACTGGCCCATACAGATGTACCACAGCATCATGATTTAGCCCCAGTCGGCAGCCAAGCACCACACAGTCGCTTGCTCACTCCTCCCGTCCCAGTGGGATGGGGAGGAGAATCGAAGAGAAAAATAAAACTCATGGGTTGGGATAAGGACAGTTTACTGGGACAGCAAAGGGAGAGGAAAATAAGAACAACAGTAATTAGAATATAGAAAGCTCGCCCAGGAGCAGTGGCTTCCCCTCCCCAGCCAGTACCCTCTATATACTGAGCATGGCGTGGTATGGAATACCGCTTTGCCTAGTTTGGGTCAGCTGTCCTGGCTGTCCCTTCCCAGCTTCTTGTGAAAAGTAACACTATCCCAGCTGAAAACAAGGACACACAGTTACAAACATGTGTGATCCCATCTAACAGGGTACAATGGGGAGCAGGGCTGAAGGAAACAGTGACACAGGCATGTCCTGCAATTTTGTGGTAGATCTTTTCCCCTTCCTTAAAGCTGGGGTAATGCTTTGCACAGGCTCTCCCCTCTAGTTATGAGGCATAGACAGGAAGGGGTTGGCATTCACCTTTCTGCCGTGGGACTTAGCAGGGTTTTTTTGTTACTATCTTTTAAACATTCAGAAGAAGAGGAAATTATTTTTCTGAGAACCTTCCTCCCTAAGCAAACTCCAAACATAAGGGGGTTGGGATGCTGAAGCCATTCACTGCTATACCTGCTTCTGGCTAATCAGTCTCTACTCACTTTCTGTGACCTAATTATCACTTTTTTCTTTGCCTACTACGGTTTTTATTTTTCTTACCAACTTTCAAGTGGATTAACATTTCCATGAAGGGGATCTATTTAAGCAAATACTACAATGAGTAACTACTACAACCTGTCCATTTAGCCATAACTGCCTACATAATGATTTTTTTCAGTTTGGGTTTGTTGGGGTTTTTTAAATCTCTTTTAGTAAAATGCCTTCTTCTGCAGCTGCATTTGAATACACTTGAGAAGTCTCCATTTTGCATCTATCATGTGCCCTCTGCTTTTTCATTTCATGCTCTTTTTCTGACAAGTTCCTTAATTTTTAAAATATTGCACTTCCAAAAGTTTAGTGCTACAGTGCTAGTTTTGATATGATCCTTCCCCTCAGGACACATACATTATTTATATAGTATTTTCTTTTTGAAACTATTTCCTTGCTTTGCTTGAAAGCAAAGAAGGGAAAAAAAAGCCTCTCTGCAGGGCTGGAGTGGACTAGGTGTTCTGAAACAAAATGTATTTTTTTTCTTTTTTTCTTTAAGATTTAAGGTATCAATGCATTTCCTGTCTTATCTTTAGTCTCCTATGCAAAAGATGACAAAATTAAAAGGCAGATACTTGAAGTCACTTGTGGTACCTGTCTGAGACTCAGGGCACAGATTTCACTGTTGAAAAGCTGTGCAAGTTTGCATTACTCCTCTCGGCTGAGGGGAGATAATGGAACCACAGGCACCTCCCAGGGCTCTTTAAGGTTAGCTTAAACCAAACCAAACCAAACAACACTCTCATAAAACAGTCAACCTTTCTCCCAATATGGTGAATGTAAATGCTTTAAAATAACCTGTCCTACACTTTATCAAAATGGATTAGGAATGCTTATTCGGTTGTCTGACCCTAGCTGGGAAAGAAAGAGGGAAAAGCTAATCACTAAGGGGTAGTGAGCACCTGTCTGCATTCTTCAGGGCACTCCCTTCTTCCCACTATCATGTAACTAATAGCTTCTCCCTAATCAGGAGACTGATTATAACCCTCTTCATATTAACCTCAGATCTCACTACATGGTCACTCTTCAAAAGCAACAGATGCAGGAAGCAGGAAGATCCTATGGCTGAGCATCAACTTGCCTGCCATCGCATCTAACTTTTCTGTTAAGCTTAATCTTCCTCTTCCTCGTTTTCTGTGATACCATCATGCTTCAGCATGTGTTCCTAATGCCAACCTTCTTTTCCACTGCTAGAAGAGCTGGCTCACCCATTTCTCCCTTACGTCCATATAGCAGCACAAGGAACATTTATAGATATTGGTTTTGGCCATATGCTCCTCTTCCTCATTCCCCTTTCCAAGTGCTCAGGCTAATATCCTGTTGCTTTCTTGGAACGTATTGGTATGATCTCACAGCCTATCCATCCACCAATTTCTGAGGAAGATGTGTGCATGATCCAAAGACACCAATTGGCCAAAGTTTGACTGATGCTTGTGGTATTGCTCTGAGGTAAATTTAATCCCTACTTCCCTACCAGGAAAAACAGAAAAGCCTGAAAACATCTTGCTGAATTATACCACCCCTTTCCATCATTTTCTGCAGACGTAGTACATTAGATTCTCTCTCTCTTTCAAAAAGAAAACAACATATTCCAACTAAACAGAGAAGGACTCAAGCACAACTCTTGCTGCCTGCTTGGACAAGACAGCTCTCTTAGTTACCCGTTTTGTCCATCTTCATTTTCAGTATTCTCAACACCCCGGAAACCACACTATGACACCAGAATCAAGTCCTGTGATGCAACCCCCAGATTCCTGGGAATAAGGGTCAAAACTTGTGCTTATGCATGTACTATAATTTGTCTCCAAAACAGACTAATAAAATTCTGTACTGTGCCTATTTTAGGATTTTTCCAAGGTGCCTATCACTGTGGAATCTAAATGCCACATAACAATTATAGATAACACTGTGTGCCTTAAAAGGCAGTCTGCTCAGCCTGCCTTGTTCATTGTGTGTCTGTGTGGAAACTTTCCTTCTGCTTCCCTTCTTGTCTTTCACTTCCTTGCCTCCAGTTGTGAGTTGGTCCTGGCAAAGTGCCCTTACTGGAAGAACGCTTCATCAACGTGGTGCGCAGCACATGGAGAAGATGGTCAGGGCTGTAACCAATCCAGCTCTCTTAAGATTTTCTCTTGCAGGGGACAAGACACCAAAAATGTTGGCAATGTTGTATTCTGGGCCAATCAGTTTAACATACTATAATTACCACAAAATTATACAGTATTTATATTATATAGTTATTATTCGTTAACCTAAAGATACACACAAACCACTCATGGAAATTAAATCTCTAAATGACCAGTTTCAATGGAAAATGCCTAAAAGAATCTAGAAAAAGAGGATCAGGGCTATGCTGCCTAAAAGAAAACAAAGACAACACTATTAGATTTTGAGAACTGCAACTGGACAAAACACCTCAACTGGCTTTGTCTGTCATCCTTATCAATAGAATATAAAATGTGAAAACCAAAGGGCAGCATAAAGGAAAAAAGTCTGGCTTATGATAGAACCCTAGAATAAAAATTAGCTTATAATGAATGACAAACACCAGCCTAATACCCTAATTTTGAGTAATCTTTTGGTTTTGAAAAATGTGTCTTCCCCTGCAGACACAGCTTACTCATGAGCGATGGAGAGCTAAAGGCAGCTCTACCTTTGCAGAGCTTGCCAGGAAAGAGAGAAGGCCAGTGTTCTGGTTTCAGCTCGGACAGAGTTAATTTTCTTCCTAGCAGCTGGCATGGTGCTGTGTTTTAGATTTAGGATGAAAATAATGTTGATAACACACTAGTATTTTAGTTGTTGCCAAGCAGTCAAGGACTTTTCAGCTTCTCATACTGCCCTGTCAACAAGAAGGCAGGAGGTGCCTCAGAAGCTGCAAGGGGACAGAGTCAGGACAGCCGACCCAAACCCAAACCAGACAAAGGCATATTCCAGACCATATGATGTCATGCTCAGTATATAACTGGGAAAGTAGTAATGGGGAATGTATCATGCTGTGCTCCCATTCTTTCTACTCATCCTCTACTGGGACAGCCATTTGAGCCCTCTAGTCAACACGGAACACCAAGTCCTAAAAGAAAGACCAATAAACACCAAAGCTACTTGTACCCGATAGTAATTAGCATGATACATCAAGGATGCCTGGGAAT
This sequence comes from Psophia crepitans, assembly GCA_013399095.1. Classification (NCBI taxonomy): domain Eukaryota; kingdom Metazoa; phylum Chordata; class Aves; order Gruiformes; family Psophiidae; genus Psophia; species Psophia crepitans. The sequence goes on along the minus strand of VWZZ01008172.1, from coordinate 312,133 downwards.
AGTGCATTGATCCACAGTAAAGAGTTAAGGGATGAGCCTTCATACTTTAGGGGGATGATTTCAGACCTAGCAAGGACCTGAAATACAGCAAGATCTGCTGTTATGATCAGTGGAATCATCTGAATCATTTACACCTTGCTTCAGTGTAAGCAAGGTTAGGTTCCTGTCCAGTCATCTCAGATTCTGCAATAGCATACATAAAAGCTGAACAGGCATTTCTGTCCCCCTCCTCACCAGCCTGGCACTCTGTTACACACATTTGCCTAAAACAGACAAAATACTAACTATAATAAAACATTTCACTGTTATAAAACTCAGCTGCATTAACGAGCGAAACTTTTTGCACTTCAGCTTCTTCATCCATGGGCTAATGGGACAGGTACCACTCTTACTTCACCAAGCATGTTCTACAGTATGCAAGACCAGACACTTTGTATGTTGCAACCATGTAGTACTTCAGCTAAGCAGACAGAGAGTTTCTTTACATTTTTCTATTTTTCCATATCAACACAGATATTGCTTCTTTCAAAAGGTCATCTTCAGTTTGAGAAAAAAAAAATTAGACTTAGAGTTGAAAGTACACTTTAAACTTAATGGAAATATCTGAAAACAAAACATTACAGTATAATCTGTCATTCATTTTGCTTTGGATCCTTCACTCCTGAAATGTCTGCAGTTAAAAACTACAGCAAGAAAAAAGTTAAAACTGCAGGCCTGGCTGTGGAAAGTAATAGAGAGATTCCCTGCTAGTGCTGGCCAAGTTGGTATGCACACTCAGTGTGATGCAATAGCATGCAGAGATACTAGCTGGCATCCTGAAAAGCAGCACTGCTGTGCTTGCATGGTGTCACATCTCAGGTAACATCCCTGCTTCTGGTGGTTCCAGGTCCAGAACCAAATCAGTCACAGACAGCTTGTGTTGCACCAAACTGACATAACCCAAGGCAGTTTCCACATTGTATAAAATGAAAAGACAAGCAAAGGAAAATAAGTTATTTCTTTCTCTTTTTATGGTCTCTTAATTTAAATAAAGGTATTTAAAATGCCTTTAAAATGAAAGTACAGCTAGGGAAAATTTGGTCTTGCAAATGCAAATGAAATAGGTTTGACAGATCAGCAAATGCAATAGGTTTGATTGATCATTCAAGTGTTTTGATTGTCAGTAAACTTCCCTTACCTTCATGTGTGATTTGAGATTGTCCTTGCGTGCACAGCGAAATGGGCAGAGTGGACACTGATGACTTTTCAAACCTGTATGAATCACCATGTGCCGTTTCCAGTAACTCTTCCTCTTGATAACCAAACCACAGATCGGACACTGGAAAGGTTTTCCTCCTTCTTCTTCTGAGGATTAGCAGAAGAGGAAAGAAAAAGAGAGGATCCTTTACAGCCACTTGTTGAATACTTTCCCCTTGTAAACATACTCAAGAAATCATTTTTCAGTGCTAGAATTTCATCTGCAAAGAGACACATAAGTTAAACAACAACACGTACCAGAAATCTCAGTTCCTCCCCCCTGCATATCCCTTTTCCCTTTAATCTAGTTATTCTCCCTCTAAGGAAGGTCACCGTAATTTATAAAGGTTAATGTCCCAAACATCCTTTGGCTAATCAGTAGGGGATGCTACTCTATCTCACCTGGTCCTAATGCTCCTTATAATTTAACTGAACTAGATGGATGTCTCTCATAATCATCACTTTGCAGCTTCATTTCCTACCAAAGGCCGGTTGTAGTAGGGTATAGAAAATATGCTTAACTGTTAAAAAATGATCCATTTCCATATCTGATGGTTAGCCAGAAGGGAAGCAGGATATAAAGCATAGAACAATCCATAACTTAACTGAAAAGTATTGCGGTATCAGATATATTTCACTCCAGAAGTGAATGACTTCCGAATCCCCGCTGTTGAATTTGTTTGTTATGGCTTGAGCAGATGCTGCTACAACTTCAGCCATCAGGGGTCTTCGGGTCCTGGGTTTCCTTCTGCTCCTCTAGTTGCCAGTGCTCTAAATCTACTGCCTGGCTATATGTTTGCATTCTGCTTTACTGCCCAATTCACCTAAGCTTAGAAAAGGATTCGGTGGCATTTATCAGGCAAATATGGTCAGTCTACTGAGTGTGGAACCATCACAAGGTTGAAGGAAAGAGAAATTCCTTGCTGCTGACTATACACAACTAACCATCCATTCATCCCCTCACTATGATTTCCGCTGCCTATTATAAAGAAAGGCCTAGGATTACCATGGAATTGGAAGCCTTTTTCCTCACTGCAAAAGACAAACTATTTTCTAACATCCAGAGCTCAGCAATGTGCATCCTGCTATTTAGAAATTCTCAGAATATTTAATCTTGTTATTATCAGTTATTTCCTACTGATAAGGTTATAGCAAACATCAAATTCCCTTGATGAAGAACTAAGTGATAAAAACCTCCAGAAGATTTGTCATATCCTAAAATATAATTCTTGCTATTAGGTAGGAAACAAAACCACCATAATTCAACTGATTAGGCAGTCATTATGCAAGTACAAAAAAGGACACATTGTCAAAGCACGCACTTCTGCAAGTACAGAAATTCTCCTCGTGAAATACTGTATCATGCTCAACATATTATCAACTTGTTCCCCTCTCTGCACCTCTAAAGAATAAGCCAAAACTGACGCTAGAATTGCTTGTGTTTCAGTTTTTAAACATCTTTACATCTTCACAAAAGGCAGGAGCAAGACAAACCAATAGAAAAATACATTAGTAGCATTTTTACCTATAATTTCTTTTCCTTCTACCATATCTTTTCTCCATCCTCTGGTTATCAACTCAAAGGATCCAGAAAAGAAATGTGTAACAAGCTATTACATGTTTTCCACCCCATTAAAAATAAATCTGCAAACGAGATGGATCAATAGTAATTTAGCACATTACAAAATACGCAAAGAACTGGACCAAATGCATGTGACTTCACCAGTAACAATCACAATTAACGGCAAACAGGAATTACGGCACAGTTCTCCAAAGCTGAACCTTGTTAGCTCTTTACTCTATACACCTCAGCATAAGAAAGAGGGGTTTCACGCTTTCAGCTTTCCTTCATTTACATGATGTCTGTTTTACGTCACACAGTGTCAATTAGTTGGAAAGAGTGACTCCAGTGAGGACAGAATCAGCCAGTGCTTCCCAAAGAATCTCCAGGAACAAAACTGCAGGCATCGCAGGCAAAAAGTTACACCAAACAGGCATTCAGTCAGTTAAAGAAGGGTCTGCCTCCCATACTCTTTCAAAAATGACATCAGAACTTTAACAGAGATCCCAGGTTTCCTTTTAAATTTCATCTGAAACGCATGAGCATTTTATAAAATTGGCAATATTAGCAGACTGATAAAAGAGTTAGTTCTCTGTATCACTTTACTATAACCTATGAAAGTAATGATTATGTCCACCAAACCTGACAGGCAGTTTCAGAGGTGACTATGCTCCGGTAAGCCATGGCTACAGCTTCTTGCCTGTAATAATTCTAAGTAAATATCTCAACATAGTGGACAGAAGAGCAGCAGGCAGCTCTTGTTATTAACATATTCATCTTTATATAGCTTCCATCTTTGCTGTTCCTTACTTGTCGACATCTAATTAATCTCACTGAGTATTGATCTCATAACCAAAGCTAGACGTTGCTGGTGGGTAAGTGAAACAGATTCATAACAACAAAACAAATTCACCAGTGCCTTAAACGTTCAAAGTATGAGAGGGGAAAAAAACCCACCTCTCAAGCTATGCCTACTGGGAAAAGATGTCTCTCTCTGGGAACAAGACAAAAAAAACCCAATAAAAACATGTCTCAAGGAGCAGACACATGCAAAAAAAGATAAAAAATTATAAATCGAAATACTATTTTTTGCTTTTAGTGCCACAAGGTTGTAGATACAAAAGGAATCAGGAACATGCGACATTTATTTTCATGGCAAATATACATTCTCAGCTGCCCGACTCAGCTTTTACAGAAGTGAAGTCTTCAATCAAAGGCCACTAAACGGTGACCTCTTTTTGCAAGCTGCATTTCTCCATGGCTGAAAGAATCAAGGAGCCTGGCTATCCATAAATCAACATCCAGATATGCTAACCAACAGCTTGCTTTTTATTTTCAGTCAGTTAATTATTTAGAAAGGAAAAACTTAATAGCATATCAGAAAATGGACTTAAAGAACTTTTGTTATAAACATTGCACTATAAAGTTTGCTTGGATGCCAACTGGCATTGGCCCAGTGCGTATGAACTGAAAGAAAACACCCTTCCTCTTGGGATACTAGTCTCATGTATTATAAAAAATGAATAGTTCTTCGTTGGTTACCAAGGACCTGAGGCAGTCATCTCCCATTGTTATCTTTTAGCAGCACAGGATGCTTGGGCCTTCAGCAAAGAGAACAGTTGCTAGGAATTTGCTGCATCAGAACAAGTTTATAAAGAGCCGGTACTGCCAGCATGCTGGTATGGAGCACTCCCCTAGTATAAGCTGCACACACAAATCCCACAGTTTGATGGTCAAACACAGAACCTGGATTTTACTACAACCATTTACTTTTCCCCACTAAAAACTTATGATATGAACAGCTTTTTCTCTAGCACAAAACAAACTAGTAACTTCAAATAAATTTTAACCTTACTCCTTTTCTATACATTGCTGCCTTTCTCATATGAAGGTCAGTCTTCATGAAGAAAGTTACATTAAATTAATGCCCACAGCCACATTGGTGTAGCCAGTGTGGGTACTCCTATTCCCAGACAAGAGGACCTTTCCTTAGTTTAGCTTATGTTACTCAAAAAAGTACTTCATCTACACTGATGAAAACCTTAGGCCAGACCCATGCCAAGAATAGTATGCCACTTAAATTGCCTTGACAAAGCACACCAGCAAAGCATTTGTGGAACACATGTAACTCAGAACAAAAAACTGGCACCAGCTGCGCTGCATCGCATACCCTCCCTCCTCTTCCAAGGGAGGAACGAGCATTGCTGTCCATCTAAGAGCTTCTCCACTATGAGTTTATACCAAGAGCTGCACGGGGACAGATCAGACCTCCACAATATCCCTAAACAAAAAGGCTAGGTCAGAAAGACAGCAGTGCAATTACGCAACGTTCATGTCAGGCTTCATGTCTGTACACCTGTACAGTCAAGCTAGTATTCCTGATAACACTCAGCCTGATAAAGCTCTAATACACTGAACCACTTTGTGCATCTCTGAAGATAGCTGATGTGCTTCCTTCCACTCTGCAGCAGAACACCACTCTAGGGAGAACACTGGTGACATCTGAAGCTGTATGTTCTACCGGAAACATAAATCTATGATGTGAACTTTTTATAGAAAGAGATGAAAGAAACTTTATTTTTCCTTATTTTGAAGACGGATCATTTAAATTTCCCTGCACAGGTTGCCAGATTTTGAAAGCTTTTGTTACCAAGACTGTTTTTTCTTATTCCCTATATGCCTATGATTCCTTGACTGCCAACAGCTGGAACTGGTGGAAGGAAGTCAGAAGTGTAAAATGGTTCTTGTTGAGCAAATCAGAGAAATGCAGTTCGCCTTTTTTTTTTTTTTTAAATGACAAAGGATTGTAAAATACCGAACTGCTCCAAAAAATTTTAATGAAAAGTGGCAACATAATAATATACTCTGGTAAATTAGGACAGGGGAGTAAGCGATTATACAAAAGTCCATTTGTGACAGAGACAGCAGGAGGGAGAATTCTCCCTTGTCCAATATTTCAAAAGCACTAGTTTTGTACATGCTCACTGATACCGTGAGCTCCCTAACAGGGATTCTTTTGATCTTCTCTGTTAAATATTTTTGTGGACTTACTCTGAACTTGGTAAGAGGTGCAAATAGCATTATACGGAATAAAAAATTTTTTAAAAATAATAAAAAAAAGTACTGAACTGTACACTCATATCTTTCAAATACAGAAACATTTGTGACAGTTTGGTCTTTGCATGGTATTTTAAAAAGCTTTTCTATTGCTTACCTAAAATACCTATTTCTTATTCCCATAATACAAGGAATCAAACCAAATCCAGACCTGTTAAAGAGATGCTATACAAGCCATATATCAAAACAATTACATTCTACTTAGTGGCTCAAACTGTATCCATACCTGTACTAGTGGGTTTGGATGCTCTTCCTTTAGGGACTGGCAGTAACAATAATTCCAAAGACTGTGGTGGAGTTGCTTTCTCTTGCTTCATCTCTGAAAGCTGCAGGGGATCCTCAGCAACCAATGATTTCTTCTTCTCAGCCAACAGGGTGCCTGCAGCCCTTGCAGCAACCTCCTTGAGAAGGGCAGCTGAAGAGGTCATGGAAGCCAGAGAAAGGAAAGAACTAGCTGGCGGCGGGTGCTCCTGCCCAGGAGTCATGCTTCTTTCACTCACTTTCTTAGATAAAGCAGCTAAAGTGGAGCTGGCTGACTGAGAACTAAAAGGTGAGGAAAAGGATTCAAATCTTATAGTGTCTTCAGTCCTTGAAAGAGATTTGTCCTGCAGAACGGCATTGGCTGCAGCTTTCAGTTTCAGGATAGCTGAATCAGGGGACAAACCACAGGTGGTGGTTGAGTTTGGCAGCCACTTACCTTGATTCCATATAAAGTGACTACTCGCATTGTATTGGTCACTTTGTTCCTGTTTCTCAGCAAGCTTTCTGGCAAGAACACTTAGCTGCTGGGCATGATGAGCAGGTGGGGAGAAGGAGAGATTTGAGCCAAGATTTACAGGGGACTCGACCCTGCCATTGACTGTAACAGCAGCATCCAGCTTGAGGGAGCCAGCTTCCAGTAGCCGCCTCAGGTTACTACTCAGTGGCTTATTTGGACCAGGAGGTTCTTCTTCACACAGAGGTGACACATCAGGAGAAAGGTGCTCTTTACTCTGTAGCGTGTCTCTTAGTGCCTCATTTTCAATGGATCCCAGCTCCGCTGTGTTGCTGCTAGGAGTTGCACTTCCCAAAGAAGTATCTGGGGAAGTGGACTGCTCTTGGATTCTGTCTTCGAGAGACAACTTAAAGTTCTCCTGGACTTCTCCATATGATGCTTCTGAAGGAGTTTCTGAAGAATTTCCAAACCAGCGTTCTTCTTCACTGAGTTCACCTTCCACTTCTTCCTGTCTGGTACCATCTGTGGGGAACCAACACCAACAGTATTATTTCCAAATCTGTGTAAAATAAATTCTTAGCACGAAGTATGCCTGGCCTCTGCATGGCCCACCTGAATAGTCACCTAACATCCCCTAAAGTGCATAGACTTGGCATCAGCCTGGACTGAGTGACTAGGAAAAAGTTTTTTTGAAAATGAGTCTGTCTTTGATGACAAAATCATGACAAGCCTGCCATCTTTCAGTCAGCATAACTAGAACAGCTAAAACTGCAACAATACAAATATACATTACATATATTCATATATTGTAAATATTTCATTATCTGTATAGTCTGCACATCCTGCAAAATATTATGAACTCTGTGGTACAAAGCAGGGATTTACAAGGCCCAGAAATTACTGGATACTTGTGTCTGTACAGCTAGCACAGGCAGGCCTTCAAAATAAGATCAGGTGTGTAGCTACTCAAAGCAGTTCCTTCCAGTGACTTTAAATCTCAGCCCAATCCTGCAGTGACCCCTATCTAAAATAAAATAAAATTTGTACGGATGATACACAATTCATTCCTGAATAGCTGAAATGACTAATACATGAATGCAGGCTAAAGGTCTAATCTCTCAAACTATTTGGGAAAAGAATATCATACACACAATTGGAGGTTTTTTTCTTCTGATAGAGACACTGTTTGCTTGTCATTTGCTTGTCAGTCTTCACTAATGTTAAAGTTTTTAAGGCCATCCTAAACTGAACTTAGTTTAGCTGAAAAGAAAAAAAAAAAAAGAGTGTTGGTCTCAAGGCAGTTAGTTACATTTTCTTCTCTCCGGTAACCACAACACATCTAGTCTCTCCTGAGACCCAACTGACAGTGTTTAAAGCACTGTGACCCTGGATTGCTCTTCCTCCTGATAGGTATTCAAAGCCACACAGACATGACCAATACTTTTTTTGCAGATCTTGCTGGCCAACCAGAACATAGTTAAGAACAGCAGCAATGCTAGAATTAAATTCATGTTATCTTCTCTTGCCAGATACCTCTCACATTTCTTTCTTTTAGACTCAGTGTCCCAAGCTACAAAAGAATCTTTGTAATCATACCACAGTAGAACAAAAGGATTTAGTATAACCCTCCACTGACACTCTGGAAATGAACTTGCATGGTATGTACTATATCTATGATCATGCATTACTCCCAGATTCCCTATTTAATTCCAGCAAATTACAGAACTTGGAGAGAAGCTGATGAATAAAATCTTAGATTTATATTATTGCTTTGATCCAATGAATTTAAGGAAAAAAACCCAAGCCAATGTATCATGAGTACAGAGATACCAACATACACTCTCAAAGCATTTTTTTTTTTTAATGTTATACAGAACATGAGGAATAGTCTCTCATAGTAACTTCCTTTTACTTAAAAACCTTTGGAAAAAAATTGACCAATGTTTTAACAGCCCACAATAAAACCGCTCAGTTACCTTAGGTTTGTAATTCGAGCAGAAAAGGGCTAGCATCCTTCCTATTCAAAACAAACAAAGGCTAAGCAAACTCCAAAGCACTTACCTAAAATTATTTTGATATTATCCAAGTTAACATCACAGATACAGGAAGATTAACAATAACATGTGCATAAAGGCCAATACCAAGCACGTTCAAATGAAGGAGGTAGATGCTAATGAGTTGAACCAGCACTTAAGCAGGTTACAGGAGAACTGAATGTATTCCCTTTTCACCCTGTGAACATTAAAAAGTAACTTGAGGCATGTCTGTACAGTTGGGTGCATGCAGATGAGAAATCCATCCACTCATCCCAGATGCAACCAAGTTCTGGATTGGAAGCAAAAAAAAGCATCTTACTGGCACTTTGCCTCAACCAATACCCCAAGAACAGGACACATCCTTTGGGACACAGCCTGGAGTTCACACCACTACATAGCTTCTGAGCCAGAGCTAGCCTGCATACGTCTGCTTACATCCATCTGTGTTAAAACAGCCTCTCCTCTCCCCTGCAAGCCCTAACCTCTCTGTCTCTGCTCCCCATCCATAAACTGTGAGGGAAAATTGCATTTTCTTTCACTCATCCAAAAATTACATTAAATATGAGAGATATTTAAGTGTAAATGGTTACAAGAGGAAGTGGGTTTCCATTTTAGAGAAATCTCCAGCTTACTATATCTCCAAACTTATCTGTTTCTTGCCATGTACCTCAACTTCTTAATGCTGATTATGCTGCCCAGTCACAACCAGCCTTTAAAGTACCAGTTAATAACACTGTTTTACAAATTTCTCAATCTTGTTCATCCTACTTGCACTGGAAATGAATTCTTCCTTCTCACCTGCACCAGTTTTTGCTCTAACCATAGAAGTAATGTCCTTCATGTATTTTCACTATCTATCTCTCCTCTATGAAGATGACCTCTCAGGGAACACTCTCAGTAGCTGAGGAACAGGACACTTATTTGAAGTTGAAAGTAAGGATGGGGGGAAAAAGAGCTACATCTGCTACGGCAGAGCTGCTACACAGCTTTCTTTGACGGTAACACAACTACACTATGCCTGGAACCAAAAAAAAAAAAAAAGGTAGCAGTAGCAGGAGAGATGGGAACAGGACATAAATTGCCTTGCTTTTTCCAGACACGCACGTTCTCCTTTGGTCTTGCCTATCTGAAGAGCAGCCACCAACATTGACAGGGAGCAGCAGGAGTGCAGTACTCTTCATTTAAAGGCTTGCTACCGAGTCCAGAATTTCCTTCCTCTTTGGGCAACACAGTGAGAGCTCACCTTCCTGTTGCTAATCTACCTGTAACCACTGAAGTACTCTCACAAATCTCCAAGCAGTCTCCATAACAAAGGGTGAATTTCTTCTGAAGCACCTCTATCCCAAAAGCCAGCTGGATTTTTTTTTCCTGTCAGTTCGGTTTTCTTCTGTAGCCAGAAACCAGACCTCTAACTGCTGACACAGTTCTAATTTTGCTCTTCTCAGTAATTCCCTCAGTTGCTACAGTACCAAGTCCACTGTATTTTAAGGCTGTAAGGTTAATACTGAAAAAGTCAGCATCAGTGTCATACCATGAGCTCAGCCAAGCCTCCTTTGAAACACCAGTGAATTGGTTTAGAAGCATAACAGTGAGGCCTGGCGATTTCACTTCTAAGCAAAGTTGCCATTCAAGCCCTGAAGGCAGGATTTTAATTCACATTGACTTCTGAGCCTGTGAGTTTGAACAAGCTTGAGAACTGCAGGAGAAATCAGACCAATCCACCAACTTTCCCATGATTTCAAATTAAACAAAACCTTCCCTCAGAACTCAGAGGGTTCACAGGACACCCAGATCAGGTCTGTCTGAAACAGGAACCAACTCCATGTGTCTGTCAAGAAACTCCAGCTGTCTTTCAGGTCTGTGGCAGAAGATTTGCATGACATGTTTTCCCTTTCTCTTGCAACATGACTAAGGAGGCTCCAGTGAGAAGTCCTTGAAAGCTAGGAATAGAAATGTAATACCACATTTAAATTTCTTCTCTCCACCATAAACATACCATAGTTTGCTACTACAGAATTACTCATGAACATCAAGCTGCTGGCATTTAATGGGTGAGAAACCACACGTAAGTTGCAAAGCAGGAAAAGGTAACTCCAGAGTCAGGACCAAATTCTCACCAACTTCATTTGGAAGACACCCTTGGCTGGAATCTCAGCAACTTTTACCAAGTAACCACTCACCGGATTGCCTCTTCTCAACATGACTCAAGGGTCCAGAATTGCCAATGCTTCTCTTTCCTGATTTCAATGGCAGTTCTGGAAGAAGAACCACTTCCCAAACCATTTGTCACTGGCAGAGTCTAGTGGAAGTTACAGATGTCCTGCATGCTTCTGGACTACCCCATCACACAGCACCCAGGAGCCTCACACAAGCACTTCCACTCCTGTCAGTGACGACAAAAGGCATCAAAGTACTGTTGGGCAACTGCTGCCACTTATGTAGCCCAATATCAATCTCTGGCAAAGCCACAAATGTGTGCAGAAGCACTGTTGAAGAAGTGCCAGTTTCCCTCACTCGCCCACTCATCTGCTTGTTTTCAAATACAGAGTTCTGTTTCCTCTTCAAGAGATCAGTTTGACAGACAAATCTTATTGATCCCAAAGTAGGTTATTTCACTTTGTGAGCATCTGCTCTTTTACTTAGAGCGGTGATTAGCATTTGACCCTGATATCAATAGGAATGTAAATATTAATTTGCCCAAAGTACTTGTATCTTAAAACTGAAATGACAAACATGTTTGCTGATTCATAAACTGAGCCTTCCAATTCAAATGCTGGGAACTTTAGCTGTACCCAACATAATGTACACGTTCCATTCCTGAAAGTGGCATGTGTGAGATGATCCATGGTTCCACTTTGTAGGACTTGGGGTGGAGAAATATGAATGTAGCAGACTAGACCTAGAAACAGGCTGTGCAGCACACAGAAAAGGGAAGAGTCTCCAAGTTGTGGCACTGAGCAACAGACACAGGCAGGGAAAATGTGATTGAAAGAACACCATTTGGACCACCAGAGATTATCTGAGAAGAGGTTACAAATAGGGCACCCACCCCAAAGAGACTGAATTTTCATGCGAAGAGGGAGAAAATTTCACTTTAACCATTCAGTGCAAGGAGTACATTAAAAAACTTCATACAGAACAAACATTGCAAATCCATATGCTACAGTGATATGAAACACATGGAACTTTTCATTTTCATTCAGTAATCCCATAATTACAACAAATATAAAAGTATGTAGAAGTCATATAATTTCAAAGAAATGCACAGAGGAAAATTGTTGATGAGATAAATTAGGAAAGATTGCCCTAACTTCAGCTACATGACCAGGATTTAAAAGCACAAGAGAGCCAAACCTCATTTTTATTATCTTGATATTCAAATATGTTGATCTATATAAGGATTTCAGATATGACCATTCAAGTTTGTGTCAATCTAAATAAAGTTACAATTGCATTTGTTGGGTATTTGGCACCCAGGTCATCTTCCTAATTTGTTGCCCCAGCAGTTTATCTTATTCCACCTCTAATGCCTATCATCAACCATTCTCTGTATTGTCTTATACTGAATACTATACCTAGGCCTACTGAAAGAGCTAGGATTAAGTGATAGGGTTACACTAGGGAACTGAGGAGCTCTGCAAAGACACCTAAAGAATTTACAAGGATGCATTAAACTTAAATGAAGCAGTAAGCCATCCATAAGGAGTTCTGAGGAAACACAGACTGACTCAGAGGAGCGATCAGTTTAAGGCCAAGTAAATAGGCAGGTGCATCAAAAATAAGACAGAGACAACACCTGAACAACCTAGAACTTCGCCTCATGTGACTTTATCAAGAATAGCAAGAAAAAGGGAGTGAATGAAGAGAAGCAACAGCCGACAACCGAGAAGGCATGGACAAGGCATTTAACCAGTCATGGACAAGGAAAAGGTGAGAGAGACAGTAAACTGATGTGCTCATGTTTGGCCTCCAGGATGGCTTTCCATGTCCTACTCCCTCCTGTCTCTTTCCTCAAAGAAGGATTAGGGATCAGGCCAGAGGCCAAAACATGCCTTTCTGGCAGTCCATTTCAGAATACTCTCTCTTTACAGGTGCTGTAACCCAGGTTCCATCATGACTGTTACCATCAGCATCATATCCAACTAAGAGGAGTTTTCCATCACATGATGGCTGTATGTTCAAGAAAAGAACAGAGAATCACAATGTCTCCATCTTAGCTCTGCCAGTCAGCCAACTTACAGGAGGATGCTCACTTCCTTCAGGCAAACCCAGTAAGTACCACTGGCACAGAAGCCTTAAAATTTGCCAGAGACTGGTGGCTAGCCACCCTGGCCAGAACAGTTCTAGTGGAACAAGGAAAGCAGAAGCCATACTGGAGAAGCTCCAGCATGAAATTAAAGGAGAGGAACTTGAAGTCCTAACTGCAAATGGCACAGTCAATGAGAACTATCAACCACAAGTGTCACATCAGAATTTAGTGCAGACCAGGTAATACAGAGGAGAAAAGAAAGGAGGAGGCAAGAACTGAACACAGTAGAAACCTCTAGGTAAATTATGTACAATGTGTAAGTGCATCATTTTAGCAATGGTAAAAAATAACTACAAAAGATCACTTGCTAATATCACATCACTTGCTAATTCACATTGTCTCTGGGTGTCAGTTTGACATAAACCCTTGCTGATTTCACAGCCAGGTACTATAGAAGGCAGCATGCGCAGGCCTAAAAATGGCAGTCGCAGCTGGAAAGTCTATTCTGTGGTATCCTACATAAATTCCTCAGTTTAGCTGCCTACAAACTACCCCTTTTGTATTCAGGCTGGTTTTTAAGCAGTTCAAATAAAAAAAGAGTTAACGTCATTTCTTTGGGCTGAACAACCCCTGAGGGTTCCCACACTCACCAGACCATGCAGATGTGTGTGCTTTAGGACTACCTCAGAGCAGCTGGGCACACTGTGCGCTGACACCTCACAGGCTCCACCTCTAGAAAGCACTTACAGCCACCTCTGATTAGACTATATATCCAGAGCAGCAGCTATGTTGATTTTCCCACTGGGATGCTTGCAAGAAAATCATGATTTTAATAAAGACACAAAGGCCTGCCTTAACTCTTTTTATTATATCAACAGCAGCAAATAAAAGTCACAGTTACATAAACAGTCACATGCTAGAGTGCCCTCAGTCCCCCATTTTCCCTTCGTGATTTCTGTGACCTATAATAGGTAAGCAGCACAGGAAATCACTGTCCTCTTTGAATGGAATTTCTGGCTCGCTCACTTATCAACGGGATGATTATTCAACTCTTGACCTCATCACAAAATGGTTTAGCAGTGTTGCTGGTGCTTGATCCAAATTTCTCTACTGTAGGTTGACCTAGAGAGAGCAGCACAGCTGCAAGAAGGAACTGCCAAAAAGCCATAGCTCTTCTGTTCTGTCCTTCTCCCCCGTGTTTAAGATGTGTGAAAATACTCACACAATTAGACCCGAAAAGAAGCCCTAGGTAGGACTCTCTATTTCATCTCCACATCTTCTAAAATAATGATTTTCCTAACTGGAGGGAAGGAGAAGAGGGGAAAAGAAAGGCACAGCTTTTAAAGACAAGGCATATATCCTCTACTTTTATCCTAACTTAAAGTGACTTTGAAAAAAATCCACTTAGAAGAAAACCCCAGAATATTCACCTAGCAATTTCTCTAGTACTGCTTTTTTAATAAAGGGCTCCAAGACGAACAGTATGAGAGAAAGTTAATTATCTTCCAGTAACTGGAACTCTTGAGGATGTGTTGCCCATATGCACAAACGGTGAATGTGCAGAAGGCCCATGCATTCAGGTTTGTCAACTGCTAGACAACCACAGGTCAAAATGCATGTACAGCACCTCAGTTTCCTCTCAAAGGCAGAATCCAGGTGTGATGGACTCTTTCAAGGAAGGGAAGCAGGAAAAAGCTTGTGACAGACAACATAAAACTGCCTTTATTTCCTTTCCCTCAAAGAAAAATTTTCTAGTAGATGAGAAACAGAGACAGTAGCCTTTTATTTTCAGCCACAAGCCCCAGAACAAATGTGTCAAGTGGATTTCACTGCCTGCCAAAAAGATCGTTCTTTTACTAGCTAAGTACCCATGGAAGAGGACAGAAATACATGCTTTCTTTACAGGTGAGCTGTCACTACTTGATGAAGTTTCTCAGGGCTGTTGACAGACCACAAGATAGGACCCAATAGTGACAACAATCTGATGTCCCTCAAAACAAGTTCTGCAAAGGTAACTTGTAGTACGATAGATGTTTGACATCTTGCCTCCACAAAAGATTAACTATTCTGCTGTTCTAGGCAAGAGGTTATAGTCAGTAGCTGTGGGATTAGTGTTTGAGGAGTGTTGCTTCCACTGGGACTCTGAGAGGTTAAGCACCAAATGAACAGACATTGCCTTACAGTGCAGTTAGAAGACACTGTTAAGGTGACAAAAGCTCAAGACCAACAGAAGCAGTGGTCCTGTGCCCTCCCTTACATTTGTTCTGTTCTTTGTTTGACTGCTTGGTGAGCCAATTTCAACTTTCTAATCTGGCAGAAAATTACTCTGCCAAGAAATCAGAACAAAACTGATGCGAAGGAGGCAGGAATAGGGAAGCAGGAAGAGTCGTCAACCATCTGAGCCACCTATCTCCTGAGGTCTTTTCGAGTGCAAAGCATATCACATCTTGTCAATAAAAAACACCAGAGGATTTTCCCATCCCAAACCTCAACAATGTACCACACCTCTCAGGGAAGAGCCGGCCTGTGCAGTCAGGATGGCCACAGTAGTCAGTATCACCCAGGCTGATTTAGAAGCCTTATCTGGGACATTTGCAGCTGCATTGGCTACCATAGACTCTTCTGATACCAATTAAAAGAAAAACCTCTTCTCTAGAATTGGTTGGCAGCATCTTCCTGGGAGAAGAAAAGTCTTAAAGACCCAAATAATGTATTAACAGTGAGGTCCAATAATCAACAACCCTGAAAAGTAGGTGCGCAGAGCAGTATATCTTATAGTGTAATATATATGTTTAACAATGTTACATATCTATGGACATATATATATATGTGTGTATAATAATATATGTACAATATTTGTCTCACTACAGTTCAGAATCACTTTGTTCTAGCTGAATTTTGCCACTATTTGAGGCTTAGTGAGCTGAAGTTCTTGACATATGTCCATGAAACAGAATGGAACATGTATGGCCTTAGAAGAAGGGAATATTTTTGAAGACCACACCACAATAAAGGACCCTACACAAAAAGCTCTCATCAGCTGACTTGACCAATACCTAGAAGTCATGAAGTTAGACAAAGACGGTTGATTTTTATGATTGAGGTTTTCAGAAGAACCAAATATTTCTGAAGTCAGCTTATGCTGCAAAGGCTGTCTAGTAGCCCCAAGACAGATTCATAAAGCACATAAAATATGTTTTGTAAGGAAAATGATTTTCTATTGTTATACCGACACTTTATGGTACCGATGTTCTTCTTGTAACACTTTTATGGAGACTGAGCAAAATACCACAGCCAGCCTTATTGGAAGTTTCTTCCACAGACCCTCGTGAACATCCTATAACAACTTATAGTTGAGTTTGGACACACCTTTCATAAAGCACAAGATAGTGATCAGACTAAAGGAATATGGTCAGCTGAAAACCTGAAGTTTGTACATGAACATATCAAAGGAATACATCTCTTTTGCCTGATGAAAACAGAGAATACAATAAACCATTTGCTATAAAACCAAACATTTTTTAGGCAGCAACTTCTCAGCCAGATTCAAGTTCCTTATCAGGAATTTCAGGCTTCTCTTCAGCTTCTTTTTAAACCAGCTATCATATCAGATTAAGACTGTGATAGAGCATTACAAATCTGAGAATAAACTTAATATGTGGGAGAGCAACTGTTATTCCCACGTTCTGTTTGAAACAGAAATCAGCTTTAACAATCTTTGATGGTTCAAGTGGTCCATGTGCAAGTTTACCCAGAGAGATTCCCTGCACCTGGAGTGGTAGTCCACTTGTGACCAGCAATATTTTAAGATTTCCACCATGGGCCTTCATTAGAAATTAAAACCTAAACTATTCCAGCAAACAATTTCAAAAAGCTGGCTACAACCAGGTGATGTCCAAATGAGGGAGCTTAGTTTCCACTCTAGATCAAATTATTGTGGGAGATAATGACATGAATGCCATATGGTCAATCCAAGAATCCATAACATTTCCAAGTCATCTTTGAATGACAGTTAACTCCATGAACAAGAAGAGATCTTATTCCTTTGGCAGGTCATTAATGAAATATTCTTTGAAAAGTTGCTTATGGAACACAGAACTAGTGTCTCTATTAGGAAATTCTAAGCAGAAACACAAAACTGCCTTATCTTAAACATAGTCTATCTGCAAACCACAGGCTCAGTTACTCATTTCCAAATGACCACTTGCTTTGTAGTAGTTCAATTCTAGGTCATAGTCTTTTATTGTATATTTGAGGTAGAAGACAACAAAATACAGATTTAATTTTTTTCTGATGAGATCTCAGGCTGCAATTATCCCTGATTTACAAAAGAAATCGAAGGAAGAAAACCCATGGTCAGACTAGACAATCACTATGAGCTCAAGCAGTGAAGCAACTCAGCACTCTGAATCTATCATCACACAGTTCTGTCTAGGTGTTATCGAAGACAATATCCATTCACTTGGACAATTCTGCTTGAGAAAACGCAAAGATTATACTACGTTATCAGGATAATTAGAAGAAAAAAGGAGAACAACCACCTCAGTTTTTAATACCTTTATACTTTAAAAGGCCACGGATTTCAAGAATGGAGGTGGGCATATGTGAATGATCACGGAACCAAACTAAAACTTGACCTACAACTTGAAATAAAAGGCTCAGAAAAAAAAAATTCATCCATTTTCAGAGAGGTAAACTTCTACCTTCAACAGCTCAAGTAAGATCAGCAGAATTTTTTTTTCCTGCATACCCTACAATACCACCTTTTCGGTGCTGTGATGATCAGTCTCCAAGACAAAGACTAAGCATAAGCATGGTTTAGAGAATCTATGTGCTGACTGGATGGCTCAACACGCAAGTGATTATATTCTTCTTGGCTGTCGGTGGTATCCACAAGGCCTTGGCAGACCCCAGACGACAACAGGGAGAAGCACCCTTAAAAATATCACTTTTACTGAAGGAAGGCATTAAGCATGAACAGTAGAGTTTCTTACATCACATTTCGTGTGATCCAGGTGCCAAAAAAAGGCAGGAAAGCTTTGCTTTCTATTCTTCATTTAACTTGGTAACAAATAAAACTGGTGGCCCACTCTGTTCCGCATACCTATGTTCTCTGGTTTTGAGCTACATCTATAAACTGCCTGCTCCTATTCAGTGCCTTCATCAGCTAACAATTCATCTTAATTAAGGCCTGCACCTGACCTGTCACCTCCCCAGAACCAGCTGCAGTGATAGCTGTCTTAACTCTTTACTGCGACAAAATGCATCTTCATTGCCTGAAATGCACTGCAAGCTTCGGTACAGTCACAACCCCAACAGTAAAAAGTAAGCACAAGAATCCTCATATGTTCCTCACAATTTACAGCAGCCAAGAATAATGTGATCTGTGTATGCTATAGATTACTGTAAGGATGATTTCCCCTCAATACATGCAACTTATTTTAGTGTGGCTAGTCATTTAAAACTGACAGGGTCACCGTAGCAACATGATTTGAGTCACCCTCACAGTTGGAAAGGAAGCCGATGAGATGTTGCAAGTGTCAATTCCACTGGCAAAAGGGGCTGACTAAAGTGAGAAAAGTATTCAAACATGCCACTCTGTTGCGTACAAACAATTTGCAATGAAAATAAATAACTCCCAAATCACAATTGCAATTTAGCATTATGGCCTGGGAACAACTATAAGTTTGCAAGAAGTTCTCACGTTACCTGAAAGACTAACATTTATCTAAAAGCTCCAGGAAAGAGGCATAAATCACCTATGCTCTGAGCTGTGCTGCACAGGGCAATTCCAAACTTTCCTAGGGGACAAACCATTGACCAAAAGGTTAATCGAGGCACCAAAACCACGCTGGTTGATTACCTGTTCCTTCACCCATTCATTTCGAGGAGCTGCCCTCATGTGTTGTACACACCATATAGGATCATGCCCTTTAGCAATCCAGAGTAAATTTACCATAGCTACCACCATGTATCAGAAAAAATTGTCTGCTAAGGTTGATAAATCGGTCAATTACCTGCTTCCTTGACTTGTATTCTTGTGTAAGGATGTTTTCATCCTTACATTACCAGTACCAGTACCTATGAGAAGATGATCTGCACATTCCCAAAACAAACTATTTAAAGTACTAGCAAATCCTTAATTACTATAAACAAGATTACAACAGCCTTATTTAAACAAAGTTTCTAAAAACCAAAGCAATAGCTCCAGAAAATAAAGCTCCCTTGCTGTAATTATTTGAGGTTGCTGTCCCCACACTTACTCTCGCTCTGTGCATGATCCTCAGTGCTCCCTCAGCCCATCTGAATGCCACAGCAAGAGCACCTGCTGTCTTTCCATCCATACCCCCTGCAGGGCTGGGCATACACATGCACATGAAGTCATCAGCCTCCCCTCAGCTCCTCCTATGAAGCCCAAACCACCTTCCTTCTCAAGCCACACACTCCCACCACCCCTATAAAATACGAAGAAATCATTACCATACAGAAGGCGGCAAAGACAAGCAGATACTACTGAAGCACTGCAATTACTGACTTAATCTTCAAAGTAGAGATGCTTTAGTGCCCCTGGTGGGAATCTAAAGAACAGTCCAATCCTCACAGGTGCCAGGAGAGTATGGGCAAACCACAGAAGGCCATCGCCCTTGCCAGTGAGCTGCTTTGGGCTCAAAATAGAATAGTAAATCTATGGCAAGGTAGATGTGCATTATCTCAGCTAAAATTTCCCTTTCCATGCCTCCTCTCTCACTGGTAATAGCAAGAGATTTCCAGAAAAGGAGAACAGACAATACCTGACTAACGACACAGAAGCTGAAACCAACAGGATAATAATATATTATCCTTCTTCCTCTACATGCAGAAGTTATTAAATACAAAGGACATGCAATAGACCTGGTTTCCTGTATCTCTTCAAAAGCATAGTCATATTTTAGAACTGAGAAGTGGAAAACTCCCAAGAGGGTTTGTACAGGGACAGACTAATGTAAGCCCAGCATAGCTTCAATACTTGAGTAAAGCTCTTCAGAAGGTTTCATACAGCAACATCCAGAACATATCTAGTTATTTCAAGGAGCGTGTTTTCCATCTTTTCCTCGCTTTCTTCTGTTCCTCCAAGGGACAAACTGCTCTCCAACCTCAACCATTGTTACCTTGGTTTCCCTGAGAACCTGCCAAGTGCATCCTTCCTACAGGACAACTAATTAGAATGTAAGTTCTCTTTCAAGCTGAAACATTTTGTTGGGTCACACATGCCTAGGACAGCAGGCTGACTTGCAGGCTTGTACTCCTATGTACTATACAAAACCAACAAAGGAGCAGGAGAAAATCCTTGTATCTCTCATGCACAAGGTAACCTTGAGAGCACTTTCTGATGTCTAATCACTACCATAGAAAACAGAAGTCTAGGAGACACTCAGCTGAAAGAGTTATCAGAAGTCCTACAGAAGATGACAGTATTTCTGATCTGCTGTCCCAAGCCAGGCCAACAATGTTGGGGATACTACAAATGGCAACCTTTCCTTTTCCTCTTTTCTCCAATGGATTTAAAGGCATGCTGTGACTTCTCTTGGCCCAGTTCCAAATAACTTCTCTTTCTATTAACTTCTGAACCTGCCAATAGTCTTCAGAAAGTTATAAAGTACTGATACTACCAAAATGAAAAATGGATATTTCTCTACTTTCCTACCTTTCCTGAACAATCTTCTCCAGAAAGAGAAAAATGGTCCAGAAAACTTTCCATAAATATTGACTGGCGAAGGGTTAAAAAAAGAGAAGAATTATCAGTGATAAAAGCAGTGATTTTATCACAAGTGCTTCTGGAGAAAGAAAAAGGAAGGAAACTGGTCCTTATCAACATAGTAGCACTACACAAGCATTAAAGCTGGGAAAAAAGCTGTCTGTGAAGCTCTCCCAGTAGGTGTGAAGAATATCTGAAGAGAACTTCCTATTGAGCCACAGGAAAGAAAAAACAAACAAGAACACAAAAAAGCTGGAGATGTCACATCTGTAGGCTGTTCCACTGACCCTCCAAACATCCCCACAAACGTCATGCAACTCCAACAGCTCTGTCATTGCAGTCTAGAACTCTTGGATCCAAAAACTGTTCCAAGGGACACAGTTATAACTTACGGCACCAGTAAAATTGCAAAAAAAAAATTCTTGCTTGCTGAAGAAAGGTTTTAATCTCCTGAGCACAAAGTTAACCCAGCCAGCTTCTAAGGAAGGAAGGAAGGAAGAACACAGCCTCTTTCTCTCTCTATTGCTGCAGGAGGCTGGCTGGCTGCTCTTCATATAAAGGACATATTGGAGTTTGAAGAACTGTCAAAGAAGTGGTTGCTTTCGCCTGCCTTGATGATATGATGTAGTGTTGTACATTCTGACCTATGCTTACTTTGACTTTTTTGGTCAGCTCTTTATTTCCTCTTCTGAGCACGAATAAGACATCTCAACTTCCCAACAGCTTCGGTGGCATTCTGGCAAAAGCAATTCATTCCACTCAATTTGGAAGAATCACTATCACTACATATTCAATAATCCAGACACCTCTGTTCAGATAACACATAGAGCCAGGTTTCTCTCCTGTGTGACACGTGAGTATTTGGCAAACGAGGAACACAGCATGAACCTTTACAGCACTCCGATTCTCCCTTGTGTTTTCTAACCTAGACTCAGGCTGGAGACTGGTTTACCAACAGCAGCTGGAAATGGCTGTTAACTAGCAACTAGACCTGAGTGTGTTCCAGCTCTGGCTTCATCTCTGACCTTTTCCATCTCTGATTCTAAGTTGCAGTGATATGAAGATGTATGAAACAACAGTATTGTTTCTCTCCTAGGAACATCTCCACACAACGAGAATCCCCATCTGGGAAGGCCAAAGCAACTTCCATAACATTTGCATCACCCTAGCAGCACAAGGGAGATCAGACGAAGGCTGCAAAGCTGGCCCACTGCTGATAATAAACATTAAGTCCTAGTTTAAAAATAATGTTAAGTGGAACTCAGTGAAGTCACCTTAAATTATTCTAAATATTGAAGTTGGAAAGGTAGTGACAGCAAATACTGTGAACTTTCTTTCCCTTTTATTTCAATACAGAAAGATAAAACCCCACACCAACCACTCAAGACATTGACTCTTAGAAAAACACTTTTGAAATATATGGAATTCTTGCTTTGGAACACATTTACGAAGGTTGTTCCGGTGATCAATAAAGTAAAAGAAACAACAAAATCACCTAGAAATCTCTAACAAACAAAACATGGGAAGCCTCAGATCAAGCTGCTACTGTACCTTTAATTATCCCTATTGTGTTTACAAACTCTGTCAAGGGGTCACAAAGTGAAGGGGGGAGCTCCCAAACTCTATGTATGGCAATATTCAACCACAGCAGGTGATATCAGACCAGCGAACCTGCTCTAACAAAGATTTCCTTTAGTTTTGACTGGCTTCTGTTTACTTTTGCTATATGCAGCTTCTCCTGCTCTATTTTTGGTATTTGCCATTTTATTCTGCCCCTTTACTCACCTGAGGTGCTTTATGCACATTAGCTTTCCACCGGTTCAGAAACAAAAGGTTTAGGTTTCAGATACTGAAATTACTCCTTCCTGAAAGTGTCATAGGAATCCAGTTCCCTATAATTTAAGTTTTTCCCTCTCTCCCAAAGTCAGATTAAAAAATGGCAAATTATATTCCCTGCATTTCTAATTCGTCCCACAAGGATGATGTTATGGTAACGTATCTAAGGGAAGCTTCAAGAAGTGTTCGTTTTGTCGTGCTGTGTTTGCTACGAAAGACAGCTGCTTTCTCTGTTCCTGAGAGGATTGCTTGGGGTTAACAAGCAAAGCCAAATAAGAGAGGATTAGGAACCTACTCGTAGTGGTAGGTGAACACACAGAAGCAGACCTTTCCATGTGGAATAGGCATTCCTCACTCCTAGACACACTGTTTAAGGCACTGCCTCAGCTTTCAACCTTAAGAACAGAAGTCACATAATTAACGTGCGAACACTGAATAAAAAGTGGACATTCCTCAAACCTTCTCTTATTTTAAAGAGATTTAGGATTCTGTGCCCATCTCCTGGTACAAGAAAGCAATGCTACAACTACTAGAGCACAAACACAGCATAAATGGCAGCAACCTGTTTCTACCTTCTGCCTAAAAATCCACCTAAAATTCAGACGCAGAGGAACAGTTCGTGCACTTCCCATCGCTGGCTTTTCTGCTGAACAAACAAGTGTGCCAATGGCAGTGGGATTTGATTTTATTTTTTCAAAGTGCATTTCTTGGCTGAAAACTCTGTGGGCTTTACCAACACCATCTATGCAGGCCAGTAAATGCCTTCAAAGACAACAACTCTGATCCTCATGAGAGTATGTCTCTACTAAATAACGCAGTGCTACATAGTGGTATCTGAGCCAGCTTGAGTATACCCACAAGTATTATGGCTGAATTAACCTGGGTAGACTGCTGTGATAACTGCCTCCCGTACACAAGGTAGCTTATTTAGAGCTTGCTTTGTTATCTCAATGTGCCACAGCACTGCACAGGAAGACAATATAAACAATTATGGTGAGTTCTATTTAGACCTTATGGGCAATGTAGAAGTACCTCAAGGTGGGCAGAAGAGCCCCCTTCAGAGTTATTCACTGCGAAAAGAACTCCCTCTAGCCACAAAGAATTGACAAAAGGATTATGTCAGCCCTTCCTTTCCAGAACAAGGAGCAGGGTGAGAGCCTGGGGGCAGCAGAAATTAGAGCAGCTCCAGGCTGTTATGCTTACACTGGTGCCTGAGAAGGGCTCTTCATGGGCTCAAAGTGCTAGAAATACAGAGGTAGATAAGGGGAACTTCTGTTCTAAACACAGATAAAGAACTGGGTCTTCAGTCACTAGTTGCCAGGTCTCAATTTGTCACAGTGGTCTATAAGGGGAGATACTCTGGGTGAGCTTCAGGAAAGCAAGCAAACACCAACAGCTGCTGTCAAAATCCACTTGCCTGCCACCATCTCTGTTCCTTACCTACTTTTCACTGCATGATCACCTAGTTGTGAAAGTCTGTTCTTACTTTAATTTTGGGGATTTTTTTTTTATGAGTAATTATTTGTACTACTACACAAGTCAAACTGAAGTCTAGAAGCAGCTTGCAAAGATTTTGTGTCCATCGATAAAATCACACATGGGCATCACTCATTAAGCTAAATACACACTTGTTAAAGCCATTAACTCTTCTAATGCATTTTTCAAAAAGTTAGTTGTCATTTATTTTCAAAAATTCACCATAATTCTCATTTTTGCCCTGATAAGGATCTTACAAATTCTGACAGGCACATCCAGGACATGTCCAAAACATTGACTTAAAATAGGAAGTTGTAATGTAAAGTAAGCTTGTGCCAAATCTTCTCCCTTAGAGAAACTTTCAGATAAAACTTAAGACCATGCAGGAAAGAATTCTTTGTACCTGCATAGAAAGCCCCGCAATAGAGGAAAAACACATGCAAGCAGCAAACCCCAGATGAAGGTCAGCAGAGCTATAAACCCTGCCTGAGGAAGGGAATCCCCAGAGGTAGGACCACGCAGAATTCAAAGGGATGATGACAGTAGCTCGCTTTGAGTTGCTTCAAAAATTTTATTCCTACCCTAGTGAGAGAGCATCACAAATAAAAGAAATGGATCAGTGCAGATATTTGGAACCTAATTTTGCTTTCTGAAACTGCTGATCAAACCATTCATTACAAGACCTCTACCACTCATTAATCCTTCCATTCTTAACACAATTTATTCTGAATAACAGCTAAATCATCAGTCTTACATTAAAATTTCTCTCTTGGTCTACTGTACGACCAGCACTAGCCATTCTTTGCCCCCAGCTTCCATCCCTACTGCTTAAGTACCAAAAAGAATGAGTGAAAGGACTCAGTTTTTATTTCCTTACTGCACGTCTCCCAAAAAAATCCTGCATAACTCTTTCACGATTCCACATTAATTGAACTTGGAGTCTGTGTGAATTCTTAACCTGCAACATGGAACAGACTTGTCTTAGTGTCAGGCTTAACTTGGGATTCTACTACTCAGTGTAACTACACCACAAGCAGGAATCCCTTGAAAGACAGGAAAATCTTTAAGGAATTGAGCTAACTACTAAGTTGATGGGTTCAGACTGAGCATTCAAAATACTTGGAGTCCAGACCAGCCAGTAAATGCTACTGAAGGTACATGAGGAAAAGAGAAATTGTCTTTGGGAGCATAATGCCTCCGTAATTGTGACCCTAAGTTAGTGTGTACTAAAGAAAAAGACAAGCTCTCATGTGAGCTTATGGGTACATGTTGCCGAGTCCTTTATTAAAGTAGCCACAATGCACCATATATGTGCAGAACCAATGCCGACTGTAACCTGCAGCATGCACCCTTTCAACTGAAGCATGGGCCAAGTCTTAGTTTTAATATTTAACAATATTTTTAAAAAAAAATCCTTGGGGAAAGGAACATTATCCACCTTTCTGAGTTTTGTTTTGTTTTTTTTAACCTTCCAGCCCAACATAACTGATTATTCTTCATGCCCATATCAGCTCATACAATTAATATTCTAGAAAACATTTTTTTAAAGTGAAATAAACCCAAAAAGCTTTACTTTGGGGAGCAGAAAGAAAAAGGAAGAGAATTCCCTCCCACTCCATTGAAAATTGGATTCTGATACATTCTGCGAGCTACTTTGTAGTCGAGATTTTTTGCATATTATTATTTTTGTAAAACACCGGATACTTTAGCCTCCATACATCCTGACAGGTTTCGTATCCATGAACCTAAATGATACAAATCACGTACCATGAATGGCAAACTAGGCAACAAAAGAAAAGAGGTATACTAGAAACCAGAACAAGATATCATTTAGAAGACATACTCTCTTCAGGCATAACTCTCGAGTAGTTTAACAGCTGTAACAGTAAAAGGATTCCAGGCATAAGCCATATTAGCTCTCCCCAGCCATCTGAACTAATGTCTATATTATGACTTCTTTGCAACGTGAAAGAAAAAAAAAAAGTCCTCTACATGGTGCTTCATGACAAATCACATGCCTTGTGAAGCTTCATGTTAGAAACCCTTTTAACTTCCAAAAAGTCCTCTTTTGTAGGTCATGCTCTCATTATCTTGCTCTGGGATCTGGTCTGATTAAATTATAGGAAATTACTAATACTTCACTTTGAACAGCCAGCTCCTCTCCTGGCTTCTCTTCTTTTTTTTTCTAAACTTAATTCCTCCTACTCCTGCCTTCTTACATATGAAAAAGACAACAATCACTCCGTTAGAAAGATTAAGTCATACTCTTTCTTCATCTATTTTAAAATTTAGAAGTAAAAATGCATTCTGTCTGCATGTTTCCCATTTCACTGCTCTACCTGCAGGTTTTCCTGTTTGGCCAACTAAAGTTTGTGGGTTTGTTCTATAACCTTTTGCATCCCTGTCCCCTCTAAAAATCTAATTCATAAGATCCTAAAGACTTAAATAGCTTAATGAGCACCACACTGACTCTTTGTTAGATTTATTAATATTTGGTACTATCAGACAACACCAAGACATAGTCTACTATTGAATGGCTGCAGACATTGATCACTGAATAATTTTATACAAGTGACTCAGATGTATAATGAAAAAAAAAAGCATACTAATTTAAAAAGACAGAGACTTTACATGTCCGAAAGAATCCCCGTAAAGGGAGAAGGTATTTCTGAAAAGCCTACGATGACTTCGCTACCGTGAGAGGGACAAAATAAGAACAGAGTTTTCAGGTGGAGTGATGTGGATGCTACTCCAGCCACCAAAAGGCTGCTGTTGATTTGAGAGGTGCATTACGGTACCACCAGGACAACCATGATGATAGCAATGAAATTAAGCTAATCATACTAAGAATAATAATTTTCCCTACATGGATCCTCTTATCATCAATGAGCTATACCATGGTCCCTGCAGCAGTAAGAGGTTAAAAATAAGAAATAGAAAATATGTTAAAAGCTTCCCCTCGTACATGCAATGTCTGCTAGTAAGGTAATAAACTCTATTAAAAGAGAAAGATTCCTGTTCCTGGAAAGAGCCTTTTGTCTTGGAGGCAATTCTCGAATGCCGAATGATAGTAAAGGCTTTTCTGACATGGGGAAGTCTTTTGAAAAAGCCATCCAAAACATCCTCTCTTGCTATCAGAAAGTATCAAATGAAGCAAGTTGCAGAAATAAAAAAGGACGCTCTAAATCACTGCTAAATTACTTGTTTGACAGTGTTTTCTTTACACTCTGATGATATAATCCAGCAATAAAAAACAATATAATAAAAAGCTTCACAGAATTTAAGGGGGGGGGGGGTTTACTGTATAGAAACAGTTGAACGCTTCAACACAGTATCTGGAATATCTACCACTATACCTGACCATGAAAGCAAGAAGCATTATGCCCCTTCATTATCACATATCTAGCTTTTGATACTGAAACAAATATTGTATCAATTCTGCATCTCCTTCTTCAACAAAATAAATCCAACAGAAAATACCATTGCAGTTTGTCCTACATTAAACACATTCTTCAGAAAGCAGTAGTAGTAGTTCAGACTTCTCAATGTAGCATCTAACTCTGCCTGATACTGTATAACAAATGTAAGCCTTGTATAAATGGTATTGTGGCATTCATTCACAAACTGCATTGCTTACAAGCCTCTCAGACAGAATCAGGAGTATCGAAGGAGTATTGATTGCTACACTTAAGGCAATGTAGTGGTCTAGGTCTTAAACATTTACTCGAGTGCCTTAAAACTTCCCAAAACTTTCACTTTTCAGGTTGAACTCTTCCAAGTCACATTTCTGCAGTTCAGAGGAAACAGACTTTCAGGAATTCTCAGAAAAGAAAATAATAGTGTGAGGTAGAAGTCGAAAGTAAGGGAAGAAGGAGAAGAAAAACGGAGTAAAATTGTATTTACACATACATTTTTAAAGATTCTGATGCTAACTGAATAGAATAAAAAACCATCTAAGTGCTGAAGTAGCTGAAGGAGAACAGAAAACCCTAACAGACACACACAAAGGAATGAGCAAAATTCCTTTAAACATTCCAGTAAAAATTAATTGACTTGTCTGAGTTAGGCACATCCAAAAGTAATCATAAAACACACGTGCACTGGCAAAATTTTTAATTTATGGACCTAACTCTGCCATTGTAAACTGAGTCTGCACTGCTGTAGTACTTAGTTTGGGTATGAATGAGCCACTGTCTATCCAGGAACTCCTAAAGTCCTTCCCTCATTCACTTGTATCTTAAATTAAAAAGGATGCATGCACTTACTCTTCTATTTCACAGAGTACGAGTGAAGACATTCTGCTGGTATCTGTGACTAAACAGTTCCCAAAACCTGACTTCCTTGCACATGGAAACGCTGCTTACAATACCTGTTAATATCGGGGTCTCAAAGGGCCCATCCACCTGATTGAACCCTGAAGTTTGTCCGGCTTTGAGCAGGAGGTTAGGCCAGACGACCTCCAAAGGATCCTTCCAAACTAAATTGTGCTATAAACAACTCCAATGACTGGAAGATCAACCTGAACTCGCCCTTTTAAGCAGACGCCACCAAAACATAGTATTATTGCATCTAGTAACATCAATCCTGGTTTTTTCCTTCAACAACTGAAGCATCTGTATCTAGCAACTCCCTTGAAACTAAAGGAAATTGTTGCAATAGGCTGATATATCTTTAGCAAACTCTCGTACACAGAGCTGCTTCACTACACCATGCGTTTTGGCAGTGCAGTCTTCTCTTGTGAAATTACCTCAAAATTTACACGAGGGCTGTCCAGTGCAGTCAAGGGACAGAAGTATAACATCAGGGTCCCGGTCAGCAGCAGCTGTATACTGTCACTTCAAATAGTGTTCTTCAGGTGCTTTTCAGGGTATGTAACCATTTATAAGAAATTAATTAAGGCCTAGAGATCCTGAGAACACAGCTTCCTATCTAAGCTATACTAGAGTCCACAGAACTTGTCAGAGGAAGTTACATTTGCTCAGTTACATTGTAACACTGCTAAATTAGTCTGTGTATCAACATCTTACTGTTTATTTCCTAAACAATTGCAACAGAATCCAAACTATCACAGAGAGGTTCAGTAAGATGCTACATTATTTAGGTGCATCAAAGAGCATTCATGCTCCAGCAGCAACCTACAACACAACTTCGGAGTGAATCATAGAGTGATACCCGCAATGGGGCAGAGTTAAGGTTGAATACTGTATTAGCCATCTTCTTTCTAGATGCACATGGTGCACTTTACATCCTTCTGCCATCATTAATACTTCAAAACGAAATATGCATGCTGATCCTCTAAGAAATGTATTGCTAAAACCAGCAGGAATTACAGAATACAAAAATATGTTACACTAAGTACCCATTAAAGCAACACGTTGCTAAAAAAAAATAAATCACTATTTATAGCATTTGCACACTGAAGGCATTTTCTGAATCTGCAGGACTGCAGGCTAGAATAGTATTCCTACAATTCTTCCTAAATTATCTAATATATTATTATTATTATTATTATCATCAAATAATAGCTTTTAATCCAATGAAATCTAGTTGTAAAAGAAATTAAAATAAATCCCATTAAATTCGCGTGGGACATATATAGCATGTGTGTGTTACGCACATCAGGAAAAAAACTCCCATGAATTGAACCAAAAAATTAATCTGAGAGAACTGCAAATTAGGCCGTGCATTTAAAACAATAATAAAAAACCAAAACAAATGACACACGCGCAACTCGATCTGCACAATGAAGGCAATTGTTCTTCGGCCCAGAAAAAGCCGTGACTTCCCCCGGCGCGGGCGGTCAGGAGGTCGAGGCCGAGGGGAGCCTCAGCCGCAACCCGGCNNNNGGGGAGCCTCAGCCGCAACCCGGCGGCAGGGGCAGACACCAGCCCGGAGCCGGAGCCGAGCCCCCGCCGCCGCGCACGGGAGCGGCACGCCCGAGCGAGCTAAAATGGAGCCCAGGTTTGATGTCAGCCCGAGAGGCAGGCGGAGGGCAG